>JAOTQQ010000001.1:167711119-167725691 GCA_026546715.1 Gallinago undulata
AATTCCAGATCTGTTTCCAAGTTGCTATGCTGATTTAGGTGAGCGATACATTATCTCTACAGCTCCATTTCTCAATTAGTAATAGAGGGATTAGCCTTAATGGTGAGAATTTGTGTTAGTCTGGTCTTTAAAAGTGTCATGCATTAAAGAAGTGCTACAAGTATTAATTATTTATTCTCTCTTCCTATAATTTTCATTACTTTTTACCTTCTTTTTTTTTAAAGACTATTCTAATAAGTCTTGTAAGTCAAAATCTAGTGTTTGTTTTCTTCTGGCTACTTGAAAAAACAGCTGGTCCTCTTGGATCTTTATCTTTCTATTAGCATACTTAGTTTTTCATATTTTTCCCATATTCCAGATAGAGAACCCAGTCTATCCTTTATTGATTCAGAACAAAGGAAATCCATAAACTATTCAATTCTACCTTGGTTATGAAATAGAGACAGCACTGTTCATCCAGTGTACTGATGCTAAGCTTTTCCAGTTTTACTTCCAGCTCCGAAGTTGCGACTTCTGTATCCAAACTTCCATATTTTACTTTCACATTGCTTTCAATAGTACTTTTGCTTTTGTCCCAGACTGGGTGTTTTCTCAATGTTTGTTTGTTTGGTTGTTTTTTTTTTTAATAGTGTGCTATTAAGATACTTTTTCCCACTGTTTTTAAATTTATCTTTCCTGAAACTTTCTCAACTATGTTAGCTCTTGTATTGTGTTTGGGTTTTCTTTTTGTTACTGTAACATCAATTCTTTTAATTGCAGACCAGTATTGAGGCTAATTTTACCCTCAAGAGTGCATCTTATAACCTTGCTCCTGAAAGGAACTGCCACCTTTAGTTCTTTGTATGCATTGAGAAACAAACGTGTTTTTTCTTCCTGGTACAAAGACCACATTGATAGAGAACTACCTGTTGTCAGAATTTGGTACATATGTCAAGTTTATTTTACCCCTTATTTTCTTGTTTAGCAGATGATCCTGTCTTGTATTTGCCCTCACAGTTACCTGTACATTATCCCTGATTGTTTTAGAGCTCTGGTCCTTCTTTCCTTTTTTTCATCATGAGTTTTCATTACTGGCTTTCGATATTAGAAATTCCTATAGAATATATCAATAACCACTTATATAAGGCCTTATATAAGGCACTGCGTAGTATCTGTCATATCACTATTTTCTCCTTACAGTGCAGAAAACATTGTAATGTCTCATCAGTCCATCTTGCAACAAAACTCTAGCTGCTCATGGAAGAGAGATGTCCCAAAGTAGCACAGTACTCATCAATTTTCAGAAAGTTTCACATCTGATTTAAGGACTTCCCTTCCTTCAAACAATTTGAGGTTAAAATATCAATTCCTCTCTTAAGTGTTTTTCTTTATTTTGTGATAAATCTTATTGATTTATTGTCTTTTAAAAATATTTCTGGTCACTCATATATAGCAACTTGTATGCTGGAAGTTGTGAGTTCACTTTTTCAATGAAAAGTGAAACTGCATTGATTTCTGTTTGTTCTTTTTTTTTTTTTCTATAGCAAGAATCTTATCCAAAGCTTCCATCTTTCAATGTTTTCATATTAAAGAATTACCTAATGTTTTCATCATTAGAGATGATGAAAAAGGAATCCACTAATATACTCCAGTTTGCAAATTGTATTTAATCAAATCATAGTTTGATAGAAATGTCAGAAATTTCCAATGAACATTTAAGGTTGAGATCTTTATCTTATTATGTTTATTATGTAACACTGTTGAAAACATGAATCATTTGTTCCAAAATACTTTGAATCAGTCCTATCTCAGCAGTGTAGTATCTGTATGTTCATAATAAATTGGAGATATGTCTTTTATGTGCATTATGAAAACCACGAGGAGGAGGTTTGATGTAGTTATGTTATATTGTATGCATCCTGTGGGAATGAACCGAGGAACAAAGGTAAGGAGCATCTGCCATTTAACATGTCAAACTTACAGGGGCCACTGGAGTTGACAAACATTGAAGAAAGCATGAAGAAAGTGTGTTTTGCAGTTTATAAAGATTAGAATACTCATTTCCCCTGCATTTGTAACTCACACAAGACATGCAAACAAACTAAGTTGCAGTCTTACTGAATATTCCTTAGGTTGCTAGTGTATACAGTAAAGTAGCTAACCTAAAAATGGGGTGGGGTGGGGTGTGGGAGGTTGTGGATTTAGAGTTTAAAGTGAAATCAGTGTCAGTTCTCCCTTTAGTTGTCATGACTAGTGACAGTCATATGTCACTAGTCCAACATATGACAGAATAAAAAGTATGTGTAGTGTAATTTTCTGTCTCAAAACAGTCATAAGGCAATGAACAGTAACTTGAAAGTCAGAAATGTGGCCCTGAATGGCTAAAAGTTAACTGCAGAGAGCAGATGTCTTGCTATGATAATTTGATTTCTTTTAAAAAAAGATAAGATTATAGAATTCAAACATGGAATGCAATAAAAGTATTTCCAAACCTAAAAAATACTTTGAAAAATCAGTACATGCTGTGACAAGTGTAAAAAGAAAAGGGAAAAAAAAAAAGAAAATACCTTTCTTAACAAGTAAATCACTACCCTTCATGTCTGCAAGTCTGTGGCTATTATTTTACAAACAAAACTAAGATAATACCGAACTGTTGACAAAGTTAAGAATGATTGCCAAATGAATGAAACTGAATTTTTAAAATATTTCACTTTTTAATTCAAAATATCTATAACAAAAATAGTTCAGTTCATTTCATATCACATTACTCTCAAAGGATGATTTAGTTTCTCTGGACTTAATGATTTTGCATTATCTCACTGCAGGGAAAATATATCTAATGAAACTAGACCCCTTAAAATTTAATACGATGCATGTACAGAACTTCAATGTACATGGAGATTACAGCTTATGCTTTATGGTAATTATCAACAATACTGCTACTATTGGCGATTAGGTACCACACTCAATTTATATGGTTGTCACAGGCCATCTGCATGCTATCAGTTGGTGCAAAGGGCTTAACAGACTTTCATGTGGCTCTCATCTTCCAAACCTCTGTAATAACAGGGAAAATCCTACTTATTTTTCATTTAATTAATTGAACATAAAGTCATTACAATTTAATCTCCGTTAAAATTTAAAGGATAAATTTTAGCTGCATCTTATTAGCTTCAAGTTTATCAGTTCACTTTCCTGCAATTACAAAAGCAGGACGGATAATGATTTCAAAATATTTTATTTCTATTATCCAACAAATAATATGAAAATGAAAGGAAATGTTGAGGTGTTTTACACAAGCCCCAAGAACATTCTGTATAAAAGAGAAAAAAAAAACAAGGAGAAAAAGTTGCAGAATGGAAATAGAACTGAGGACCTGATTTTATAAATGATCTGGGTGCAGGAATCTAAAGTACATTAAATGTTTACCAATGATACTAAACTAGAAGGAGCTGTGGACTCCTTCAAGTGCAGTGAGGCCTTACAAACAGATCTGGATACCCTAGAGAGCTGGGTAGTCACTAGCCGCCTGAAACTTAACAAGAGCAAGTACCAGATTCTGCAGCTGGGACAGGGTGATCCTGTTTATATATATAAATTGGGAAACAGGAGTCTGGAGAGCAGCTCTGCAGAAAGAGATCTGGGCATTTGGGTTATGACAAGTTTAATATGAGTCAACAGTGTTCCTTGGCAGCCAAAAGGGCTAACCGTGTGCATCAAGCACAGTGTAGCTTGCCGTTCAAGGAAGGTGATTGTCCCAGTCTACACTTCACTGGTGCGGCCCCACCTTGAGTACTGTGTGCAGTTTTGGGCACTTCAATATAAAAAGGACATCAACTATTAAAGTGTGTCCAGAGGAGGCTGAACAATATAGTGAAGAGCCGTGAAGGCAAGACATTAGGAGTGAGCAGTGACTGAGCTTGGAAAAGAGTAGGCTGAGGAGTGACCACATCGCAGTCTACAACTTCCTCAAGGCAGGCAGCAGAGGGAGAGGTGCTGATCTCCTCTCTCTGGTGACCAGCAATAGGACACGAGGAAATGAAATGAAGCTCTGTCAGTGGAAGTTCAGACATAAGGAAAAGGATCTTCACTGAGAGGGTGGTTGGTCACTGGAACAAGCTCCTCAGGGAAGTGGTCACAACACCAAGCCTGTCAGAGTTCAAGAAACATCTGGATGATGTTTTTAGTCATATAGTTTACTTTTAGATAGTCCTTGAGGAGCAGGGTGTTGGACCCGATGATCCTTATGAGTCCCTTCCAACTTGAGATATTCTATGATTCTATGATGTTAGGTAGAACTTTAAGGAAGACGAACAAATACTGTATGCTTTAAGTATCTCATCAAAAATATAGGATATATAAGTCCAGTTGCCTTTTGAGAAAGATTTCATTGAGAAAAGTACAAAATAAATGTTACGAACTTGCCATCTCATTGCCAGGTAACCCTTGTTTGTTTCCTTGTTTTTTTATTTAAATAACAGAAACACATTATTATTATTAAGTGTGGCAAGCAACCAGATCACAATCCTAATCAAGAGTAAATGTGAAAAACATCTTGGCTAGAATTCTCAAGCAAAAGAATGAAGCAGTTTAGGATAATAATTTGTGGAACAAATCCAGTCAGCCACTGAGTAACACCTGGAAGAACTGATCCAAGAAACAACCTTTATAAAATTATGTCAATTATGGCTGAGAGAATTTAATACTTTTTTTAGGGGAAATAATCTCACCTAACTTTCAAGATTCTGAATTCAATTTTAGTAACTATAGTAACTAAAATCCCTTTGAAAATCATGCCTCAGTGTCTTGGTACTTCATCTTCATTTTGAGTTAAGCGTTTACATTAGAAATTTGTGCTCAATATAGGAAATAAAAGTATACTTGCTAAATAATGCATGCTGAAGAAAAAAGCATTGCAATTCACTTCCACAAAAAATTGTAATTTTCAAAGTAGCCATAAGTAAACTTCACAGAACTGTAAAAGTTAATGTACTGTACACTGTGGATCAGCACGAAAGTTAAGTGTCCTCTGCAACGAGCTCCCTTACTTTTAGGACTAGCTCTGCAGAGGGTCTTCAGCTCCACATACTAACAAACACATTCCTCTTTGAACGCTTGTGAGGATTAAACTAACTTCAATGCTTTAACATAGGCAGAATCTCACTCTGAATGTTTTCTATGATAATTACCTTTTTCCAGGTAAGGTAATATAGGTCATTACCTTCTGAGCACTATGATTTTAAAAATCAGATTCAAATTAGATGCATAGATTAAATGGCCTTGTTCTCACTTTAGATGGTTTAATAAAATCTACAGGCCTGATTTATTTACTTGGCTTCACAAATACACACTCAAAACAAAGCGACCAAGTTCTGTGGTTTTATCTCTCAGGTTAATCAAGTCACTGTGGTCCCATCTTTTGCTCTCAGAACATTACTTGTGCTGCTTATACCAGTTTGGTCCATTTTCTAAACTTTGTGACCCACAGTCCCATTCCCTTACTCAACTTTAACTTCTGCTTTCTAGCATTTTGCCAATACCTTAGCTTTCATTTTTGTTTCATCCCTACTCAGCCACCTCCTCTATTTGTTGCAGATCAGGTCATGTGTTGGGGACGCCATAATGGCAGCTTGCAGCTTGCTGCTTAATGTTTGCCTGTGTCCAACAAAGCAGGAAATCTTAGATGTTTATAGACTCAAAGAGTAATTTTATCTAGTCCAAGCTTCTGGGCAATGGCCAAGTATAGCAACCCTAGTCTTTAAGTATGTACTAATTATATACCTTGGAATAACGGGAATTATAAAAATATTAAATATTTTCTTTGGCTTCATAAATAGAAAAAAAATATGTCACAGAATGTGTAATGAGTATGCTTTTTAGAAAAGTGCAGCATAAATCATATGCTTGTATAAAGCAAATCATAGGCTTTAATGCTTAGATTCTACAGAGACTGTGCTATAGAAGTATTGAAGAGAGATAAAAATGCAGGATTTGAATAAAAGATCAAAACAATGGTGATGGGATGGATGTGTCATTTTAGGTAATTAATGCAATGTCTTTTATAGAATCAAGTGCCTTTTACAAAATGCAAAGGATTTAACTTGATTAATTTTAATTATTTTCCCAGTTGAGGTTTCTTTCAGACATATATGGGGGGCTATCATAATTTTTCTCAGAGGAGAGAACATATTTCTTTTTGTGGGGACACCTAGAATTTTCCCAGTATTTCTCATAGCTCCATTCCCTTTAGAATTCTTCAGATTTCAGTTGCACCAGTTTTCAGAGGGTCCATGTTAACTTTTTCTTCCTTGTAGATTCTCCTTCTCACTCTCTTCTCTGCTTTTGTTTGAGTCAAACTTGTCAACTTCCACCTGATTTTGCTTTTTTTTTTTTACGCTGATAACCTGCTCTGTCTCCCACAATTAAAACTATGGGCATTTTTACTATAGAGTTGAAAATCCCTAGACACATTATCAGTTTAAAAGCCCTCAGGGACTACATAATTAATATAGCATGATTATATCAAATAAGAATGACTGGAAGAAACTTTTCTCCTGATTTTTTTTTTTTAATAGAGAGAGACTCTGTGTGTGTGCAAATACATAAGTATTTTGTATGTTGGTTATAAAGTACTGAAGGCAGTATTTAGCCCTGCCCTCATAACAGCTCTCTTTGTGCACCTCAGTTTTATAACTTACGTTTAACCTTGTAACTGCAAGCAGCTGTGGAACAAATTCCAGCTAATTTAAATATCTAACACCTTATTTTAGAGGCATTCAGAGATGCATCAATTGATAACATGTAGCTTTGTCAGTGGCCTGATGAGTGATCTAAAGCAAATTGCTTTTGCCGCTCTGTGACTACATTTCTTTATTTTTAAAACAGAATTCATGATTCGTCTGTCCTTCACAATGTTCTTTGAGCTTTGTGGAGCAACTATGGTGCTGAACAACTTCTATTAATTGCAAAAAAAAGAAAACATTTAAATGGCAAGAAATTTGAGGGATGCTGGACATAATTTCCACGGCAATATTTTTTTTTTATTTATTTTTAAAAGTGTAGAAACAGACAGCTGATAAAGATGAGTTGTAGCATAGTCATGAAAGGAAGTGTGGTGTGTTTGTGTTCATTCATTTCATTACTAGTATCATGTTTATTTGACAAAGTTTAATTGATTTGTGGTATTCATGATCACAATTCAAAAAAAATTTCAAATTAGATTTAACTTAAAGTAAGTCGCTAAGTTTATCAGTAAAGTAAACAATTTGGAACACAAGACTGAAAACCTACCATCTACTAATGAAGCTAAGACTTAATGCATATCTTCTTAAAGAAAATTTACATTTGTTTCTGAAGTAGAGAATAGAGATGGAGGTAGTGTCAGAGATGTATTTCTAGACTAATATAGCACTGACTTAATCTCTGTTCTTTTCATTATTAACAGTTACCTTTGCAGTAGCAATATTTTTAAACTAAAATATATAGTGCCTTGAACAAAGATAAGTAATTAGACAGTAAGTTCTATGTACTGCACAATGTATTTATTTATTTGTGTGCAAACTGTGTATTTGAGTACAGTTTTTATTCAGCATACAATATTATTTAAAACATGGCATATCTGGCCTGCCTGTAAAATACTTGTTTCAAGTGTTTTTTAAATTGGCTGTGAAATTTATCAAATTTATCAAGCCATGCAAGGACTGTAGCAAGGAAAAGCAAAATAGTAAAATCACTCTCCTCTGTTGCTACTTAACAGCACCATGCAGTTAAGTCAGGCCTTGGCTACATCTACTCAGCACTTAATTTACTAGATGATTCTGGGAAAACAAAAGAAATGCAAATGAAGGGAAGGCTTACTGATAATCTCTGGACTACATGTGCCCTTTTGTAATGGTTTAGGTGTGTATGGAAAAGAAACCAGGAAAGACAGAGGAAAAAACAGCTTTATACCCTTTCAACACATTTGGGGCAGGAAGACAGAATGGGATAGTAGTCCAGGTAATGGCCACTAGATACCTTTAGATATGTTGAAAATCAAAGAGATTGGCCTGAGTGAGGCCATTGATGGTTCATTCTCACCATTCTAATTAGAAAGAACTATGTATGAGAACAATACCCCCTACAGTGGATGCCCAACACCAAACAGAAGTCTGAGCCCAAGGCAGAACTGCTATGCCTAACACACAGGCTGCCAGACAAGGCTTGGGGAGGATCACAATGCTGTTAGGGCCAGCAGCTCCCTGGAACTGGGAGCCAGGAGTGGTGGCAGCCAGACCTTGTCCCACCATCCTAGCCAGGAGCACGTCAGCCAGGGCACCCCAGCCCCAGGCATTGGGCACCTCCCCAGGATCCGGGACAGGCAAAGGCTGGGCTAGAATGTAGGACCCATTGACTGAGCAGGACAGGGCTGTAGGGAGCTGGAGACTGATCTGCTGCAGCATCACTGGGACAGGGGCTGTTGGCCCTGAGGGGCTGAAATGGGATCCTAGGCCATTGGCATGGAAGGGAGAGGCCCCAGGAGAGGGGATCAATAGGTAAGGCTGGTAGTGCCCTCAGAGCCCCAAAGGACAGATCACTCAGCTAGCATCAGTGTTGTATTTCCCCAAGATCATGGTGCTGGTCACAACTGGTGTGAAAGTGCTCTTTATAGAGCATGTGTGGGTGTTTGGTAGAAAGGAAATCACTATCCACTCACTGTTATACCTGTCCTGCTTAGTCATTAAATCTTGGCTGTTATGTAACTGTGTGGTACAATTCTGTTCTTCTGATTACCTCTTTAAAAATTCCCTCCATGAAAGTCTTATCCTAAGGCTGATGTTTGGTCCTGTCAGAAGAAGAACCACAGTTTCCACATTAACATAACAGGAATTTTATAGGTGGACTATTGTGTCAACTCCAGCCTATAAGCTTCTATCCTGTGATATCTATAAAACTATTTTGTTGGTTGGGAAAGTGATAGATGTGCATATTACTTCCCTACTGAACTCAAGCCAAACACAGAAGGTTCATAAGCTTCGTAAATTAGGGTTCTAAGAATAAGTGAATCCCTGTTGCCTTTTGCTGAAGTCAGTGGAGAATAAGAGTCATATCACTAGGAGATCAATTATTATTTTTCTTTGCTACTTCAATCAGCTTCTAGAAATTACTACTACTGCTCTTTCAGAGGACCTAGAGTACCCTGCAGAGCCTCTCAATGCCACTCCAGAAAGGTCCGGGTCAGTCATAAATCTAGTGCTTTATCTATCAGCCCTGGCAGACATCTGAGATAAATTAGAAAGTCTCGAATAGGTTTAGACATCTATGTTCACATAACTGAATAGCTCCCAGTGGTGTCTGGAAAGCTACTTAGTTGACCAAATGTTGCTGTCTATTTTAGGATGAGCTGAACAGATCTCTGTTCCTGGATTTAGTTGCACACAGTTAGATGCTTACTGCGATTTTTAGATGTCCTAGCATATCTATGTGGAACTGGCAGATACAACGTAAAATATGACTTGAGCTCTTCTGGAGTGACAGCTGGAGGTCAGATTAGATACTTTAAGGCATTTCAAATGGCACTAGATGCCTACATTTAAACAACCTAATCAATCTGCTAGTTCCCACTGCATAAAAAAAATTATCCCTGTATTTGATATTTCTGGATCACAGGTTTTTTTTTTTGTTTGTTTTTTTTTTACAAAGGAATGTTCTTGGGTATCTGGTCTTGGCAAGAGGTCAAATAAAAGAAAGAAATATAATCTGTGAATGGAAAATTGCCCACTGGTAGATGGGGAAGGAAACTGCACAATAATTTGTGCTGGTAATCACAGAGCTCTTTAAAACAAAGAGATAAAAAATACCAGCAAATAAAAACTTAAATGAGTAAGAATGACTAGTAAAAATAAACATTCAATGGAAGGAAGTAATTACTTAAAAATGTAGTTTGTTCTCCAGCACTTGATACCTTTAGAGAAAAAACATTTTTCTTTCTGAAAGACAGATTTGTATCTAATCAGATTTAGCTGAAGTAAAAAATGAAAGTACTGTAAAGAGTTCCATGACCTTTGCATTGACAAAACCAGATTATGTTATCATAGGTGATTCCTTCTGCTCATAAAAGCTCTGTTTACCTACTGGACAGAAAGTTATACTGTAAAAGCTTGTATATTTTGTAGAAATTCTAATCACTGTAACATTGTATTTTTCCCCTGGGGAAAGAATAGTCTCTTTCCTGGGGGAAGTCTTTCAATGGGAAGTGTTTAATTTCACTACCTGCTGAAGATGGTTTTAGTTTTGGTTTTGTTTTTTTCAGAGTATGGGATCAGTTTGGATCTTACTGTGAGGTTACTTCTCCTTAAAGGGCCAGTAGGTTCTCTATTCTTATGTAGGTTCTCTATTCAACAGGTTTAAATTGGCATAACTGTTCATGCAGATTGGCGTATAGCAAATGATCAAACAAAAATTACTCTTTTTATTTAAAAGATTTAATGGATGAAAAGTTTATGATTTCTTTTAAACACAGACAATTTGCTGCAGCTTATTCTGAGAACCTAATTAAGTGACAGAGATTTCTGAGTGACATAAAAGTTGCCTTGGATGAAAACATAACAGGGCACACTCTGAGTTGATAGAAGACCTATATTACTACCTACCCTGATTCATCTATTTTGAATTTTAAGTTCTTAAAAATATGTCTTTCTCTCCAATTACTATTTGTGCAAGGAAAAAAAATAATTTAAAAAATTACCTTCTTTAACCCAAACAGAAGGGCTGTCAGCCTGTTTATGCAGTCATTTACAATGCTGGTAGAAATGCCAAAGGAAGTGTCTGTGAGGCTGAAGGAAGCTGAACTTCTGAAAATTAAATAGCTAGTTAAATAGCTGCTAAAAGCAGCATTTAGTTGAGGTGCACTTTCTACCTTTAATATAGATTGGTAAATTTAACATAACATACAACCTTAATTTAAGAATGCCAACAGAGACAACAATTGCCTTTCATTTACTAATAGGTTAAAATCAAAATATTCCCCAGTATTTCCCAAGCACCTCAAGTAAGTGAGTCATTTTTTGAGAAGGCAAAGAGTAGTGTTTATTGCTCAGATGAATTTCTTGAATAGAGATTATCAGACTGAGGCCAAGTATTTTCATTATCACCCAGCGTTACACCACAGTCACATGTTAAAGCATGGCATGCTGCTAGACTGTTGTACATTGAAACACACTATGTAGCCAAGGCTAGCTGTGAATCAGGAATGATGTTGCACGGCAATACTAAGTTTCAGGTCTATTGACCGCAAACTTTTTATTTTTTTTTTTTAATATTCTTTGGCAGGATAAGTATGCAGGATGTATATTCTTTTTGTTACTGTTTCCATATATTTCCTCACGTAAGAAGAAGATAAAATAATTCCAAAATCAATCAGAAGTTGGCTGTCTGTCTTTCTTGTGGATTCAGTATCCTCAATTCACTGTTGATAGGAAAACAGTGTTCAGTAATGGAGCTATCAAAAATTCTTTCATATTTTACAGTTATTTGCATATGCTGCCAAAATGATTACATTTATGGCAGACTGCCTTTGCCAAAATACTGAACACATACATAATCACTTCTACACTTCCCACACTGACAGCTGAGGGACCAGCTTGTTACAAGTTTTTAGTGACCATCTTTATATTAATTTATATTAATCTATTGATTTCTTTAGATGTTTTATATCATACTTAGTTACCTTTGCAGAATAACATACTGAACTATCTGAGGTAATCTTTCTCATAAATAACTAATTAGTAAATAATAGTCAAATGTATAAACTAGTGGCCAGTTTTCATGGTGGATATGGAAGGAACATAAGAATTCCTTTGAAAACCTGGTGACAAACTTTGCTCATAAAATTATTTGCAAATTTAAGGATGGTAGCATCTGCAATGAATTGCAGAAGGACCTCTTTATACAGTGCAATTTACCAGCAAAGAAATAAGGGAAGAAATAGTAAAATTAAAAATAAATAAAAAAAAAACCAAAAAACTAGTGAATCAATAGAAACTACAATTAGCTTTGGGGTCTGGGATCTCAATTTCAAAAAAAGCAGGACTAAAGGACTTAAAGATACAAGTGATAAACTTGCTGTTGGAAGAAAGAGGAAAAATAAGACACAAATAAGAAATCTTAGGTTCAAAGAAGACAAAACAGTATTTTTATAAAACAGTAGAACTCATTGATAAAAATGTCTTGGAAACCAAAATCTTATATGGGTTCAAAAAGCAAGTACAAAACACATGGTGTTGGGGGGCAAAGCATTAATCACCATTAAGAAATGTCATCTTTGTTTTGGGATGTTTTTGAGCTGCTGCAGGAAAACCAAGGACATATATAACTAGTTTCTTATACTTTTTTCCACAGGCAGCATCTGGCTATTGAATAAGAGAGGATACTGGATGAAATGTATGTCTGATACGACTATTCTCATGATACAGTTTCTTGACAATCCATCATACTTTTATACTATTCCTGTTCTTCTGCTTTACTGAATTGCATGGAATAATTTACATTCATTGACAAAATTCTGTTATACCTTCCTATTGCTGTGCTTACACAAGTCAGGGAAACTGATAAGCTGCAAAAATGCTAGCTCCTAGTTTCACTTGTATAGCAAATCTTTATATTTCCTTGTGGCCTTTGTACTTTCTTGTGGCCTTTCTTTCATAGTTTCATTCATTTCCTTAGGATACATTTAGCTAGGTTCTGTAACAATTAGGACTGCTCAGTGATGAGAGAAAGATGCTATTAAGGGATTTAAGATGTGCTGGGATTAAAAATAATGCCACAGACAGAAATGTTTTGTGTTGGATTTGGGGGGTTGATTTGGGGCAGTGGTGGTAGCTAATGTTTGGTTTTGAGGGGGTTTTCCATTGAAGAAAAAATAAAATGTGCATTTCTAATTCTGTTAGATTTTTAGACTATGTGTCCTTTTTAGATGTACATATTCTGCTAAGGTGTTTGGAACTATTACAAAAATTAATCTTTGTTCTTAAAATCTGTCGACTAACGACATTAAGCATTAACCTTTTAGTAAGGCAAGGACAGCTTGTATTGAATAATTAAATTATTCCTATTAAGATGTTACATCGAAATGAGAATCTGCTGTAAACTGCAGTCTGTGTCATCCTGTTCTGCTTTTGAAGACCAGAACTCCACATTCCAAAAGGAAACATGATGGTTTTTCTCTGTAGATATTTGCCACAGTCTTGCAAAGGGACAGATGTTTTCTGTGCCCTTGATGATACTGATGAGACCTGTTTTTTTTCAGTTGGTTTCCAAAAGTTAAATCAGAATGTAGGAAAGAAATGTATGATGAATATAAAAGAAATATGTGATGATATATAATATTGAATGGTGTGAGTCACAGGAGTACTAGTGAGAGACCTGTTTTTTATTTCCTTTCTGTCACTGTATGCTATGGGTCAGGGCTACCAAAAGCCCTTCTAACATTGGGTGTTTCAATATATTTTGGATACTGGTGCATAGGTAGACACAGTACTTCAGTTGCATTATTCTTAGATTTGCTGACTGCTTACAAGGAAGTAAATCAGTTAAAAATTTCTAAAGAAAGCTGTTCTAATTCTTCATATATATGCCATGAATGAGGGATGTAATTACTGACAGGTGAGGGGGAAGGGCCAACAGCGGAAGCTAAAAGAAACATTACCTTCCTCTGTCCCCAGTAACGTTGTGTGATATGTATTCTTTGTCATATGACAAGCAGTATACAATGCTTATCCACAGTGGTCACACCTCCTTCCTAATCAGTACCGCACCTGAACTGAACTCTGCAGTGAACATGCCTCTGAAGTAAAAATCTGTAATATTCAGAGTAGGTTATAAAATACAACATTTGGTGCACTAAAAATTCCGGTATTTTGTGATTTTTTCATTCTGCATAATAAAGAAATAGGAATGGGGAGTTTAATCAAGTGTTGTCTTTAGGTATTTATTGTATACAAGTACATGTACATTTGAGAACCCATTAAAATTGTATTTTTCATTGTGTAAGTGTTTTACTGAACTTATCTCAAAATGAAGATTTTATTCTGGTCAAAATTAAATTATTATATTGAAATTAGAATAGTGAAATAAACAAAATACTTTTTCATTAAAAAAAGGAAACATTAGCATGATGTTCCTATGTAATATTTTGAATTTAACAAAACTCTGCTTACTAATAGGAAACTGTTTCATCCATATTTTATGAAAAAGCACTACTTCTTTCCGCATGGCCAGTAATCAAACTGAAACCACACTTTAGCACCTCCATTTATTATTGGCCTGACCAAGAGGATATAGCCCAAGTAGTCAAGCCAGAGTAAATTTTCAGCAATGTATTAATATGCTCTAGCTCCATCTAGCTTTACTTTTGGGGTAACTCATATCAACCAAAAGTTCTTTGCAAATGGGGTGGGAATTTTTTTGCTTGACATGATCATAGAACAGTTTTAGAAGTAATTCTTGTGATGACAATTAAATTTGCGAAGAAAGGTGCAACAGTCCTGAAGGGCAAAGGTGCCCAGGAAGGCTGGTCGTACTTCAAGGAGGCACTCTTCAAAGCGCAGGAAAGGGC
>JAOTQQ010000001.1:167725791-167796167 GCA_026546715.1 Gallinago undulata
CCCCCCCCCCCCCCCCCCCCCCAAAAAAAAGCCAATGGAGTTACCCCATGGGCTGAAGAAAAGAAAGGACATTGGGAGGACCAGTCTGTTGCCTTTACAGTGTTAGGCACTTGCCAGGAAAAGATAGTGCATGTATCTGACATTAAAATAACAAAATGAGCACTGAATGGGCCCATTCTAGCTGTAAAGAGTCAATTTGTGCCCCGGTGGGTGATGTGTTTCAGCTCAAAACTAAGTGCTTTCTTAGACTGGTCCAAAAGGTCAATGCACTGCAGATTTTAGCTTACAAATAAAAAAACTAAGTCTTTTAAGAAATCCTTTATTGCTAAGTGAAATGGGCATGGCACATCTTTGGGAATCTGCAGCTACTTGTTGGGAGAGGTTGACTTTGTAACTGTTCTTAGGTGAAGTCAACAAGAAACTTGAAACTTCCTGAACCTATGGTCTCTCTGCCCATGACAACACGTCTTCTGCTTAATGTCATTTGTCTCCCTAAATGTCTTTCAAGGAAACACTCAGACATTCATGGGTAGGGTTTTTTGTCCTCCAAGACACACCAGAAAGGTTACAACATCGAAAAATAGCACATAGCTAATCATGGGACATGTTTCTCTTAGGTCCTTCAGAGTCCAGTGCTGTAGCTCACCCCACTGGTGAATACTGCTCTTTTTTTGTGAATATTGGCTGGGATTTGCTGTGGTCTGTCACTCTCTTTCACAAGGCAGTTGGGGCAAACTACTGATTATAGTGTCTGGTGTCAGGTATCTCTCCAGGTTTGTCTCATGACAGATATGACAACACCAGGAATATAAAATGTCCTGAAACAGCAGCGTAAAGGTTAAGATCCCACCATGTCTTGCTACTGTTGTGGTTTTATGTTTTGGTTTTTTTTCTTTCTCAAAAAACTATTCATTGTCAAAACTATGTTTTGGGAGGTGTATGTATTGCGTTTAGGCACAGCTACCTAACTAGGCTCAGCACACCACCTTCCTCAAAATGTTTTCAAAGCCATTCAAAAAGCCACTCTCAGCAGAGAGGGTTTTCAAAGGAAAATCTACTAAATTAGCCGCTACTACAGATTTACTCCTCTTAGGAAGCAAAATGTATAAGTGCAGTATCTTCTGGAATAGTGGTAAACAGACGTCTCAACTATGTGACATAGTCCTAGATATTTCTAAATAGCTGCTTGCAAATGTAAATTTCAAAAGAAAATAAGAGAAGCTTTTTGCACTTCTCCCTCTGTTATTGTTTATTTTAATAAGGATTTCATAATTTTCCTTTTTGGCAATATTTTTATATTTCCAGAGCCCATATATATATATATATAAAAAAAATAAAATAATTCTAGAAGACCATATGACAAAATATTCTAAGCCTTTACCAAAAAAAAAGTGGGAGGGGAGAGGGAGCAGGAAGGGGAAGTAACTTTGGACAGAACAAAATTAGTCAGAACAACTTTTTTTAAAATATGAAGAACTTTTGTGCACATACTTTAATTATCTATCATACAATTAATAACTACTGAAATTATTTTTTTCAATCTTTCCAAAAGTGAATCACTTTTAAGTTGAAACCAAGCAAGGAAATTTCAACCCAAAAAGATTTGTGTTTGAGGTGAGGGGGTTTTGTTAGTTTGCTTACTTGTTTTTGATTCTCAAATTTTCCCAGCCATGAAATGTCAAACACACACTTTCAGGATGACTTACTTAGATTTCAGATCTGAAAAAGCATTCTAAAATTAGTATATTTCATTCTTGCTGCTTAAGAGTAGTGTTGTGGTATTACGTGTGCTGATGTGAAAATGTGTGAGGTCCCTGTTCGCTATATGTCTTGAGGAGACAAAATTGCAGTGATTGTCTAGGATGAGTCTTTAATAAGTCCTTCTCTGGAAGAGTTTTCCCAGATACTTGGTCATTCCCAGCTTCATTTCTCTATTTTCAAATCTAAAATATTTTGTTTGACCGAATCAGAACACATTTTTTTTAGATTTTGACCATTTAAACAAATGATCACCCTCAAAGCAGGAGTGATACCCTGTAAAATGACCTCACTGACTTTTCTGAATCGCCTACCAAATGTGCCAGTAAAGACTTCAGGTTATTTTTTTGTTGTTTGGGTTGTGGATTGACATATTAAATCATGTGAGACTAAGAACTGATCCAAGGTGGACCACAAGAAAAACAGCCCCAGTTACCTCCTTATGGGCAGCTACCTTTTAAAGATCTACTAGGGAATCAATTTTTAATCTAATGCACATCCTGCAAGTTTCAGTTAATGCACATTTAAAATCAAAATGTCATGCAGAGTTAAACTGAGTGTCTTGGAGAAATCAAAATATACTGTCCCAATACAGTTACAGAGCTGTCATATTTTCAAAACAGAAGATTTATTGAAAGAAATATGTTTTCCAAGGAACTGTGCTGCCTGACTGTCAGCTTGTTTGGCTCTGATTTTTTGATAACTTGCCAAATTAACACATCAGTGTATGTCAATCCAATCTATAGCTGTAGTCAGCTAATAGGAAATGAAGTCTATATCACTTCCTTGGTTTTTGAAGATCAGATGTGTCCAAAGGAAGAAAACAAGCCAAAAGTAATACACATGCTGTTCACATTCTCCTTGTCTCAACACCACAAGGAAAGATATTTCAATGTGAACTTCTCTCTTGATTTATGTCTGGAAGAAAGGCTTATGCAATGCAAGGGTGGAGCCCAGGTAGAAATATAAGAAGGACAATTGTACCAGTCAAAGGTTCCTGAGAAGCATATTTGGGGAAACTATTTAAGTTATGATCACTCTGAATAGATGGGCCACTAAAATGCTTCCCTGAAAAACACATAGAGTGGGTATAACCAGTGCTGGCTGCTCATTGTGCACACAAATGGTCTTAGCTGTCCCAGAAATGTGCCAGGCTCAGTTGGAAAAGGAGCTGGAGCAAACACCCAATCTCTGCATGCTCCTCCAAGGGCCTGGCAGCTGCATAAAGGCTGCTCATGAACCCGAAGGATGCAGGGACGTTGCCCACACGGCATCCTTGTGTTTAATGTTTTGCTGTTCCTGCTGCTGTGGTAACATGGGTGGGAATGCTACCAGCAGCTGGAGGCGTTCAGCTCCCCGTGCAGGATGGCTCTGAGGGACAGTGAGTGGCTGGCCTTGACTAGCTTTGCAAGGAAGGGAAACAACATTGAGGAAGAAAGTAGCAGAAAGAAGTTTAAAAAGGACTTGGAATACCTTTGCTATACCACTCAGTATACGCTTTGGTTCTCAAAGGCACATACATCTATGGTCCACCGAGCTGCTGGATCTGGAAAGTTTTCTGACTCTATGGAGAGTTTTTCTCCATCACATCTGTGAGGTTTCTGCTACACTGGATTTCCAAGGAATAATGTGGCATTAGCCACACAGAACTGTTGGTAGAAATGGGTCTGCTTACTTGTATTTACCCTCACTGTTCTATAGGATGGCCTTGCCTCTAAAGAAAAGCCATTTCTGCTATCATATTTTTGGGCCAGTTATGCTGTCCACTGCATCACCACCAAGACAAAGTTGTAATGGGGTAGCTGAAAGCAAAACCTTGCACGGTGTTTCCTTCCAGAGGGATGGTGTAGCCTGGGGCACTGCAGTCTGTAAGGGGCTCTATCTGTCTATTGCTGCTCATTAAAAGTGGAGCTAGATGTCAAATCCATACAAGTTTTTCTGATCTGGGACTTGACTCAACTGAGACGTTTAAGACCAAAATCCCAACAAAGATGGTGGTGATTAAGTTCAAGGATTTATTTGCTCTGAAGTTTACCAGGAGCTTGGAGCTGTACTTCTGTGCACGTCCTGAGTCGTCCCGATCTTGGTGGAGTTCAGTGAACAACTGAAGGCTTGCTTTGTGCATACACCTAACTAAGCCTACTGTAGGGATAATTGGTCCCACAAATATCCTCAGAGCACACTCAGCTTTCAGGGACCTATTTCTCATCTTACCGTATGCAGCAGCTGCTGATGTTTGCCCCTGAAATGCAAAATTCCCCTCCTCTGCCCAAACACTACATGGTCACCTGATTATTGACTTAGAGGACTTGGAAATTTTTATTCCTTATTTGAATAGGCAATATTCAAATACATTTGATCTTGATTCAATATTATTGTATTGAACCCAAATATATTTGCGTTCAAATCTGTTCAGTCCCTTGAGAGAAAGCCTGGCCAGCGGGAGAGAGGCTACTCTGGCAGCAGGCAGCCCCACTCCACCCGTGCCTGGTGGTGGTTATGGCCCTCAATCCAAGCAGAGCTGGACAGGCCTGAGCCCTAGTTCTCCTGCTGGGACCTCTTTTCCTTGTAGCTCACATCCAACTGCTACTGGTTAAAACAGAAAATAAAGCATAGGCAAGGGCCAGAAGCCCAGTTGCCCTCATGCCAGGTGAGTGTCCTAAACATGAGGAAACATGACTCGGTTGCTTAATATGCTCTTCATGGACTAATGAATCTTGAGTTGTTTTCTGCACAGTTGCAGCTGGAGGATGAGGAGCATATCCCTCCAGCCCACTCACACTGACCTACTTCAGAGCTGCTAATTGCCTGATCTCAGGGGAACAGAGGGGGAGCGTTGAAGCCCCCCTCCCACGCATAGCCTGCAGCCAGAGCAGGGAACCACGCTTAGGACATCCACTGCCCAGGGTACAGCTTTAGCAGCAGGGTGTTGTATGAATGTGTGGCAACCGTGCTGAAGGAGGAACACTGAGAGCATAAAGCCTGCTCAATTCTCTGAGGGGAGGGGGGGAGGGGAGAAAAAAAAAAAGAGATAAGAAATGGACGAAAAAAAACCCAAACCCCCTAACCCTGTATTTTGGAAGTGACCCAGTCTGCAGATCCCAACCAAATGCAAGTATCTCCTTGAGGGTCTGCCAGGTGGGTTTTAGGGTTCCCCCACCCAATCCACCCACCCAGGTTTATCGGCCTAGGTCTAAGCAGGTTCATACTAAGCTGCTTGGGGTTGTTATTGCAGGCACCTAGCACCCTTTGTGCACTTTATAGATCTATTGCCCAGGATTCAGACTCTGCTTAAAGGGCTGAGATCTTAAATACGGGGTATTACAACTTGCGCTGAGTCACCTAAGCCCTTTATTGAATCTGGGACCCAGCGCATTTTTCAGGCTTATTTGCGGAGCAGCAGGTATTATTACCAGCAGTAACTGGGTTAATAACAGGGCCTCCAAGAGAGAAAGAAAGCAATTTGTAACACCTGTGATGCTTTGACTGAAACATGTTCATTATCCATGTTCCCAGTTATGTAATAAGCAGAACAATAAAAAAAATGACGTCTCTTTGCAGAAATCTCTGTGTTCCTGCTGCCTGTATATGGCCACTCCATCCTGTTTGCTCTGTACTTTCACAGTTACAGTTGCCTGGAATGTCCTCAGCAGAATGCCCCTTGAGTTTTTAGTAACTAGGCATGGATTAAAAAAATAAATACAGAAAAAAAAAAGTTAGATATTTATTTTCGCTGTGGACAGACAGTTGTTGTTGCACCCTTGAAGCCTGACAGATGTGGTTTGCTGGCAAGTGGGTGAGAAGAAAGAAATATCTTAATTCATTTGGGGGGGAAGGGTAAAGCTTTTCCTCTTCAATTTGCGAGAAAAAGGTCTGAAAACTTTCAGGTTTGTTCTTAGCAGCTCCACACACAACATATGGTCCTTCCTGAGTTTTTGACCATTCTCAATGTGGGACTCTGCCAAATGAAAGTTAAACAAAAGTTACCCTTACAAAAATATTTAGGAAGCCCTGTTTTAGAAGTGAGTGCACATGTTGGCTGTGACTCAGAGCACACCCACACACTGGGTAGACAGATTAGCATCTAAACCACTAGGCAAGTTCCAGTTCTCGCTCAGAAGGTCAAAAAAGCCTGGGAAATGGCCATTGCTCCCTTTCTCCTCAGCACAATTATTTTTTTCCACATTACAAAGTCATTTTGGATGGCACAGCAGCAGTGAAGTCAACTGATTTATTGTCATAAACAATTATGTTCCAAGTTGGGAACCAATTTTGTCATTTCTGGACAAAAGAATAAAGAGCGGATTAAAAAAAAAACAAAAAAAGAACAAAAAAAAAACCCCCACCAACACACCAAACCCCAAACCTTTTCATTTGGATCTGTTTATTGTAACATTTGTTTCTGCTCCACAGAAACCACTGGGATTTGTAAAACGTTTACTAGGGAGGCACATATTAGATGGAAGAGAGATGAAAGCCAAAAACCTCCTTGATAATATGCTTGTTTTGTTGAGAACCAGAGAAGGTCAAATCTGATGTTTTCTTTTGTTTTGTTTGGTGTCATATTATCAGAACACAGCAGCTTAAAAGACCAAGATTGCCATATGCATTTCACTTAGCTTCCATCTACTGTAGCTGGCCTCTTTCCAACCCACCTGTGGATAAAGTCCCTGCAGCTTCTCTGCCATGAAGGTAATGGATGCCCACCCCCTCTGCCCTCCTTCCCACACTGAAAAGACACAGGGATGGAGTTTGGGGTAGAGCTAATGGCACTGGGAAGGCTCTTTTAGGCCAGAAATGAAGTTGTCCTGAAGTATGAGGTACCTCCTACCTGGAGGCGGGGGGGGGAAATAAGTTATCAACCGAAAATTTCCATACTGATGCAAGCTTCATGGGTTGTTACTGAAAAGGGTTTAATATAGCACTGGAAGTTTGTGGGTTGTCCTGAAATCCTTAGTCTTTTCTAAAAACCTCAGACATCATGTGAGCTAAAGCATAAATGTTTGTGGAATTAAGACAAAGGAAATAACGCTCAAAGCTTCTAGAGGTGACAAAAGGGCATAAAGGAGAACAAAGGTCAGAAACAAAAGCAATTTCAAGATTTCCAGCCACAGTATCAAATAAAAATCTGATTGGAAAGGGAAGCTGGCTAGTTAGGCAACATGTGACATCAAGTATTCTAAGTTAGCTCCAGGGTTTTTGTCTGTGCTTCATTCTGTACTTTTACTGTCGTGGTCCAGATAGTGAGAAGGCAAATAATATACGGTGGGCATGGAGAGTGACAGCAGACCCTGAATAGAAGAAACACTTTTTCTTTTTTTTTTTTTAAATGACAATAGAGAGAAAATTCAGAAAATCACAACAAAGTGAATTTCAGTAGTATAGAAAGAACCTAGAGCTATATTTACTACTGCAGGCTTGCTGTGGAGGAAATACAACAGATCTACAAGATGAGTGGCTATTATTAATATTGCAGCTGTAAAGGCAAAGCAGAGCTTAGTTAAATCTTTATTAATAGCTAATCCCTTGCAAAACCATAGGTGGAAATACAAACCCACCTTGCAGGCTTACGGTTTGGATTTCACTTCCCCCAGTATGGCTTTGACTCTGGGCTGACCATGGATCTCTGTGCTTTGGAGACAAATGGCCTTACGATCCCCCCAGAGAATCCTCTGCCAATGTTAAAGCCAGCAGGAACAACAAGAGAGAGAAAAAATGAATAGCAAGGATGAGAGTACTTTTCTACCTTTGTTCCTCCCGCTGGTGCTGTCTCAGAGGTAGTCCAAGAACTTGGACTACAAGCTCCCACTTCATTCACATCTGTCAGAAAGACAAGCATCTACCAAAGTGTCTAGAACCAGTGCTGAGTAAAACCTGCTTTTCTTCTGCATTCGCAGTGCCATTTCAACAAGTTAGCTCTTGTTCCCTCTTCCAGAGAAACCATCATGTATTCAACAGTCAGAGTACTCTTGCCAAAACATTTTTCTTATCAGGGTTACGGATTTGCAAAATGAAATGACAAAGAATCTGTATGATTAATCTTTTGAACTTTCCCCATTAATAAGTACAGAAATCTCTCTGGCTTTGGAAATGTTTTCATTAACTCTTTTCCTTCAACACTGAGTGGAACTTTTGAAACTTATCACAATTATTTGGGATACTATTCCTTATTTGGATTTTGCTTTTTTTTTTTTAAAAAAAATAACAAACCAACCAACCAAATAACACCTTTCATTAAGAATATTTTTCATTTTCATTCAATTTTATTTTATTTATTAAATAAACGAGGACAGGTCCTTTCTTCCCATCACAGTCCTCCAGGAAGGAGCTACACAACCTTCCTACAAGCAGTAGTTCACCCTCTGAGAAAAAAATAAAAAAAAAAAGTTGTTTCAGGTTGTTTCTGTAGGAGGTGCTGTGCTATCCCTGGGGATCACCCTCGGGAGCAGCCAGGGACCATTACTACTCTGGAGCTCCGGCGTTCCCCAGGCGCACAGGGTGACATCTGCCGTGGTCATGACACAGGACGGGCTGGCAGCGCCTGTGTCCCTGTTGTTTTGTAACCACCTGAGATGACAGGAAGCTGTCAGCCATTAAGCCTGGTTTAATAGCTAGTACTCACGGCTTTTATGACTGAAAACTATGGAAACTGTGGTTCTGCACTGCCATTTTGGATTTTGCCTCCAGCATTTGTTTACATGATGTGGGCAGGCTCAGGCAAGCTGTCTTTGTTCCTTCCACATCTCAGTATCATAGTTTGTTTGCTGGTTTTTCCCCTCACCTCGCTTGTTAGCTTTTTCCTCCCATGTAATGTCAGTTTCCCTTACTGGTGATGAGAGAAGGGCCTGCCCTTGGCAATTCTGTGGTAAAACCATGATATATGTGGTGGAAACTAAACAGATCGCAGTGTTCCCTCTCTCCTCTCCTAGTTCTTGTTGTGAACATATAATGCACATGAGTAAAGTGAAATCTTATTTTTCAGCTCTATGAAAAGCAAGAAATAGGTGTAATATCTAAAATAGAAAAGCATTTTAGCAATCTGAAATATACTCTTATTAACACTGGAGCATGCCATCTTCTTAAGTGTGTTTGATTCCATTAAGCTGGAACTGATGACACATTTAATGCCCCAGGCCTGCAGTGGTTTTTTGAACAATAACTTTTATTGCTATTCTGGTATTATTGCCTGGATTTTTAATGAGGCCAATGAAACTTTATTCATCAGATTAATTTCTCTGAAGTATTCTGTTAATTCTAGGAAATGAACAAAAAGTTATTATACAAAAGAAATACACTGTGTATCTGAGACTTGAAGCAGAGAATATTAGCAGTAATCAAGTTCATGCTTATTATCTTTACAGCCCCATAGGTGTGCGTGGTGCTTTGTAGGCAAATATAATGACAAGCCTGTGCTTTTTTTCACTAGGCAATAATCTGTCAGGTGACTCATTCCATCAGCTTGAGTTTATATGCTCAGATAATCTAATACTGAAAACCTGGAAAGTATCACAGGCTGTATCACAAGTTACTGCGGTGAATAAGCAAACAGCATGCACCGCACACCATCAGTGAAAAGGAAGGGCTGCTATTTTACTCTCAGATACACAATTTGGTATTTTCATGCCATATATTTTTTACAAGTGGCCACCATGCATTTTACTAGATTAAATCCTATTTAACCAAGAGAGGAAAACAGATCTGCAAGGCACTGTTAAATCAAGTACGGCCCTATATCTGCTGACAACACGTCAGCACCACCACAAAACTCTCACAAAGTCTTCCCACTGCCCCATAGCCATAGTCCTTTCCTAAACTGGGGTGCAGGTGTTTACAAAGTATGAGGGTTAATTACTAGTAGTGATAAGGAAGACGAAGAAAGCTAAAAACTGACAGCATAGTGCATCTACTTGGCAAGTTCTGTGAGCGTGAAGGAAAGACAGCTATCAAATTGGAGCTGATATACGAGCTTCTTCCCTCCAGAAAGACGCTTGCTCCTTTTTCCACTATTACTTCTCTGCACAGAATGTATCTGCTGTGTTTTGTGTCAGATAAAATGAGTTAAACAGAAATCTGATTCATGAAACTGGAATCTTGAGAGGATATGCTTCCTGGCAAAAGCGACTCCTCTCCTCTCTGGTCTGAGTAGTACTGACAATTCCGCTGGAAAGGAATACTTAATAAATAACATAACATGGGCTACAGAGTGGTGGGTGCTACCAGGTGTGGTGGGTGCTACCATGCCCCCCTGGGCACAACGGCAGCACAGCTTGCATGTGTAAGTGAAACAGAGGAGTTCCTTGCCCCACAGTTCATGTGACCATGTGTACATGGAAAATTTGACTTTATAAGGACACAGCAAATTCCTTCCTTGCTTTTTGTGCCACTGGAAGATGTGTCTGGCATGTCCAGGAGGGGTGTAGTGATTTTCCTGAGTCTGAGCCACAAGACATCTGCTGGAGCACCAAAGGGAGGAGAATTTCTGCGAGTAATTGTTGGTGACAGATGATAGCAACTTCCCCAGGGCTGTGGGCTCTCCACTGTGGGAAGGGACTTGGCTGGGTCAGCAGCTGTGTCCCAACTCAGCAATTCCAGCTTCAAAACAGCCTGTGCTGGTTTCCTACCTCATATCTCCAGGGTTTCACCCCCCATGCCACCACATGCTTGCTGCCACTTGTCCTCTACTCATCCCATGGTGGAGAAGCTCAAGGCTGGAGACCCTTTCTTTAGTGCTCCATACACAGGCTGACCAGCTTACAGCTTGGGCTTGCCCTCTGAATCTCTGCAAAGGCAGGGTTGGGATGCTGACTCCATGCTGGCTTTAGAAAAGATCTAAAAACTTGTAGTACCTCCAGAAAAGGTCCCCGTTAATTTCTTTGGCATCTTCAACAAAACACTCGTGGGCCATGTGTCATGGGTGGCAACATGACATAAGAAGGAATCATGGGTCTTTTGTGTAAGCCACTGCCCGCCAGTGAGTGTAAACTGTACTGAGTTGCGTATGTTTTTTGAAGTTATAAGCTTAGCAAAAAAAGCTCATTTTAAAAACAAATGACACGGAGTTGTCTGTACAGTGGTTACAAAATGGAAATGGATTAACAGCTATTAAGACGAAATCCACCATGTCTGCAAAAGATGTGGAAAAAAAAATAGGAAAGAACAGATAAAGCAAACAGAAAGGACAGGTGAAAGATAGCACTTTCATTTTCTGGTTGGGTGCCAATTTGCAATTGCTAAATATTAGCAAGGTGAAAGGTGTGAATTACAATGACAAAAGAGTCATTAAACCAAATTCCAACAAATATCTTCAAACTTTGCCTTGTTTCTGAAGTAATATAATCTCATTTTAGATCTATGTTTATGTTTAAAGGAGGGAATTAACCTACTCAGTAATTGCAGACTAGTCTGTCCTGCTTTTGCTTACGATGGGGGAATAGTGTCACGTGGCAGTTGCTACAGAGCACCCAGTACACCCTAGTTGTTTATGCCTTGCACAGTCAGTCACACTGTCACTTGCCTGTTTACTGCCCTTAAAATGTATTCCACTGATTAGTAAACCCCAGCAGCAAACCTACATTAAGAACCACTTCCGGTGCAGATTTTTGTTTTAAAGAGAAACATTGGGGTGGGACAAAAGGCTACTTCCAAAAAAGACTTGTTTTCTCTATCAATGATTTTAAGAACTGGTATTTCAATTTTTTTCTTCTAAAATGGCTTTTGGCTTAACACTGTGCTTCCCTCAGGCTTGCAGTGAAACCTGTGCTCTTTTTTAATCGCTCTTTTCAATCCTTCTCAAAAGTATTCTTTACTCTTCCTCTGCCTTGGGCTGTGTGACCACCTAGTACAACCATTCCTAGAGGGATCCCAGTACTGCCGTACCCTCTCTGTCCAGTTGACAGAAAAGTCCAGCTGCATTTGGAGGTTTAAGGCCGCTTCTGTGGAAGACAATATTAGTGATTTACTAATAACCTGTGAACAGTTTCTTCAAAGCATTACGGATTCTTCTACTCACATTCACAACGTGATATAGCAAAGGATGAAAGAGGTCCACTTCCCTATCTCTGAATAATTCCTCGAAAACAGACAGATGTTCCTTTCCACCTAGATCTCATCACTGGCTGGAAGCAACCTGCTGTGTGATGGAGAGGCTTTTTCTTCACTTCCTGGGCTGGCCTTTCTGTAGTGGAAACTTCTCCATAATACTCACAGATATTCAGCTTCTATAGATTTCTAGATCCAAAATGTAGCAATAGTTTGGGATTATCTTTTTTTTCCTTTTCTTTTCATTTTTTCTTTTCTTTTTTTTCTCCTTTTTCTTTTTTTTTTTTTTTCCAACTTTGGTGAATTGTGGTATGGCAACATCCTTTTATACCATTCCCAGCTGAAGGCAATTTCTCAGCACCTGGCTTTCCTATTGTTTCTTCAGAGCCTTATACTTGTTTCTATTTTGGTGCTTCTGTTTCTTCTTGTTTCTTTAAAGATTTTGGTTTAACCCTACTTATCTAGCCAGGAGACCATAATGCAGACAGCTTGAACTCCCCAATACTGGTAAGAAGCTATTCTCTAAGTGATGGAACCATAATGTGAAACTCTGGTGCAGATTCTCCCATGCTTAATAAGATGTTTATTTGTTTTCCTGCTATTAATGGTGTATTTAATAGTGTTTCTTTTCCAACTCTACTTGCCATCCTTCTTTCCTGAGATTGTAAGAATTGCAGAACTTTCTGAGAGATTTGATCAAAACTAGCTTCAAAACCTTTGAAAGTGTGGGAAGAGAGGAGGAGGACAGGCAGGCAGACAAGCACACTGAGAGCATGATAATGTAATCCTTATTTCCTTAGGCCACCAGATCAAAGTGTATCACAGATAACTTTCTCCGCCTTCACAATATTCCAAAATAAAATTTTAGTGAATCTGAACAAAAAGTCAAAATTTGAGTTTGTTGAAGAGAAACATTTCAATGAATCCAAACCAAAAGTGATTTGGAACTGACCTTTGGAGGTTTGAGAACATTGCAGCCTTCTGTTCTTAAGTGAAAACAAACAAACAAACAAAAACCCCCTCTCCAAACCCCTGCAGCCTTTTATGGGGAAAAAAACCCAAAACCTTACTACATTTTTATTTTTCTTGTGTAACCCTTACTAAGTACATAAAGGAATCAAATTCATGCATCAAGTATGTCAGCTTAGAAGATAAGCATTTTCAATTGTTTCAAGCACTAATTGCTCCTACACGGTCCAAACATCTGAACAAAGGCAGGTCTAGCAGATGTTTTTTTCTTTTCATGTCATTTCAAACTTCTTGACTAATTTCTTGTCCACTGGCTATGATTCAAAGAAATTGCTCAGATGAAAAGCAGGGAAATACAAAATCTTTAGTTTATGTGAGTAAAAGGATAAAGTCTTTTTTTTTTCTGATTATAATGACAAAGACTGTAGCCATTCCTGTTCATCCATGTTTCCAATGCAAAATCATTCTGGGTGTTGGTCTTTCTAACCAACTATGCAGTTCTGCTGTGAGGAACGGAAAGCTCCATAGCTTTTGTCAAGTAGGGGATGCTGCTGGGGCTTGTTTTTTTTTTCTTTTTTTCTTCTTTCTACTTTTGGACTTCAGTTGAGGCCAATTGCAATAAGATTGCCCATGTTTATTGGAAATCCAAAGATTCTGAAAATGGAAAAATGTTTCACTCTAGAGGAAAAAAAACCCAATGTTTCAAAATGTTTCACAGTGGCAGAAAGTGTTTTGGAAATAATCACCATGTTTTTGTTTATGAATGAAATTGAGCTTGAAAGTCCACTTTTCATGGCTTCCAGTTGGCTTTTAAGACCCAGTGAGAGAAGGGACCAGCTGTGAGATAAAAGTCTGGAAACTGCTGGCTGAGCCAACTGGGATTTGAGGCTTTCAGGCTGCTCCATATCACAAAGTCTAAAGCTAAGTTTCAGTGAAGTTAAAACCCCAGAGTTATCAGACCCTTGTTTCTGTGGCAGTAACCTGGGGGGATTTTCATTCCATGTGGCAAGGCCGTACAGGAATCTTACTGAAAAACCCACAAGCATTAGAAGCGCTACAAGCTGTGGGAGCACCATACCCCATCAGGTGTGTTCTCAGGATATCTTGTTTCATTGGCAGCTTTGGATTACTTATTTTTTTAACAGTTAGACTTTGGAGAAATATTTTAGTTCTCAGAAAAGGAATTTCCCAGTAAAAACATGTTGTTGGAAAATCCCCAATCACCCTGACTGGTGCTGCATCGCTCATTCTTTCAAAGTTCATTCTTTCGTGTTCATTCTTTCAAAGTTGGGACAGAGGATTTTTAGGAACAAATAGGGTGTAGATGTGGTGGACCTTGAGGGGGTAGAAGGTTTATTTCTTAGACATCTGGAGGTTTCATTATAATGGGTGCTGTCCTACAGGGTGCTATGAGTACATCTTGTGTATTACACAGGTTTAGCCACATTTTTGTGAGCTATTATTAATGCTGACTTGCAGCATACGCCTTTGGAAGCAGTACAGTCAATGCATACCTGCTTACAGTGGGAAACTAAAAAGCCTCAAATTTCCTCTTGGCTGGTTCCTTCCTCCTACGCCCAACTTGGTTCATACCATTCGAAAACAGAATTTGACATCAAGTAATTTTCTATTGTTGGAAAAACACTCATAAAAATACCCACATCCCCTGGTGTAAAGGCATTACAAGGTCATGGAACAGGTAAATTTGGAGACTGATTCTTTTTTAGATTGCTTGCAAATGTGTTATCTCCACTTTTTGCCCTTATCTAATATTATTTTAGCAGCGGTAGCAGGAATGGGCACCCTAGCCACTTTCTAATCAAATTAAACAGGCCTCTTCCCACTCTAGTGGAAGTCTGGTTGGATTTTCCAGCTTGGATTTATATCCTATGAACATGAGTTCAGAGGCATTTTATCCACTCTCACAGGTTTAGCTGCCTTGCTGCTGAAGCAGAAGTGCTGTGGTAGTTATCAACATCACTTTTGCATGGCTGCACAAAGATGGATTAGCCACTGTGCAAGAAAACTGAGCTATTTAACTCTGCCAAGCTCATCAGACTTGTTATTAAATGCAAAATCATACTTAAAATCAGAAGCAGGGAAGAGGATAGCAGAGACTGGCGGTTGAAAAGGAAAATGCCTGATGAATTCAGATGGGACTCATTTCAGACGTGGCTCAGGAGGAGCCATGTGGAGTTTGAAATATCCATAGAACAGGCAGGTATCGAACTGCAATCCCCCTTTGGACTGACAGTGGCTCAGGCACTCTGCTGGGATTTATCAGCACAGCTCCAGTTATCTGTAACGCTTTGACACTTCACTATAATTAAGGTATTTTTGTCTAAGATATGTTTCATCTCACAGTCTTAATTTTGCAAATAGGAAAGATTATTTTTAAGGAGGTGCTTATAGCCCATAGTCTGATTTCTGCTTAACTGAATAACGAAGAAGAAAAAAATCAGGCTGTCTATTTTAGATGCTTGTGTTCTAACAGGTACTTTGTATCTATTTTTGTACTAAAGCTATGCTAATTTCCAGCTTCATTAATTAATTGGTGCCACTAGTGTTGCATCTCTAAAAGATGAATTTTCTAATGATCCCTTTGGAAATGGTTCTTCTTAAACTAGCAGGTATTTAAAGCCACCCTCCTGTCTGAGATGGATTCACTTTGGGAACAATCCCTGCGTAATTAAAAATTATTTTTGGTTTTATTTATTCATCATTTTCTAACATGGCTGAAACTCATTAAGATGTGGGACTTCAGTTATTAGAATATCCTTGAGCAGGAGTAATAGCAGTAAGATTCACTTCATTAAAAACAAATGTAAACCTTACAGTAATCGACCTACTGTTCACAAAGAACTTATTAGCCAATATTAATTTGAGGCAGAAACCTGCAAAAGTAAAAAAAAAAAAAGCAACCTCAAAGTGAAGGTCAGTAACTTTCTTTTGTCTTTCTTTCCCTAGTGGCTTTGCCATTCTCAGGTTGTCTTTCCACATATCACATGATGAAGTCATGTAAATTAGCATGGGCTGCAATGGAGCTGTCACGGATTACGTTAGCTGTACATCTCATCCCAGCTGTGGTTTTACCTTTAGGAAGATTTGCGATATTGCAGCTGTCACTGAACCAGTGTTGGATTCATTGTGTAAATAAATATACCTCTTTTTAAAAGAAAAACTAGCCATTCTGTTAAGGCCACCCTACAATTTCACATCAATTCATCCTGAGGATCAAGTCATGTAGACAAGGTAAAAGTTGAGGTGTGTTCTGCACCCTCCCTTCCCTGCTTTGCTGGAGGAATGCCAGAGGCTTCAGTGCTGTCATTCCCTGCTGTGCACTTCATGCATCCTGTCCCACCTGCACCCTCCAGCACCGGTGCCCGGGCTGACACAGGGCAGGAGGAGGAAGCTCCCTGCTTCCTTGCTACCTAGCCCTGCCAGGTTCACACTTTCAGGAATGTTCTTTCAGTTCCACAAGGATAGGATCTGGTACAGGGCTAAGTCTCAGTTTTCTGCTGCTTGCACCACCATTTTGCATTTTCCAGTTGTCTTAGGGATGAAGCCATGGGGTTACACTATCTCTGTGCAGCACCTAAATCATCATTGTGCTCCAAACCCACTCCTCAAATTCACATATTGTTTAGTGATTAGCACTGAGGGTAAATCTTAAGGACACCTACCCAATCCTGAAGCTGATGTGTCCCTAATACGCAGGGCTGGGAAAGTCCATGCCAAGCCATACCTTTCAGTCATCATCAGGAGGTTCCAGAAGCCTGTTTGTGAAGCAGCAGCCCAGCATTCAGTGATGCTTTATCTAACTGAGTGTGAGTATTTCCAGTGGACAAGCTACAGATTAGCCAGCCAGCTAAGCATTTCTTCAGTGACCATCCTTTCCCAGTACAGTATTTCAAATACTTACAGATACTAATGGCCTCCAGAAAGGTATTTTTCTTTATTTTATTTAATGTGATGTAGAAATCCAGTTGAGTGACTGTACATTGTTAATATTTCTTTACCAATGCTTTTATATTGTTGCAAATACCAGTAAATTACCAAACATTTTGCATGGAAAATGAAATTATAAATTAAATCCTGCCCTGATTTATTTTGGAGCTCCAGCTTCCAAAGCAGCAGGTTTGGGATTCATTATTACAATGTGCTGACCATTCTGTGTATTGCTGTGATTGAAAGCTGAAGACATTGAGCACCATAAAGAAGTGAAAAAAGGTAAAGCACTTGAAACAAAGTTGTGTCTTACTCTCATCAGTCCATATATTGTGGTGAGGAGATGCCAGACCCTGTCCTTTTATCCCCAGAACAAAAGCAGAGAGCATTACAGACTTATGAATTTGGAGAACCCAGGTGTACAATGTTCTTGTGGATTTCCCTTTCAGCTGAACACAAAACCATTGAGGTTCAGGAAAAATATAAGACGTAGTAGTAAAGGACAGCATGCTGTAATGGCACCTTCCTTGAAGCACGCAGTCCCTAAAAGGCAATGACATTTACACCCCTGTTACTTTCTGAACTCCAACAGCCTCTGGTATTGCAGCTCCCTGTGACTCACGCAATTTATTTATCCCAAGAGGCATTATACATCTGATACTTACTTCACTTCTATTTTGGATAGCATTCCTATTAGTCTTTCAGTTTTATTACCAGCTGTATGCAGATGATGAGATATCCAGGCTTATTGTTGTTCTACATGTGTGTAGGGCAGCTCACCACCCAGTCACCAGTCACAAGCCCAGTGGGGAGGCAGGGATCATCAAGGAGGGACCGCCATCACAGTGGCGCCTAACATCAGATTTCAGCCTGACTGTGGCCAACAAGGGTCCCAGTCTGTTACTGGTTGATAGGGATGACTGGGAGCAGAGGAAGGTTGCTTGGTTTTATCTTTGGAGACCATTGCTGCTCAGACGCGAGCACCCCATCACAGTACTTGGTTATCTACCCCATGACTTTCTAGATCATGCCATGGATAAAAACCTCACAGTTCTGGGAAGCCATGGCTGTTTGCATCCATCAGAGCTCATCTACAGCATCAGCTGCAGCAATGACAGTGCACCCAGGCCAACTGGTACTTTGCCAGTGTGTATCTAGGTCTGCAAGCAGAGCGTGAGCAGGCAGAGCTCACATCACTGCTACCACCGGCAGTGCACAGCATATCCAGAGAAAGTGAGGATAAACCCAGAACCAGAATTTCTTTCTATGGCAACAACCACATTTCAAATGTTACTGTAAAACAACACCGGCAATGGTATGAGCTGACTGAAAACAAAGTTAGTTATACTTTTCTTTCCTTCTTCTCCAGTGTTAGAACTGGAATAATATACTTTCTGCCACTGATAATGCTTCCTATGTTATTTTTTCCACGTATAATGCAATTTCATTCATTAATTTTCTTAAAGAATGGAATGTTTTCTTCCTTCCTGTATTTGGCATTAGTTAATGAAATGCAAGCAAATGTTAACTAAATTCTCAGAGATGACTATCTGTTCTTTCCTTTTTCTAATTAAGGTTAAACACAGCCAAATGCATGTGGGGAAAATCTTATTCCTACACTGGAAACAAATGCAAGATTCAGTACCAAATAAATGTTAATTTCAAAGCTGCTCTTGGCTAAAAATAGGAGAAATAACTATTATCTCAGAATCAACAACTGGAAGAGCTTAAAATTAAACTTGGGTCTAAAATCCAGAAGTCAGCAGGAGAGCAACCTTCAAACTGCTCATGTCTTGGAAATTAATCTCATCCCATATAAACAGACTTTGTATGCCTTGGTATTTGGGGATGGATGAAAACAAGTGCGTAGGAGAAGGATTACGAAGAAATGGGAGGGAACTTTCAGGCTCAGGGGATTGTGAATGACTTCTGCGGAAAGAAAACAGAAGTATCTTTGATAGGGGGCTACATAAAGCACCCATGCACTATCCCAGTTGCCCGTATTTCTCTATTTCAGTGATTAAGCAAGAATCAAAACTATAGCTCCACTGAAGTAACTGACAAAGTTGAACAGCAATGTTTGACGATGACTTTGTGAGATATAAAATTGAATGATAATTTGATCAAATATGATAGAGATAAATGAATTTTTTAAACCCTGTTTTGACTAAATAGGAGGTTGAAAAATTGTGCTTGTATTGACCAGTTTCCCATTCACTTTGACTACCTTAGGAGAAAGTGAAAATATAACTAGAAAATAACAATGTGTCATAAATCCTTGCTCAAGCCTGTTGTTGATATTTTTTGCTGATCCAGCTGTGTTTCCTTAAATGTCACAAGACAATATTAGTTTTATCTAGCTGTGATGATTTTAATTTCTGTGGCAAAGGACAACTTTGTCCAGTGTTGGGGAGGGAAAATTCTGTGAAAGAACTCGTGGGGTATGTTCTTCCTCATTGTGCTTCAAACAGGTTTATGCAGCCCCTTTGCACTTGTAGAGCTGTCAGGAAGTTTTCTGTTGCCTTCAGGAAAGAGATAGATGGATCCAAACCCACATCTTCTGTCCAGCCAGCCCTTATGCACACTGACAGCTGTATTACTGTCCAAGGAGCCAAATGGTTAGCAGAATAGGAAATGCCATGGAGAGGCCCAGGGATTAAGTTGGCAGCTGGGAGAAAGCTGGGAAGCTTGCTCTTGGCTGTAAGACTTACAGCCATGGACACTGCCCTAGGTAAAGGCATGTAAGTCAGGTCAAGTCATTAGGACCTTTAAGGCATAAGTCTTTAGGGCATAAGCAGTTATAACCTGCATGTCTTAAGAGTTTCCACTCTCAGCTTATACAGGAGACTGATGGTTGGGATTTTTTTCCAATATTCCTTACTTGGAGTTAGGATTTGAATCCATATCTCTATGTTTTTTACATGGTTTGCCTAAGCCACTGTTCTATACGGTCATCTCTGAAGTGAGTCTGTTTCTCCTGTGACAGCTAGTCCTCTTTGTGATCAGTATTTATTCACCTGAGAGAAAGGCAAAAGATTCAAAGCTTGTCTCTGCAAGAGAGTAAGAGAAGCACTTCTCAGAACTGCAGGGGAGACAAACCCTTGGATGGAGCAACAACTAGCCTGGCAATCTCGGTGCATGTGGCAGATGCTGAACTGTGGGGCGTTGCCAAAAACAGGCGATCTAGACATGACTGATGAGCTTCCTTGGACTTGATATGTGTATAAACAGTAGGAAGACAGAGACAAGGCTATCATGTGTGTAACCTCCAATTATACCTGTACGTGTTCAAATGTACTGCTATTCTGGCTGGATTCTTGAGAGTAGAGAGGGTTCCATCACGTGAGATGACCCAGAATTTGTATCTAGGCTGCAGCACTGAATGATTTACCATAGTGGCTTGAAAACTAACATTAAGCCTTTACAGATTTCTGGAGAATTCTACCAAACTGCACCCACACAAAGCTATGGCTTTAATAGAAGTTTTACTAGCATTGCTCATGTCCAAAGGGAGGTGAAATCCCCTTTGTGATAAGCTTGTGTGTGCAGTTATGGGTGTATCTGTAATTATAGGCAATGAGAAAAAGTATGGCTTGCTCAATAACATACCTCCTCCCAACACGCCAGACACAGACTGGTACATGCCAGATGATGGAGTGGTCACACTTGTATTCCTCCTCCTCCTCTCTGTGCTATTAGCTTCCCTCTCTGCTATTAACTCCTCTCCTCTGCTCAGTCTCAGATTTGAGCTCTCTTTTCTGCTGAGCAGCTGACTCCCTCCAGCAGCTCAGCACACAGCATGTATCACACCCCCGTTCTTCCGTTTGCCCTCATCTTAATTTACATTACTTCCTCTCTGCAGGGAATCTAATTTGATCTACATTGTAAAGCTCAAATACACTTATAAAAGTGCATCATCATAACAAAGATAAGCAGTAAAAGATGCAGAGCGTTTGGGAGCATCCTTGGAAAACAGTAGGCTGTTTTTTGTGGAAAGAAGAAAAACTCTTGAAGAAAATCTTCAAAGAAAGATCTGTGCAGTGGAATTGTTGCAATACACATTAGAAAGAGATTTGGGGAAAGAGGAAAAACAGAGCTATGGAATGAGATCCTTAGATATGGGATTTGTGTTTTGTGTTTAACTATTTTGGCTATTACTGCACATGATTTCAGTGTCAACACTCCAGAAACCACAGGAGCATAAGCCACAACAAACTTCCAGCTCAGTTTACCCAGGCTAATACAGCTGGGAGTTTCACTGTTTTCTTTACAGCTAATGTCACATAGTTAAAAACAAAAACAAAAAAACACCCAAATCAAAACCCTTTCATTTCCAGAAGTCGCAAATGATTATTACCATGCTGTAACCTAGTGTAAACAGGTTCCTGGCCCATGACTAAGGCTGGTAGGCTGTCCTGCAAAGCAAACAGCAGCATGGGTGTCTTCCAAAGGTGTTGGATGCAAAAAGGCCTCTGCTGGGCTTGGAGTCCTAGGCATCCAGTTTCCAGCTTCTTCTTTGATTGGGAGCGTCAAGCCTGGGGCATTTGGAAATGGAAAGCTTGAGAGCTGCAAATTTGGAGCTTTATAGAAGCTGCTGTGTTGAGAAAAAAAAGCTTAAGGACCACAGGGTTCACACAGGACTGGTTCCATGTCAAGGGGACACGTACAGCAAATGAAGGCATGCGTTTCTCAGTAGGTACGAGCCTTTGTAAGTACCATCCAACATGAACAGAGTGGCAGGACGGGCTCTTTCTGTAGAAATGGTCTTTTTTTTGTCCCTTTCCCTTCCACCTCCCTCCTCCCTCCTCCCTCCTCCCCCGCTGGAAAACGCAGCTGAGGGCAGGGGACGGGCTGCGGGCACCAGAGGGCGGCAAAGGCCGCGTGGAACAGCACAGACAGCCTTCCCTCCAACGGAACGGGGAAAAATAGTCCTAAGATTGTACAGTTGTGAAATTGGAAATACGTGTCCTATTCTGTTAAAGCCAGGCTACAAGTGAATTAGTTTTTTTTTAGGTTAAAAGCTAATTTTATTTTTATTCCATGGTTTCATTCTCTTTTACAGAAAAAAAAAAACCCAAACAAAAAAAAATAAACCCCAAATAAACAACAACAACAAAAAAAAACAACCTCAAAACTGCAGCAGCATTACCATAACCTCATGGACTCTCAGAAGTTCTACTGCTCTGAAATATTTTTCTTTTTTTTGGAGAATGATCATTTTGTTTCTGACTTCCTTGTGTGCTTTTAGTAGCTTTAGGCCACTTTTACAGGCTTGGCTCTTCTGGTCTGACTGATCTCAGCTCTCTGTGAAGTTGTTGTTGTTTTTTTTTCTGGGGATATTCAGAGTATTTGGTGTCATAGACATACATACTTTTAAAGGCAGTTTTAAAGGGAAGGGTTTATATGAATTACACTTCCTGCGAGTTTGTCACCAGAGTTGCTCCTGAGTCATCTGAGTTATCCACCAGCAAATAGCACTCCTCTCTCCCAACCAGTACACTCACACACAAAGTTACTCAGAAATATCTACCTACTCTCGTTCACACCCTCTCTCCAGTTCAAGTGTTGACTTTACTCGACAGATATTTCCTTTTGTGTCCAAAATGCGATTGTACTGTTCTTTACTTCTGACAGTGCCAGAAAGTGAGCAGGGCTTAGCAAGAGCTTGATCCTGTTCTTGTTAATCATCAAGCACTGTAAATTACTCATAAATACAGGGTAAAAATCCTCATAATGCAGGCAGTAATGGAAGCAGTATCTTTTCTATTTAGAAAGATGCTATAGACCTTGGTGGTATATGCTATAGCTGTGAGGACAAAGGACTTGACAAAGGGCAGCATGCTTTGACCTCTACCAGTCTATCTAACAAAATATTACTTCTCTCTACAAATGCTGCTTTCTTGAATTTTACCCTTCAAAACCCAATAGAAACCTGTAATCTTTGCAGCTACCTTGTACAGTGTATCCATTTGACTGGATGTCACTGGTACGTAATGACTATGATCTCCTCCTTTGACTCCTCCACACCTCTGTGCCTCAAGTATCCAGAGCATTACTTTTCAGCATAGGCACTGACTATAAGTACTAGCTGTCAGTTAAAAGAAAAGTCCACGATTACGTCATGTGAAAGGTATTTTTGGCCTCCAAGGAAGCAGTATATTGACTCATCAGTATGGTCTGCTGGCCAAGTACAGCTTTATTTCTTACTCTTTAGTTAAAGTACTGAAAAGGCAAGTAGCCAACAGAAAGACAGGGAAAATATGGACTAACACAAACCTAGAAAGACAAGATTGGCGGAAATCCACAGTATTTTTGGCTGTAAATGACTAGTGGCTTTCCTGGCTCTAACTCCTTCAACAATATTCAGGACACCCTGAGATTTCTTTCTTTTAGATTTTTCTCTTAAATCTTCATGCGCTTTTGGTGCCACCATAGGAAATGTTATACTACAGTTTCACACATGCTTCCAAATTATTTTTTTTTCAATTGCCACATATTTTCCATAATTTTCACTCCTTTCAGTATTTTCCATCTGCTTTCCAGAGTACCGAGAACATGAGGCAGATTTCTGAAAGGGAGGTTTTTCTGATGGTTTATCACCTCACTGGATCAATTGCCAGGCCTTTTTTTTGTTTGTTTTTTTAGCTGTTTAACTGAATATAAATTTAACTGGGAGACTGTACTTAACCTGCCACAAAATGGATTAAGACAACAAGAAAATAAAGTGATGCTTGTAGATTGTGACCCCAATACAATTCTGCCATTATGCATAGAATTGTATTTTAAATTCTAAACATTCCCAGCTCCTATTAAGCTTATAGAATTACATTTATATTGGAATTATAAACCAAAATCACAACAGCCTCTCTATGGCAAAGGAGAAGAGCTGATGGGAAGAATGCTTTATGCTTGGGAGCAGGGAACTAGTCCTTTAAGGCGTTATTCCTTAGATTAGACTTTCAATAGAGATCACTTTAGTAGGCACTAGAAATTAGGACAAATGACTTTCATACAGTTTTACTTCAATTTCTTCGTATTACTAAGAGGTCTTCAAACTGGGGCAGTCAGATAAAATATCTCTCTCCTCTGAGATGGCTAATAATAGCAGTTTAAGGGATTTGTTTCTAAGTCTCACTCCCAGGCATCAGAAAAAGCATTCTTTAAATATAATCTATTTTCTCATTCTCAGCTAAATGTATGATTGTATTAAAAGGGCTTTCCCCCCTTCCACACACTCCAAATAAATATCCTGCAGTTTCATTTGGTTGATCATACCATCTTATACTAACTATAAGGTCAATTCCTTTCAGCAAAAAAACCTGGAACTAAGCCTGGAGCTCCTGTATGAGCCCAATTCTTTTTTTCCATTCAAGGTACTTTGTTCTGTAATGTTACACTTCTGCAAATGATAAAACAAATTAGAAATACAGTTTGTAGGCAGGTATAATTTTCCACTTGCATTTTCAAGCATTCTAGTAGATCACAAAATGTCAGCCTTCTGTGTAAAAGATTTTTGGCATTACTGGAAAACAGATGCTGTTGGCTTTTTAAAAGAAGTAGATTGTACCATTACAAAACACTAACGCATGTTTTCCCAGGCAGTTGGCATCATAGAAACTTTTGCTCTGATTCAGCTTGACCAAGTCATTTGAATTCACGCTCAATTTATTTTGTTGCATTAATCCTTTTCAAGTTTTCCTCAGAAGTGACTGACAGCCAATGCTTTCCAGTGCTCAAAGCCCTGGTGTCGCTTTCTAAGCTCATACTCTCACATTGTCACCTGAAATCCAATCTGGAGAAGTGGCTTTAAGATATTGAAAGAACACGTCCCACAGTAAAGTTCTTATACAATTAGGTTGACAGTGAATTTTTATTTCCTGAATTTAATTTCTCACCCTGCGGTTTAGTCTGATGAAAAAGATTTAAGATACTGAATGTTTTTTTTTCCCTGGAAATAAAAGCATAAAGGGAGAAAAGATGATGGTTTGTTAATGCATTTGTTGAACTAGCCTTTCAGCTTACAAGTGCTTAGGAAATATGTTTCAACTTTATGGATACGAACAGTCCTCTGCAGCTTCCATGAAATTCTTTATGGGCATAGAACAAAGCACACAAGCATGCGCAGTTTAGAGTCCCTAAGTACATACTATGCTTTTTTAATATCCATTTCAATACCAAGATATTAGTTTGTCAACAGGGGGCTTCTTATTCCCTCTATTAGAATAGAAATAAATAACAAGGTTTAAAAGAGACCAAAAACGTTATTGATTTGTGGTATAAACCAAAGTCTGCCTGGCTGAAAAATTTCATGAAAATCAATCTTCATGTCATACTATGTTTTATATCCTTGGCAAAATATTATTTTCAGCAGTAAAGTATTCCATTGAAACACATTCTCTTTGGCACACAAAATAAACAAAAATCTTTCTAAGGGATATACTTTCATATGAAGACGGCATACGTTGTGTTCCAATGTTTAAAGAAATTACTGCTGTCAATTTCTTCACATAATTCTTTAAAAAACTTTACCAAGCTCATAATAAGCCCATCAAAATTTAGTTATTTTACTTGGGAATTTTTCCTTTGCCTTAACTATAAAAAAATAAATAGTTCTGAATGTTTACATGCTTTTGATGTGATGATCTGTTCTACTACTATTAATATTTCAGTGTCTGATATTGAGTGAATCAAACAAACTCCTCCATCAAGTTTGATCTTGCAAAGACAACGGCAGTACAATTTACAGTTACTATCCCACAAAAGAGCTCACATTCTAAATACTCCTATTCTAGCACGCACTACAAATTTTATTCAGTTCTACAGTAAGCTATGAACAGTATGAAAGCCGGTTATTTGAAAATGCAGGGTTTCAAAAATACTAGACTTTTCAGGAATATATGTCTAAATTTATAGCACATACATCATCCATTGTGGCAATTGTCTTGGTGTGTGGAAGAGACAAGATATTTAACTGCGAGGGATCCCTGGATAGGTCATTGGAACCCCTAAAAGGCACACACAGCTTGCAAAAAAAAGAATGGATGCATCACCCTCTCTGCCACAAATCCCTGAAGACTCCCAGAAACATGTGACTTTCAGGAAATGCCGACTTCTTGTTAGGACTCATCACGTAAACAAGCACAGGGAGATCGCATGCTTTTCATCATTTGCTTCAGGCCTGCTATATTTCTTCCATTTCCCTGAGCAGCGCCACCAGAATTTCACAAGAGATGGGAGAAAAGATTGTTATACATGTCTGGTCTGTAACCCTAACACTGGACATCAGCACTGTTGCCAGGTACAGATTTACTGAACACACTAACTCAAAGAAAACTTGTGCATGTAACAGTTGTCTTCACATCAACAGGAACAAATTAGCCAGACCTGCACACTCTCATGCATAAAGCTGTGATATTTCTGGACTACTTTTATCTATGAACATCTTATTTTTACGTATATGTTTTCAAGATGATATGTACACGCCAGATTATTTGAATAGCAACAAAGGACAAGTTAAATTCAGGTACAGTTAAAATATTCTCTCTTAATTACTCCTTTGGTGTCATTATAACTAATGTAATTGGTGGTGTATTCACAACCTACCAGAGAGTTTATAAACAGCTTGTGCTAAATTAGGGATTGAATGGTGGCTTAAATTCTGAGCTGTATTACTTTGACAGGATGAGCTCGGGCAATGGTGTGCAGCAGTCAGCCACACCAAGAGGCAAGCCCTGTGCCCTCATCCCATGTTCACTTCGAAGAGTAAGGCAATTTATTTGAACTACAGAGATGAAAAAAGGTGGCTGGGCCAAGTTCTTAATAGCTTTTAAATACCAGATGCTTTCTGTGGTTTCATATCAGCAAATGATGCCAATTTTTTCCAGGGAAAGAAGGTTCCTCTCCATTTTATTTATTTTGAGAAAGAAATCATTAAGTTTGGCTCTGTGGACTTTTTGCAGCACAGTGGTAATGAAGTTTGTTCCTCTTATCTCTTTAGAAGTATGCACATGGTGCAGGAGAGGGGAAATGGGAAAAAGAAGAAATAGGTTACCATTTCTTCACGTTGCTTTGAAATTTCTTTTCACTTCATAAATGTGCAAAGAAAATCTCTTGAAGTAATGAGAAATATTTCTGCATATAAGCTCTAAAAAGCTCCTTGTAGCAATATATGGTCCCTCAAACCCACAAACTTTTTAGCAGGCTATCAGAATTACTTCCTCACTTCATGCAAATCGTGGCTGAAAGTAGAAATGACCTTCAGAGACAGCACTGCAAATGATAGTAAGAACATTTGCAATATAGTCTCTGGGTTTATGTTTCCAAAGGACCTTGTAAAATTCTTCACTTCCTTGCCTGTGCTGTTTTGGTGGCCAGCAGAGCAGAGGTCATTTTATTTGTTTTACCCCTCTCATGACTTTGCTTTGCCAGACGTGTCTGTAAGACACATCACAGTTCTTTAAAAACAAATTGTGTCATGTAGTAAAAAAATCACTTTAAAAGCATTGTGTCAAAGGCTATTTCTGTTCCCAGCTGTAAAAATTGTAGCATGTCTCCGCTATTTACTTTGCCTTTAGAAAGCTGCCGATGTTACATTAGCAATTGAGCTTAACTTTACAATTGGAACAACTGATGAAATACAGGGAAATGGACAGTGAGGATGTTAAAATAAACATCGTGCAGAAAAAGAAATGTTGCTATTTATAAAGCAGGAAAGGTCACAGGCTATAGAAAATAATGAATGCATTTATCTGAACCACTGTATCACAGTCAAATTGAAAGCCCTCTGATCAGTGAGTCATCCCTTTGCAAATGTTTCTCCCTTACATCACTTATAATAGAAACTACTTGTGTAGTTTCTGCCTTTGTTGCCAGTGTGCGAATCACCAAGGCATGGCTATAGGACCCCATCATATACCCCTTGCTCCCATTTAATTCAAGTGGAGCCTTGTTTGATGATAAAACTATTGCAGGAGGGAACTATATTTAAAACTCGGTGACTCATTCATCTTATGGCTTTTTTTGGAGTCATTAGTGGGTCATATAACTATATATATTTCATTCACGTTCCCATTATAGTTCCTACTTATAATTGTAGTTATTTTGCTCCAATTACTTATGTTAATAGAACAGCAGTTTCTAACCCACCGTAAGCAATTCCCCTCTTTATTTTGTGGTCTGTTCCTTGACAGTTTTTTGACAGTCTAACCTGAAATTTCCAGATTGCCGCATACCAGGTTACAGCAGTGTTTGGCATTAGCTACTTGGACCTATTGACTCAAAAAGAAAGTTTTGGAGGAGAATCATCAGGAATGGTATAGTTCAGTGAAACAACTGAATTTTTATTTGCATAAAGGCCAAATGCCAAGGCCAAATGAGAAAAAACTTCTTTACAGTGAGGGTGACAGAGCCCTGGAACAGGCTGCCCAGGGAGGTTGTGGAGTCCCCTTCTTTGGAGATTTTCAAGCCCTGCCTGGATGCAGTCCTGAGTAACATGCTCTGGCTCTAGGCAATCCTGCTTCATCAGGGGAGTTGGACTAGATGATCTCTATGGTCCCTTCCAACTCTAAAAATAATTCAGTGAAATTCAGTGAAATTCCCATGGTCCTGTAAAACTTCGACGTCACAGTCACTAAACTGCTTTTCAGTAGCAGATGTAGATTCTTTTGCATCTTATATTACTATTATTTCTTATCTAATGATTATATTTTAAATTTGTCATAAACATTCTGATAGTGATAAAAAGGGTCTAGTGCTATTGTGCTAAAACTCAGCTATAAATTGTTTTATTCTTTCATGCATTTGATAAACCCAAGGACAAAAGTCTTTATCTTTACTTCTGTAATTAGTATAATTTACTTCAATAGGGCTAGTCATGAGAGTAGCTGCTAGTTATAAAGAACATAGATTTTCTAAAGTGAAAATACTATGGCATCCCAAAATGGCCAAGAAAGGCAAGGAAACAACCCAATTGAATTCAAAAAGGATTAAGATTTGTCATACTCCGCATTGTCCTAAGTAATCCAGCCTCCTCCTGTAAAATGGAGCACCTTCTTTCCATTATGCTGATAAAATGAAAGTTGGGACAGTGCTCAAACAATGACTCCATTAAAGAGAAATAGTTAACTTTTTGTTGGCAGAAGGAGCTAGAGTGATTGATTAGGACCTGAGCAGGTGAGAACTCCTAATACTGGTATTATCAGATAGAAGCCTTTTAATATCAGATCATATATTTTGTTTTCTTCTTCTTTTCTTAATTATTTAAGAGTACTGTAATATTCTAACTTGACAAACCACAGTTTGTCAGCAATCAAATCCAACTTCCAACTCTATAGTTTTATTTTTAAAAGGAAAAAAATAAAACATCTAAATTATGTATTTTTAACAAATAATAACTATGATAGGTAATAGATTTCGAATACAGTTCAAACTAGTTCAGTCAGGATATACATCAAAGTAATTCACATTCAGAAGGTGGCTCAGCATTGCTGAGCTGTTTTTCCAAAGAAAGAAAAATCAAACCAAAACTCTAATTCAAATTAATCTGAAAAATTTTATTATGAATTAATTTAACACCTGTGTAACATAATGAACTGTTTTCTTTCTATACCTTTGTATTCCAAATGTATACCTCACTATGATCTAGGAAAAAAGATACTTTTTTCCCCTCTACTGGTGCTTTTACATTTTTTTAATTGATGTCTCATTTTTATAGTTTGGCCTGTACAATCACTTCTTTCACATAAGTGGACTACGACACTTCTGCCTCCTGAACACCAGCTGTGCTTCTCTGGTAGTTATTGTTGTAAGTCCAAAGCAGAACAACTCAAAAACCATTCAGCTGACAAAACTCTGCTGTGCTGAAGCAGTAGGCCACCATTTGCATTTCTCTCTTGAACTCATTTTTGACTAATATATTGTATAACTGAACAATTCTACCCTATACTTGGGGAGCTTATTCTCTTTTCCTTCATCATTTCCAAACAGCTCATTTTTTTACTCGCTATTATCTCCACAAGACTGCAAATTCTACGGACCTGCAGGTGACTTTTAACAGAAGTGAGGAATGGATACAATGGATAATTTAAAGCAAGATAGACCTCAGAAGAAAGGAAAAGATGCCCACAGAGTGAATGTATCCAAATTCTAATGATGCTTTCTCTATTGCAGTTTCTGCCCTGCTCTGTTTTGAAAGATGTAGTTATTCTCCTGTATGTAATTTAATTTACCATTTCTGAACTCACTGCCAGATTTCCAGATCACCAAAATTATCGTCTTAACATCTGCCTTTTTCTTCCTTTATATCATCGCAGATAGGATTAAAGTTTTTCTCTGGTACAGATATTTGTTTTTTTCTCTGCCTCTAACAGCTTGGTAAGCAGCTTCACACCATCCTGTTTCACATTTGCATTTGATGCCAAGTCCCTTTCTACTGATTATCTCAGCTGGAATGCCAGAGGGCTGGGGAAGAGGGGAAGGGCTTAGCAGTTATGTCCTGCAAAAGAAATCATCTATTTTTCAAAAGCAGTATGTGGTGTTCAGTTCTCAGAATTGCATACAGAACTGTGCTTTTTCTCCTACCCTCTGACCTTGAAAATACTAAAGGAAATAGAAAGCTGAGAAGTTAGTATATATGAAAGGCTACCGCTCAAGTATAGAGATTTAAATGTAACTGTGGTTTGAGGACAGGCTTATTTTGGATACGGTAGTTTTTTGTTTGTTTTGTTGTTTTTTTTAAATGTAAACTCTCTTCAACCAGTCATGATCCTTGAGCTGGCTCAAGTCTGAAAATTACAAAAATGTAAATACTGATATTCTACAAAATGTCATGAATAATGCTTATGTGGTGTACTTTTACCATCATTAACTTTCACCTAATATAAAATATCAGCCCCTAAAAAGAGAACCATTAGAAATTCTTACAGCTAATATAAACTGAGGGGCTAAGGAAGGTTTTATATTTTTTATTATTTTTCAGCTATAGATAGAGAGAAGCCCTTTTTTGGGTCATGCTAAATAATTTCCAAATAAAGACATTTTAACCTTCAATCCCACATTACACACAAAACAACACCAACCCAACACTAAACCATATCCCTGAGCAACATGTCAACTCGTATCTTGAGTACCTCCAGGGATGGTGCCTCAACCACCTCCCTGGGCAGCCCATTCCAATGCTTGACAACCCTTTCAGTAAAGAAATAATTCCGAATCATAGAATCATAGAATCTTATAAGTTGGAAGGGATCTTCAAGATCATCTTGTCCAACCATCAAACTAACTCTGACAAAAACATGCACACAACAAGCAAAATGCAACACCATCACTAAACCATGTCTCCCAGCACCACGTCAACCTGTCTTTTGAACACCTCCAGGTCTGGTGCCTCAACAACCACCCTCAACAACGGCAGCCCATTCCAATGTCTGATAACCCTTTCAGTGAAAAAAATTTTCCTAATGTCTAGCGTGAACCTCCCCTGGCACAACTTGAGGCCATTTCCCCTTGTCCTATCATCTGTGACTTGGGAGAAGAGACCGACCCCTGCCTCTCTACAGCCTCCTTCCAGGTATTTGTAGAGAGTGATAAGGTCTCTACTCAGTCTCCTCTTCCCCAGATTGAACAATCCCAGATCCCTCAGCCTCTCCTCATAAGACTTGTGCTCCAGACCCCTCCAACCAGCTTTGTTGCCCTTCCCTGGACCTGCTCCAGCACCTCAATGTCTTTCTTGTAGTAGGGTGCCCAAAATTGCACACAGTACTCAAGGTGGGTCTCACCAGTTGTGAGTACAGGGGGACGATCACCTCTCAGGTCCTACTTACCACGCTGTTCCTGATACAGGCCAGGATACTGTTGGCTTTCTTGGCCACCTGGGAACACTGCTGGCTCATGTTCAGCCTGCTGTCCACCAACACTCCCAGGTCCTTTTCTGCCAGGCAGCTCTCCAGCCACTCTACGCCAAGCCTGTAGCACTGCATAGGGTTGTTGTGACCTAAGTGCAGGACCCAGCACTTGGCTTTATTGAACCTCATGCCGTTGGTCTCAGCCCATCGATCCAGCCTGTCCAGATCCTTCTGCAAAGCCTCTCTACCCTCCAGCAGATCAATACTCCAACCCAACTCGGTGTCATTTGGAAATTTACTGAGGGTGCGTTCGATCCCCTTGTCCAGATCATTGATAATGATGTTCAAGAGAACTGGCCCCAGTACCAAGCCCTTTGGAACACCACTCATGATCAGACGCCAACTGGATTTAACTCCATTCACCGCCACTCTCTGGGCTTGGCCCTCCAGCCAGTTTTTAACCCAGTGGAGAGTATTCCAGTCTAAGCCATGAACATCCAGTTTCTCCAGGAGAATATTGTGGTAGACTGTATCAAAGGCCTTACTAAAGTCTAGGTAAATAAGAACCACAGAGTTTTCTTCATCCACCAAGCGGGTCACTTTGTCATAGAAGGAGATCAGGTTTGTCAAGCAGGAGCTGCCCCTCATGAACCCATGCTGGCTGGGCATGGTCACCTGTGTGTCCTTCATGTGCTGCATAATAGCACTCAGGATGATCTATTCCATGACCTTCCCAGGCATCAAGGTCAGACTGACAGGACTGTAGTTCCCAGGATCATCCTTCTGACCCTTCTTGTGGATGGGCATCACATTTCCTCGATGCTAGTCAGCTGGGAACTCCCCAGTTTGCCAGGACTGTTGGTAGATGAAGGAAAGTGTCTCCACAAGCAGTTCTGCCAGCTCCCTCAAAACCCTCAGGTGAATCCCAAATGGGCCCATAGACTTGTTTGTGTCAAGGTTTTGGAGCAAGTCCCTTACCATCTCCCTTAGAATTCTGGGGGCTTCATTCTGCTCCCCGCCCCTAATTTCTGGCTCAGGGGTCTGGGTACTTTGAGGACACCCTACTCTACTGCTAAAGACTGAGGCAAAGAAGGCATTCAGCACCTCAGCCTTCTCCTCATCCTTTGTCACTACGTTACCTCCCATATCCAGTAGAGAGTGCAGGCTTTCCCGAGTCCTTCTCTTGCTATTAATATATTTATAGAAATTCTTTTTATTATTTTTAACACCCAGGGCCAGGTTAAGTTCTAGTTGAGCTTTGGCCTTTCTAATCTTTTCCCTGCATAACTTTACTACACCTTTATAATCTTCCTGAGTAGCCTGTCCTTGTTTCCAAAGGACATAAACTTTCCTTTTTTTCCCTGAGCTGTGACCCTATCTCTTTGTTCAGCCAGGCTGGTCTCTTCCCCCGACAGCTCGCTTTACTGAGTACAGGAACAGACAGGAAGACCATGTATACCATTAACTGTCCATCCACTCTCTTCTGGAAGTAGATACTTCTGGCTATGGTACAGAAAGCTGTGAAATAAAGAAGTAGCTGAGGTCCTAACATCTTTTTACTACTGTACAGTGTACATGAAAGAGGTTTTAGAGATACCACTTGGGTGAGGATTGATTTTGAAATCAATCCTAAGGCAGGAAACCTAAACAAAGAGACAAAACAGAAGAGAAAAGCTCTGAACACTGAAGGAATAACATGCCACAGTGCCCCTTGAATTCCCTCTTCAATGAAAGTCCTTCTGCCCTGACAATGTGGACAGGTTTCTGTATGAGCAAGAAGGGAAAGAAGCATTTGGAAGGGAACAGAGATTAAAGTGCACCTAGGTCATAACGTGCATAAAACATGGCTAGGGAAGAATATAACTGTGGGAGTCACAAAATGTTTCTGGATGCTGGTATTTACTTGCATTGTTATGGAGGCATAAATGCTAATTTCAGAACTGACTGGCTAAAAAAAAAAAAAGAAGTGTAGTAGAAGAACCGTGATAACATTTCGAGGAAGATTTATGCTCTAGAGCAAATGTATGGTTGAAATTAATATATATTTAAAAATTTAAAGATTGAAATGCAGGATAACCACATTGGATAAAGAAACATGTTTCACTGGTGCCTCTGTGGATTTATATGTGCAGCCCTATTGTTTTAGATATTGAACTGCTTGTTTTACATGAGGCTAACAAGACCACAGAAAAGTGTGGGTAATCAACCGGCTGTGTAGATATGTAGAGACACTGAAGCATCACCCATAAACTCTATCTTGTATTGTTATCTCTTCTAACTGCTTTCTTGTGGTTAAAAAGAGAATCAACAGTTGTTGATCAGGAATCAACAGCAGTTGGAGAGTAGTCAGGACACTCGTGGGTGTCTAAAATATCTCTGGATACCAGTGTTTGGCCCCACTCTGGTGGTTAGCTACACACATATTTCTGTGACTTCCATGGGACTTGCCCACTCAGTGGGATAACTTGCTCATTTAATTCATGATCCTACATTTTGCATTGTATAGCCTTCTGGAACAGAGGACTTGAAGGTTTTTTGAAAAGTATGAGGATCAAGGCTTTGGCAAGTGAGGTTAAACCTCTTGAAAGAAAATATCTGCCTCAACAATATAAGAAAGCCAACATTTCTGAGAGAGTTTAAAGCATAAAATGTGTGACATATGACTGTTAAGTGCCAATGAATAGTATCTGAGTGGGCATTAAAATTCTACTCTGTGACTATCAGATCAAGGCATTGGTGTCCACAGCCTTTTTTCTCTAATTAATCATCAAATTATTCTTATTAGCAGTCATTCTATCATTCTTTTTATTTTTCAAAGGAGCTTTATGCAAATATGTTTTCTACCAAACAACAATCTTCTCAAGTATTTTAAAGTAGAGTTGGATTTGCATCACTGGACAAATTGGAATATTCAAGCTTTGTTACAAACTGGAAATAAATCTTTATTCTTATCAGGAAGCTGTACTGTTCTATCTTAGTGCTGCAGACTCTGTAGCTAATCACAAGGAGAAAAAACTGAATTTGAGACATAATAGTCTATTTTACAGAAAATACATAACTTATTCAAGTGATCAAAACTGAGATCATTAATTCCCACTTAAAATTACAAAACAAACAAACAAAAAGAAAAACCTTGGAAGAAAACGATGAAATTTAAGAAAAGCTTTGTGGTTCATGAAAGCGTAACAGTGTAGCTAAAAATAACAGCAAGAGGAAACTCTTCGAATACCATTTACTCAACCACCAGACTTAAGCATAACTCACGCAAAACCTGTTCATGCATTCTGACAATGTTTGGGCATCTACTTATGCCAACATTATTACTGAAATTAAATTGATAAGCACGACTTGTATCAGAGTAGAATGTTTAAAACTGGGAAAATACTATTAAAATTATTTACCTAAATTAATTTGAAAGTAAAATAAATCCTATGTAAAGCTTTATTCTTACTATTTATCTCCAAGAACATTTGAATGAACTAATCTGTAATTGCAATCTACACTACAAAAAGAATTGACTCATAATTATGTGTGCAAGTGTGTTTTCTGATAGATACTCATAACAAAAAATCACACTAGCAATTATAAAAACTCTGGGCAGTTTTAGGACCCAGCAAACATTAAAAAAATATAACACTACCTAACAGCATTGAACACTTACATATTACATTAAAAAAACCTCATTATTTCTACAATTGATGATTAATAAACTTAACAGAGATATGACAAAGTACATAATAATAGCAGGTTCAAAAGTATAAAAGTGTTCTTGGGTCTTAATTTCCTCTTTTAATCAACTTTAGTTAGATAAATCCTAATTCCAGTGGTACAACCATAAAATGTAATAAAACAAAATAGTCTTAGGGCTTTTTTTTTTCTCAAAGTGCATGTATTTTCTCCCACCTCCAGCAGAACAGTGGACATCAAGTTATATTTCTGACTAGTCCATTTATACTTATCTCTTGTGCTGTTCAAATTCCCCTTTTGTTTCACTAATTATTGAAGGACTTTTTATATCTCACTGAAAAATCTCTACAGATCTTCCATTTATACAAGGAGCTCAAAGTATGTAAATGTACATATATATAACTGAACTACTTTTTATGTGGTCTACATGTTGTATAAAACTTCACAGAAAGAGCGCTTGTTAAGAAAGAAAAAAAAAAAAAAAAAAAAAAAAGGAATACCTTACATAGGGTAATACTGTCATTGGGAATCAAACCAAATCTTGAACAGGACAACCACTAGCTGCCTGGGATGGTAACCCAGGCATGAGTTGCATGATTCAGATGACAGAACCCAACTTCTGCCAAGTCCTTATAATCAGGCTGGTACATGATCCTGCGTGGCCACTCCAGGGTACACGTGGCCAATTTCTATTATCTTATGCTATGTACGATACACCTACTCTCTTATCTACATACAAAAACCAGTACTGCATGACCACTCCTGCATTTGCAGAAACAACTTTTACTGGCTATTTAAAATTATCTGCATGTAATTTAATACATATTGCATCAGGAACTCACTTGGGGAGTTCTTGGGATGACCAGATTCTCCACCCAGCATGTTAGTTAACGTGTATAGGGGTAGAAATGGTGTCACCACTTGTCTAAGCACAGAAGGAGCTGCCTGGGGGAATCTCGAGTCCTGTCTGAAATTCCCACCTGGAGACTTCCTGTAACATTATCCAGGTGCTTTTTTGTGAAGCTGGTAGGTATAGTGGTAGGAGACTACCTGCGTTGCTGCTTGGGACCACCTAAAGAGTTGGGCTAAATGCACTGGACTTGCACACAGACACACAGGTACACAGTTGTTTTAAAGTTAATTTCAAACATTAATTGATGTTGTCAATGATTTGTCAATGTTAATTGACAGATGTTAATTTCATCTTTATAAAATTGTTATAACTTAGATTTCCTAAACCTTGGCATAACACATTCCGTGTAATTTGAGACGTATAAAGGAACATTCTAGAGAGAATTGAGAATGAACAGAAATCTTGCACTGTTATCAATAGCAAAGTAGAATATAGTATTTAATACAATTAAAATCACTGTGAAGTGAATAAAAAGGATCTTGCTGGTACCAAATCTGTGTCATTCCAATATTCTGATTGTAATTCTAATGAGATTTAAGAGATGTGTCTTACCTCTGACTTCTCTAATGCTACTATTCTTTGAAGGTCTCTGGAAAACAGTCATTCATTATTTAGGATAGATTAATATCTTAAATATTATTTAAAGTAGCTGCATAATGTGGTAATGGTAACAGATGTTATTATTCTTTTAGAGTCAGGAGAAAAAAATTATGCATGTATATAAAGATATTACAAATTTGAACTTCTCAAAAGATCTTTCTTTTTCAGTGAGGGTCTTTTTCTGTGGGCTTAATAGGGATTTGAACACAGGTTTAATTGAGATGTTGGAATGTCATTTGAATACCAGTAGAATGCAAACTATATGGAGTGCTTTGCTGTAAATGTTTTAAGATTCTCTGACAAGCCAAGTCAATTCCATTATCATATTAATAGCTAGGTGATAAGGTGTGAAACAGAGAAGAGGTTTTATTCAGCTCTCTGTTAGCTTTGTAAGAAAAAAAAATTGTCAAATCACATAGAAATATGGTGTCACTTTTTATATATGTATGAAATATTTTGAATCGCCAAGTCTGCATAATACATATCCTATTATCTGCAAGCTAGGTACTACAGATTCTTTTGCATCTAAAAGTTCCTTTGTTGTAGAAATATTTGACAAAATTATTGAATGTATTTGTAGGACAAAATGCAACAATTTGTAGTATTATAAAAAAAAAAATAAGTGAGGAGAAAATCTTTGGTAATCAAGTCAGTTCCTTGCAACAGCAAGCATCACTTTGCATACTTCATATTGAAATATTAAATTTTTTTTCCTTCTCACCTTTATTGAAAGAATTTCCCAGAACCTTATATCTCCAAAGGCCCTAATTTCAAATCTGAATTTATGCATTTTATACCAGTCATAAAGTTCTTTCTATATGAAATCCCAGATGGTGTTTCAAAAATTTTAATGGCAAATATTCAAGTGTGAGGTACCTGATCACATGAAATTTAGGTGAAATGAAGAAATACACCTTGTATTCTTTAGTAGTCTAATCAAAGAATTATTTATCCACTTACAACAATGCTAATGCTTCTACTCCAAATTACCCAGCTACTACATCTAATTTCCAATACTGCTATACAGAAAGTTTCTAGCATTTACACCTTTCTTTGGTGTTATTCTGACCTCTGCACTGCTCCTGTGTGTTCTAATTCTTTAGAGAGAAAATGTAGGAGGTTGCATTGTCTTCAGTATCCCAGGTTCTTTTCTGAGAATAGTGTGTTGCTAACATTGATGGTTCTTCCTCCTTGTGCAAGGTCTGCTTGAGGTTATTTTTGTTTGTTAACATGGTCTGCTTACTTGCTTTTTCTATGTGATTTTGAAATTCCCTGTTAGATCAATATTTATTGTATTTTTATGTGTTGAAGACTTGTTTGGTGTTTTCTTTATTACTAAAACTAGTTTTACCTAGCTCCAAAGGCTGTGTTCCTTCATTGTCCAGTAATTGACCATCTGTGATTTGTGCTTATATACTTGGTGCCTTTGTTCTTTACTTGTGTTTATACTTTTGGGACACCTGTGTGTTTCATGGGGTTTCCTTTGCAATCCTTTACAACTTATTATAGTCTTAGAAGGCATTCAGTAAATTTGGCTGAACAGAATGTGGTTTTTATCATGGAGCAAGCTACCTGCTGGATAGTGTTAAAGAGTAAGGTAGCAGCTCAGAAAAGAAAAAAACAGATTAGGAAAAAGCATTGTGTCATTCACAAAACCCGCTCTTGTTCTTAGTTAAGAAGGAAAACAAGGGAAATAATATATTTTTCTATCAAGGCTAGGATACTCTTATTAAATAAATATGTTAATATTGTGGGTCTAACCTCAGATTATCCATTTTCAATGTATTTTTTCTTCATCTACATCCCTTTTGACCTTTGCCTAAAGCATATGTCAGCAGTGACTGTCAGATCTCCTATTTGCACTTTCTGACTCTCATGTATGGTCATAGAATAATCAATGGAAATTAATGCTGTTCTGAAGAAAAGATGCTTCCTATGTATTTTCTTACTGGTTTTGAGGATTAAAAATGTATTCATTATGATACTTAGTAACATTTTCTATGTAGCTGTGCAAGTACGTGATATTTTTCACTTGTGCTTTCATCATTTTGATTCTTCATAGATTTATATCATGGTTTTCATGGGTTTTCTGTTCTTCGCACTGGATATCTAAGGAGCGTTCTGTATCTTGACTTTATTGCTTGCTCACCACTCCTTTTGAGTCATGCATAGGAAATGAAGCCAGTAAATGACCATAAGTAATCTTTCTCAGAAGTACCAGATTACATTAAAGCAGATTAGATTAAAATAGACATTTCATACATTTCTTGTCACTAAAAGGTTCTTTATCAGAATTAGATGAGTCTGTTGTTTAAATAGAATACTCTTATAGCAATCTTAAAAATATATGGCAGTACATTAGTCAATAATTGTCCAAAATTTTATTTAATGGACTGGAGAGTAGTGCAGGGCTAAAATGCAACCACCACTTAGAGCTTTTATAAGATGCAAAGGCCAGCCAGGCACCCAACTCCTTTTGAAAGTAAATGGGAACTGGTAGCATAAATTTGTTTATACCTTTGAAAATCTCTTTCATAAAATACTTTGCCTCTAGTGATCAATCTTCACAAGTTTTAGTGAAAAGGAACTATTTTTATCTTAATGAAATATGAATATAATACCTTGCCTTGGTGATTCCTTGCATGTTGACAATCTTGACTAATGTTCCTCTATCGTTCTCATCTATTATTACAAGATCTAATACAAATTCTTGGGAGATATTACAGAATCAGATAGAGGGAATGTAATCCTCTGTTGTCTCATGTAGTTTTTTATTCCTGAAAAAAAGTATACATACTAGCAAAAGAAGATAGCATATACTTTTTTCCACTTTACACTCACTTTCTGTAGATGCAAATAATCACAGTATGTTAGAACTGAAGAATTAGGAACATTAGGTTACAAGATTATATTAAATTTATGAAAAAGGATCTAAAAGTCTTGATGTGGTGTTTTACAAATCAGTACCAGTTTGTATTTTGCCATTGTCTTCAAACAAGGTAACATGCTGAATAAATTCTCATAATAAGTCTGGAGACTCAAACAAAATTGCCTATGAAAGGTATTTTTCCCCTTGTATTGTGTGCAGTAAAAATATTATAGTCGTAAAAAGTCTCTGAAAGGTAAATCAGGGATTACTGATATAACTTGCTAGTTCCTAACAAACAAAGCTGTTCAAGAGCAGTCCATACATCCATACCTTTTTATTTTGTATAGATTGTATTACTGTATTAGTAGCAAACTCACTCTGGGGAAGGAAACACTCATGAAAACTAGTAATGCTTAGGATAATTTCAACTGTCTAGCATGAGTCAAATATTGAACCTGTTCTTTTTTTTTTTCTGAAAAAAAAAATAAATAAAATAAAATGTGATAGTACTCTCATCACTTTTTCATCCAGTAGGTTCATGATGATAGCTATCATGAAGGGTATGCCAGACATAGGCTCACTTTATTCTTAAATTCAAGGACCTGAGACTACATTTCCATTGAGTTTAACTAATTATTAGACTGAAGGTTATTCAGGAGAGACGTATCCTCTCAATTCGTTCTGCCAAAGCTGCTCCACTATGCATAAATTAATTAAATATTAACTTGACTTGTGAGCATATGTAAGCCTGATTTTGTAACTTGGTGGTAAGAGTACTCTTCTAAAATGGAAGAGATGTATAACCTATTTTAATTCTACTGAGTTTTTTATTATTGGAATTAAGTATTTGGGGTCAAAGGGGAGTTAAAAAATATAAAAGAAAGGAATCTTTTCTAATTTTAAGGCACCAACATTATTCAGCTGTACCAGGACTAGTTTCTGCTCCTGGTTATCAAAGAATTAGGTTCTGAGGGTCTTCTATCACATCTGCCAAACTGATGCGGTATCTTGTATTTGCCCAGAGAATCTAAAACGCCACTAGCCTCCAAAGCTGAGGCAAGTAAACCAGCCTCTAATCAATATAGCCAACTGAGCTTCCTCAGTTATTTGTCTCATCATAAACTAAGTTTGGTCAGCTAAACAGTTTTCATTAACCGTGTTGCCTATGAGCTTTGTTTGTGCCATATCCTAAGTGTCAAGTGCTAATTAAAGTGACCTAGTGTATCTGAGACATCTCCTTGGTACTGGCAAATATGATGCAGGCTCTGTGGTAACCTTTGCACCTTGTACTCAGTTTACATGGCAAGGGTTTGGCAGTGGAAGGACTGCAGGGGTGGCTTCTCTTTTCAGTGGTTCCCAGTGACAGGACGAGGGGCAATGGGCACAAGCTGGAACACAGGAACTTCCATTCAAATATGAGGAAGAACTTCTTTACAGTGAGGGTGACAGACCACTGGAACAGGCTGCCCAGGGAGGTTGTGGAGTCCCTTCTCTGGAGATTTTCAAGACCCGCCTGGATGCAGTCCCAAGTAATGTGCTCCGGGCAATCCTGCTTTGTCAGGGGAGTTGGACTAGGTGATCTCTAGAAGATCTCTTCGAACTCTGACAATTCCATGATTCCATCCCTTTGTCCAGGTCATTGAGGGTGACAGAGCACTGGAGCACTGGGACAGGATGCCCAGGGAGGTTGTGGAACCTTTTATAAATACCTAGAACTCATTTTTACATAGTTCATCTGTAACAGAGTTTTTAGCTATGACTAAACTGTTTTGTTTTGGCTTATATTTGTATGGCAGAGATCATTGTATGGCAGAGCCATAGTTTTGTATTTAATAGGAGAAACAAGCAACTATTGTGTGCAGACTGAGACACAACTCTAATGTGGTGATGTAGTACAGAAGTCTGTTTGTGATAGCAGGAGCCTTGCAAATCAGGAACACAGAATGCCGTAAAGAGGAGTAGAGGCAAGAAATGATAATGCCGGAGGCCCAGGCTAGCACTGGGGACACCATGCATTTAAGCAGCTCAGAAATAGTCACTTAAATAGTCTCACACTTAGAATTAGACAAAATACATTTCAAGGACAATCAAGAGAACAAAGTGCTGTTGTCTATTATTAAACTTTTTCTGAATATTATACTAATTTCTTCTCTTTTTTTTCCCCTCTTTGTTCTTTAACAATTGAATCTGAAGTAATAATAACTATTTGGATGAACTATCAAGATTTCAATCATCCGAAAAATACTTTCTTGGATTTTTTTCCTGTTTGGATTTCAGTGCAAGCAGCTGACAGGGAAAACAAACCAGCAGTGGTGGACTGGCAGCTAAAAGCCAAGAAAACACCATAAGATATCACAAATTACTTTAAATGTTCATATTTGTGAGCAAATAAGTCAAGGGCCTTTTGACTGTAGTATAATCTTACTTCTAGTTAGATAGCTAAGGCATGCACTGTTTTCAGATGCTCGCTATGACTCATGCTATATTATCAATGTCAAGAAAAAGTGCTATAGTAATACCAGTTTAAATAGTGTTACTGCTAATTTATTTATACTGTTTTCTTTTATAGAAAGTAGTTCAAACTACTAAAGACACTGGTAATGTAATTCCCATTTGCATGATTTAGAGAATGTGTGTCAATTATGGAAATAAATGAATAATTTGTGATAAATTGATCTCTACGGTATTCCTGTAAATTGACTAACACTAAATATATGTTCCAGTTGATTAGATCTTAAGATGCAGGCACTTTGCAGTTGTGGAAAACTGCATATCTAGGAGGGTGTTTGTAGAAGTAACAATTTATAAATTTATACATATACATGAATACATACATATGTATAAAAGTTTTGTTTCTGCTTTCTCACCTCCTTTCACCTTCTCCATGAGCTAATCTCCTCTGCAAGTCAGTACCTGAGCCAAACAACAAAGAAATATTAATGGATTTAATGGAAGTGCTGGATGTACCAATTTTATACATGTTACAAGTTTGATTGCAGGCTGTATATATTATGACTGTTGCAAAAGATTTCAAAGTGGATGCAACATACTGTCCTGATATAACTGACTGAAAGCAAAAATCATATCTGCAGAAGCTAACATTTTATTCTTTTTTTACAGGTGGAAATTACTACATGAGTCATAAGGCCTTAAAAAATCAGGCCTTACGTTTTCAGGACTATCCGATTCCCAGGATCTGCAAATAAAAGACTGAATGCTTTAACAAAGTGTCAGAGTCTTATAGCTTCAAATGTAAAAACTATCTTATAAAAAATAAAAAAAAAAAAGAAAGAAAGATTACTCAAATATTCTTCCTCAAGGAGGTAGCATGCATTAATTTTCTTTTAAAAAATTATTAATTTTTTTCTGTCCAAAAAACCCTCCACCAAAAAACCCCCACCCAGAAAGACATTGGACTTCAAAGGAATGAGGAAATTCAATGCTTTGTATGAAAGTAACGCACTCAAACATTTCTATTAGTATCTACCAGTCTACATGTAAAATAGCAGATTTTGTTTTTAGCAATGCTTTTTTGAAGAAAAAGGACAAGGTAAAACCACCTCTCCTACCTCAACATTTTCACATGTTGAAAAGAATCTTTCTAGCTACTTCTATTAATCTGGGTAGGGGGAGAACTAGCAAGATTACATACAGTATGTATTTTCTATTCTAACCTGAAGAGACAGGCTTACTTGTCTTACTTTGTGCACTATTCATGGGATCAAAAAACCCAACACAATAATAATGATTAATTTCTAACTGGCAGAATAAAACTGTTCAATACAACTAATTTGTTGCTAATCTAGATACAAAAGTACCACAATCTAATGTGGAATGTATTACAATAATTATGTTTTATTTGAAAATGTCTTTATTATAAAGCTAGCCCTGGAAATCTTTCTGGAGTATTTTCACACAGGAAATTCTTTTTCAAAATGGAAATGAAGCACAACTGAAGAATAAAAATTCAATGGAGAGGTACAAAATGCAATGGGAAGGAAAACTGACATGTTTATAAAATTGCCATGGTGCATAAATATGTGAAGCATTTCTTGTTTTGTGTTTGAAGCATTAGACTGTCCTTCAAAGTCATATTATATGCCTTTTTCTGTCCTGCCTTTCCCTTTCTGCATTTTTAAACTTTTTTTAAGGTTCTGGGCTACTTTTTCATGATTATGACAGTTATTAATATTGATAAATAAATAATATTAGAACATAATTTACCTTTGAAAATGAATACTGTAATTTTGTAGTGCTTCCTGATATTATATTTTGAGGGCATATTAATGGAAATTTCAGCATATGTGCTCCAATAAGGGGTTAATTTTCCTCATCATTAACATTTTTTGTTGCCATAGCTCCACTATTTCAAAGGACTTTTAGTAATGGAAAACTAGGGTGTAACAGTAGTTCTCAGCCCTCACACAGAGAAAGCAGAAGTTTATCTTTAGAAAACATAAATCATATTGTTGTTTTATTTAAACTTCAAGAGGTTTTACGTAGAGGTTATCATGGCTTAACACAAAAAGCATCCTCTCTTTTCATGTAAAAACAGTTTCATTATGATGAATAAAGTCAACACAGTAAGGGTCTCAAGTCTAATATGAAACATATCCACTTACACACTCCTACTGAAGAACCCCACTTACTCTTGGCTTGTGAATATTTGCCACAGCCATCTTCTGACTCACTACACTCGTGCACCTGTAACTGACACCTGTTCAGACTGCCGCTTTATTTATGAGCCTACACAAAGTTTAAAGCAGATTATGTGCATTTATTCTTAATCGTACGTAAAACCTGATTCTAGAAAGAAGGTTTTAGAAAAGAAATTTTTCATTGTCCAAGTGGGACATAAACAGAATTTAATTTTGTCCCAGGAAGATTCTGAGGTGAAAGTATGACATTTTTATGCCTAGAAAAGCTATGTAAGGTTATTTTTAGTTCCTTTTATGGCTCCCTCTGAGTCTTGTATGTCTTGACTGAAGATAACTAAGGGAGCCTGGATTTTCAAGTGGAAGGATACAAAATTAGTCCCAATACTGCTTTTTAATTCTCTAACACAATTATTATGATTCAACATTTGAATTGTAGTAATGTGTAGAGTCCCCAGTCAGGGATTAGGCTAGGCATGCTGAACACATTTGAAGAAAATACAATCTTTCTTCTCCCAATGGGTAAAAAATGTTTTGCTCTCATTTAAGATGACCAACATAAACAAATTTTAATTTAGCAGTGTGTTAATAATGTTATCAGTGAGATTCATATAGATCATTTTATGGTATCTTATTGAGAGACACAGCTTGCAGCTGAAGGTGGGAAGCTGCATTTTGTTACTTTTCATTTTCCCTGTGGTCTGATGTCTTTGCTGTGGTGCGTTTCATCCCGTTATGGACAAAATAGTAGAGTATCAGGCTTAAGATATCATCTTACTTCTCCAAATCTGTTGTTATGCACTAATTATGCAGCCAGCTTCAAATGTTATTTTTAAAATAGGGATAAATTTGACTGCAGGTGTGAGAGAGCAGTAAGTGTGAAGTTGGAGGATGCATACTTCTTGTGCCATGTAAATGTAAACAAAGGTTTGGTTTACTGTGTAGAATATAAAGCAGATGAGAAATACATCTAAATGCTTTCTAGTACATGCATTTAGCTACCCAGAATGAGATCAAGCAGCATGCACACATGAGAAAGGGGGAAATACACAGGTAGTCATTGTGGCACTGTGTAACTATATGGTGCTGAGGTGGGTTGACCTTGGCCAGTTGCCAGATACCAACCCAGTTGCTATCTCATTCCTCTTCCTCAACAGGACAGGGGGACAAAATAATATAAAAAGGCTTATGGGTTGAGATAAAAACAGGGAGATCCCTTACCAATTGTCATCATGGATTGTCCTAGTTTCAGCTATTTCTTTTTTTTTTCTGGTGGTTGATGTGTTTCAGATTTGAATCATAGCATCATAGTGCCGCGATTGAGAGACGGGACACAGCTTGATGCAAGCCAAAATGTCGATTTATTGTGAACAACTATTCTTTTATATACCCATCAGAAGACTGCGTACTTTAAACTGATTGGTGCTTTTGAACATACACTGATCGCACTGCTGTGTCTGATTGATCGACGATGTACCATCAACCGTGTCTTATCTTGAGGACACACTCATTAACACCTCTTTAAGGCAGGGGCCCTTGCTTTGTAACATTTGTCCTTTTATGGTCATGGCATCTTCAGCTTCTTACAAGTTCCAGCACGTCCCCGCTTATCAATTGAGCATTGAGCAGCTCTCGGGGCTCTGCTATTCAGGCCCCATCCCACATCATAGAATGGTTTAGATTAGAAGGGACCTTAAAGATTATCTAGTTCCAACTCCCTGCCACTGGACCTAGTTTCTCAAATTTGATATGAAAAGAATATCAATGATACACACTGTTTTAGTTGTTTCCATTTGTTTATATTTTTCAAGGACTTTTTTCAGCTTGCCGTAGAAGCTGATAAGGAGCATAGGTAGAATGATAGAATGCACAATGGAATATTCTGTACCATGTAAATCATGCTCAATATATAAACGGGGTTAGCGGGGAGGAGGGGGATATTCAGGATCACGGCTCGCATAGGTGCCAATTCATCATTGTACCAGGTGATGAGAGTGACTTGTGCCTTGTATATTTTTTTACCATTGTTGTTATTATTGTTGTTGTTTTTCATTTTCTGGTATTGTTCTATTAAACTATCTATATCTCAACCTAGGAGGTTTTTTTCCCTTTCCCATCTTTTCATCCTCTTCTCCCTGCCCTTCTAGGGAAGGGGGAGAACTGCATGAGAGGCTGCATGCTCATAGCTTCCAGCTGGGGTTATACCATGACATGGAGAAAATTAATTTAATTTCTTGTCAATTAAAATAGATTTGGGGATAAGAAACAAAAAATAAAACACACTTTCCTTTCACCTCCCCTCCTCATGTTCTCCCACCCCACCCCGGTAATGCATAGGGCTCAACTTAATTTCCTCTGGGGGAAATGAAGATGGGGAATGGGGAGTTGCAAGCAGTTTTCTGCTGCTCCCTCCTCCTCACACTTTCTCCATGCACCAGTGTGGGTCCTCCCCGTGCACTGCAGCCCTTCAGAATAAGCCTGCTCCAGTGTGGACTCTCATCAGGTTCTCTTTAAGGAATGCCCACTTGCTCCAGCATGGGGTCCTTGAAGGACTGAGTGTGGATATTTGCTCTACCATGGACGTCCATGTGCTGCAGGTGAGCAACCTACTTCTCCATGGTCTTCTCTATGGGCTGCAAGGGAATTTCTGTTCTAGCACCTGGAGCACCTCATCCCCCTCCTTCTCCCCTGACGTTGGGTTGTTCATTGCTCTTCTTTTTTTTCCTCACTCTTCTGGGCAGCATTTTACCATTTCTTAGATACATTTTCCCATAGGTGACACTAATATTGTTGATGGGATCAGCTGTGCCCTGAAGTTGGTCCACTGGAGACCTCTAAAACTGGTGCTGTTCAGTACAGGACATACCCAGCCTCTCCTCACAGTGGCCAAAACTTCCACCTATATCAGCGCAGATGCATGCAACACACTGACAATTTCTTCCTGTTAATTATCAATAACAATGATATATGCTATGCAACTACCAGCAACTACCAGTTATATCAGTCACATTCATTATGTTTTACCTTTACTTCCTTTTAATTTTTTTCATTTAAAGTCTATTAATTTTAAAGTCTATTAATTTCCTTTTTATATAATGAATAACTTGATTTTTAATTTTTTTTAAAAAAGATTTTATGTCTCTGTCTATGCTTGTCTCCCCTGTCCTCTAATTCTGACTCAATTTGCAACACTAAAAATTTTGCTTATTCATTAAGTTATTGCTCCTTTTCCCCTGCTTTTTTTCCAATAGCCACCTTCAATTCTTGCCTTCCTTTCAGTACTTTTTACTTATTCTTTGTCCTTTTACTACAAATATATTGAATGTTTTTCTAGTTTTCTACTTTTTTTCTACTTTCTCACCTCTATTTGCAGTTGTATCACACCTCTTTTCACTTGTCCCATCTCAGTTCTGTCTTCTCATTTTCTTTCTTTTTTAAATCTCGTGTGCCAAGAACTGATAACATGAAAGGATTGAAGCTGAAGTGCATTGGATTTTAGGAGCCTTTTTGCAGCCATCTATTTTTCTGATAATTAATATGAAACTCTTTCCATCAGCTTTCTCAGTTCTATTTCATTTCTGAATTTAGTCTTTGTGCAGACTGGAAAAGTAACGTAGGCCTCTATTTTCCTTTTTCATAACAAAAAGGAAGAGCGGGAAGGATGATGCTACATCTCTCTGGGATTTTCATACTCACTTTCAGTGTAAGGATGCAGATTATTAACCCTACAGAACCTAGAGATCCATAATGAAAGCCAAGTAAAACTCTCTCCTCCCAGTATAAAACACCTTCCTCTTATTTTGCTTTTCAAAGATAATACATTCAGTAAAGTACTATATAAATTCCTCTGTTCTTGTGTTCTTCTGTTCTATATATGTAGAATATAAAGAGTCATTAACATTGTTCAGGGAGCAGTTGGGGGAGGTGTGTGTAATATTTTTTTTCTATATGCATGTGTGCTTTTATGAGGATCAAATGGAGAGAAATCCATAGGGAAGAGCAAGAAGAAAGACAAGGGTAAGTCTTATATGAAGCTGATTCACTAATACGTATGTTGCAACTTACTCCCTACAGTAATTTACAACATTTGATTATCTGTAATGTGCTTCAAGCTCCTCATACCAACTATAATCAAGTATGTACTGACCAAATTGAAGATAGGAATGGAGTTTTACACTTAAAGTGGTTAATGAGCTGCCTTATGGGTTGTGCTGCAGTAGCTATATAAAATTGTAGAAAACACTGAGAAAGAAGTAGAACTAGGCCTCCAAAATGTAAGTACGTCCTTCCAATCAATATTTAAAACAGACTTTTAATTGAAATTTTCTTATGATTAATTACAAGTTCTTTGTTTGCTTGTTACTGCTTTAATTTCTTGCTGAAAATGTCTGATTTCTAGTTAAAATAGGAATTTTCAATTATTGTACACCAGAACTGGGTGCTAAGAGATATCAAGACACACTGAAGGGAGATGGCTTGTCAGACATGATCTAGGAATGCATGTCAGGAGCTGGATATCCATGCATTCTTGAGTAATAGAGGGCATTTTCTTGGTTGTCTTGATGCTTCTGTAGTTGTTTTCTTCCAGAATGCAAGCATGCAAAAGCTCTAAAATCCATGACACAGCTTTATGGCTTTCTGGGTACCACTTTTATGAGAATGCATATAAGAAGGATTTTTAAAAAATAGGTGTCTGAGGTACATGTACTTAGAAAAATAAAATCATTTTAATAATTACATAAGATCTAACTAAACCCACAAAATTAACATAAAACCCTCAAAGGGCTATGAGCTCCATTCTTTTCTGCCTTTTGTTCTGAACATGTCACAGTGCTAAGTAGGAGCAAAAACCAAAAAAGCAGTATTCTGAATGAACTTCACATCCTCTTTGCCAAAAGTAAAATGAATTAAGCGTCGCATAGTGATAGAAAAGACTTTGTTACTCGACCCCTTTTCATATTTTTCATATAGAAGAAACAACAAAATTATAAGTCACAGAACCACTTACAGAAACAATTTAGTTTTAGTGACCAAATTAGCTAGTGGTTAAGAAAATGTGGCAGATCCCCCATGTTACCTCTTCATAAACATCTTAGTAATAGCAATAATATTATAATATGATATTAAAAAGCAGCAGGGGTTAGTTCCAATAGACTTTCCCTGTGTTCTGGTGCACTTGACTCTTAATTTTCTTGCACTTTGCTGTTGGGTTATTTGTCCTTGAAAGCATTCTCTCTCTGAATATAAAGGAAGCTTAAGTCCTCAGCTAGTCAACACTAGACTTGACAATTGCCCAAGAGGAGTGTTGCTTGCAGCATACTTGAGAACAAATTTCCTTACTAACAATACTATTTTGCTTCTGGTATATTAATGGGAGTATTGTGAGAGAAAACTAGTTTATAGACCACCAGTTTATAGGAAACCCAAAACCTAAAATTCGGTACAGACTCCTCTACCACACCTGACTGACTGGATTTGGGAATACCTTCATTTAGAATTGTCCTAACAGATATTCCTATCACCCCACCTTAACACTATGCATTAGTTCCCACAAGCTGTCATGCACATATTTCTTAGAAGTCTCTGATACAGGCAAGATACTCTGCTTCTTACCTATTCAGTTTTGATATGCCTAATGAGACACAAACACTGAGTATAGAGTTGCAAAGTGACTCATGTCTGCATAACAGTCACCTGTTCTTCCTGGCTATACCTTGTTTATTACTTGCTCAGGTCACTTATACCTCCCAATTTCTGAGGCCAGAATAGCCAAGAGCAGAACTTGTGAATAGGAAGTGGTGCTGCCCAGAACTGAAGTGCTAGTTGATACATAGCGATACATATGGGCAGAAGCATGATTGAAGTGAGTTTTATGAACCTGGGAAACATTCCTTTGGTTGCAAACGCCATGCCAGTGTGGAGTAATTTTTAGGCCCAGAACTGCAGTGCTAGCACATCACATGGAGAAGATGAAAAATTATCAGCTTCATGTGGCTCATTCTTGTGGTCTGTTGCTTCCAGTCTGTGCACTGACCACCCTCTTTGAGTATATTAGAAATCATACTTCGGAGCATTTAAGGTATTTCCAGTTCTGGGACTGCACAGTGTCAGCTTGCAGAACCCTGTTCAACCCTTCCTATTCAACCTTTTTTACTGTTCAACCCTTCTGTTACCTCCATCCCTGCCTCAGGTCTGTCTGCACACTAGCAATAAACGCATTTATGGAGTAGACTTACAGATATTTTGGAATAACACATTTATTGTTAATTTTTATTCCATACAATACCTTTTTTATAAGCCAAAACTGTTTCTTTTCAGGCTCCTGCAATTTGCAATTAGCAAACCAACACTTGCCTGAAGGTTTCAAGGTGGGGGTAAAAAAAGAAAGCTACCTGTAGCACTACATACTCTTTTATCAACTTTTTCCTTCTTAACAGCCAGTTAAATCCTCTCCAGGGAGGAAACAGAAAAGGCTTATTGCCCAGAAATTCAGACTCTTGCTTATAATATAGGTGTTGTGCCTGAGGATGGCTCATAAACTCATTGATTCTGCGCAATGTTCCTTCAGGTATTTACCTCACTAAAGCAGTCCTCCAGAGTAATCTGACAGATCAGAATAAATGGGAACAATGCCAGAAGCTGTTTTGGAAATAAGCAATTTCTTTTTTAGGTAGAGAACTTCTGATTTCAGTATTTTTTTTTAAGAATTATTTCTGGAAATAGCACTTAAAAGTTTTTCTTTTTTCATATTTAAAAATACTTTAATCCTGTAATATTTATTTTAAAAAAAATCAGGCTAGTCAAATAAATTAATATTTTCTTCAAAAGAAGTGCTGGTGTCTTGATTTGATTCAATTCAGAAATTTTAAGTGTGGGAAATTATTTCTGTTGAAAATTAATTCAAAAGCTTAAATGCAGAATACGATTCTTAAAAGCACTACCAATTTATCCCCAATTTAGTACCTAACTGTCTTTAATGTCTTGACAAGTATCCCTAGACATTTTATAATTACTGTTGATTTTAGTGTTTTATTTTGAATATTATCATATGCAACTTTCTGTATTGCTCCAGAAATGCATAGTATAATTTTTTGGTATCTGCATAACCCCAGCACTTTCCTTTTGCTCTGTGATGTTCCTTAAGATTGTACATTTCCTAGGTATTTTGAAGAGAAAAGTAAACAGTCTGAGTCCTGGTCTTACTGATTGGGGGAAAAACCTGAATACTATTCTTGTCACAGCCAGTTTTTCAATAACACCAGACAACACCTTTCTAAAAGTTAGTCTAGAGATAAAGCTATACTTAAAATCTTGCTACAGACCAAAGAGTTCAACATGAATGGAACCACGAATTTTTGTTAGCCTGCTGAGTATTAAGCAGTACAATATTCCAAATTGCCTAATTAATACAGGGAGAGCCTTATTCATAAATTCACAAACTAATTGTTCATAGCAATTACCCTTTTTTTTCTGTTATACATACCCTTTCAGAGTCACTCTGGATCCTAAAGCTAGCTCTCCAGTCTACCTCAAGCAGGATGAGGGTGTGGGTAATGATACGTTTACAGCACCTTGAGGTATTCCTTGAGAAGAATATGATGTTAACAAGGTTGGGGGGACGTTTGTTTCTTCGTCTTCAGTGGTGACATCAGCTTCAATTTGTTTTCATATTTTTTCTCATCTTACTCTCGTTCCTTCTCAGGCACTCCTAGCTGAAGTTTAGAAGCTGTTCAACATCCTCTCCCAGCCTCAGCTGACACAAAAGTCTCTTGGTTTTTGCACAGTGACCACTTTTATGTGTGAGACTTTTACCATATGTCATGTTCCCAGTGCTTCAGCTGAAACAAGTCATGCAATAGTCACTTGATCACCAGGAAATTTTTACCATAAGCAAAAATTAGCTCAGATCAAGCCTAGGTCAAACAAGTCCTGACATACTCTAATGCCAATTAATATAAAGCCTACATCCTTGTACTAGTAAAGGCAAAAATCATATTTACTGGACCTCACTGGTAGTCCTGAGGACTCCTCTGCAACTGAAGTACTCTTCTTAAGGTACAATTTATCCAAAGCTTATGTAGGACAATATAACCAGGATATCACTGATCGCCTTCACTTGTTTGTGAGTTTTGACATAGCAAATATGGCTTCCTGGAACAATATCTTAGGAATGACTTTTGATCTCAATCGAAGGATTTTCTTTTTTAGTTTGAAGTGGTATTTTCCCAGAACAGGGAACAGCTTATAAGCCATTTCTTCCCTGTAGTGAGCATGGGCCAGAAATAAGGCCATTCCTCTCACCAGTTCCGATGCTAAACTATGCCATGATTTCCAATAGTTCTTCTGGGAACATCTAGAATACTCCAAGTCTATTTCACAATGATTGTTCTTCATATGGGATAGGCTAAGAATGGATAGTGACAGCAGAAAGACTGACAGCATGTCCTGAGTGTGTGTGCTCATTTTTAAAAGAAGCTTTTTAGGCATTTCAGATGCATGAGAAGTCAATCAAAACTGTACACATTGGAGTCTTTGTCTTAAAATTCAAAGGAAAATGGAAATGGCTGAAGGGTTGTCATGAAGAAAACAAGTAATAAAATGAGTAGGTTATACAGAAAGATGGCTTTCCCCTCAGATAATGTTACAGTGGTCCAGTTAAATTAGCCTCCCCATTCACTCTGAAGCAATAGTATGATGATTGTAGACAGCCTGGCTTTGCTTATGGCTTGCCTTCTGCCATTATCCAGAGTTTTGAGAGAGTGATATAATGCTTGGAGGCAGTTTATGTTGTGAACATTAGTATTTAGCTAAGGAAGTCTTTGCTGATCAGACCTGCAGATACCCTGCAACCTTTTGTAATAAATGGTCTTTCCTGTTGTGCTTTCCCAGCACCTGTCCTGGCTACTCTGGCTTGGTTGTAAGGACTAGTTTTGACCAAGGAGTAATAACCTCTTAAGTTATTTGTTACGCTCCATAACACATTGTTTGGCATCTGTTACCTTCCTGCATTATTAGAGTAGGTTGTTGTACATTATACTAGCTTAAATAAATATGCCACATTACAAAGAAAAATCTGCATTTAGATTAAAAGAGTAAAGCTATGTTTGCTATAGAATTACAAAATACAGTCCTAAAGTGTTGTGGGGAAAAAAAGCATCCACACAGTGGGGTTACTTCAGGGATGAATGCAAATCTTTCCTTACATGATCATCATCATGTGAAGGTAATGAAGGTGCTGTTGAGGGACTTCATTAAGAATAATATTTTTTCTTTCAACATTACTGTGAGGAACTTTAAAACTACATTATAAAATGGAGAATCAACCCTTTCACACACTTTCTAGGTTAAAGCAATCCAATAAGTAGGAACAGCTGTGACTTTAATCACATAAGAAATAAACCCTTCCATTATGCCCTGCTGAATGGAGAGACAGAATGCAATAACAAAACACCAAAAGGCAGGCGGCAATCAGTGGGGTATTTGTTTCCTTTTATTGTTACATGATATGCTAATTTCTGTTAAAGTAATGTTCATTTTTTTAAAATTTATTGTTGACTTAGATGCAGATAAGAATTCATCAGCAAAATTTTAGTGAGTATTTTTGAGGCATATAAAGGTTAATTTCTTATTCTGCAACAGACTTGTAAAATCTATCTTGCCTTTTAACACTTTATATATTAATTTAATCATTTTCCATACTCAAATTTCTGTTTTGTCAGTTAAAATGCATAAGCAGAAAAATCACTTGGAACTATAATATGTTCCACAGATTTCTTAATCTCCAAACTGTAGGCAAGAAAATAAACCTTTTCTTCATAAAGTTATCAAAAAGGAGATGAAATACTTAACCTGTGCAAAGCCCAAGTACAGAAGAATTTTATATTTTACAGATATGAAAGATTAGCCTTGCTGAATTTAGTGAGTCTTTTTACATAAGATGGCTAATTAAGGGCCATATCTATAAATGATGGAATTGCTCTGTGTGATAGGGAAAAATTAAAAAGATCCTTCTTTTAAAGCTAGAAAAAACATGGCATAATGGAAGTTGAGTTTCTGGGGATGGTAGAAAATGAAAGAAGGAAGTAGTACATACTAGGAGGAAACTATATTTTATAGTTAGTTACAATGCTTAGTAATTTCTATTGTATTTGTTTTCTGGTGCAGATCTCTAAAATGATTTGCTTCTTTAATTGCACATATATCAAGTCTTAAAAATTATAAAAGGAAGGCATAAAGACACAGGCAGTGGCATTCATCTAACTAAATTTAGATTGCTGTATCTGAGGTAGTTATCTTGAATTTCTGACAGAGATAGTTCGCTTTATAATCTGTCTTCAGTGCATCACTAATGTTAAAGTCAGGTATCTCAGGTTTAGTCTTATTCTAAAACATTTGAAGAAGTTTTAATTAGGTCAGGTAAATTGAGTTGTAAAGCAGATATTTCTCTCCATTTACGGAAATTGAAAAGATCCAGCAGCTAAAAAAATAGTTCATGATGTTGTCTCAAGCTTGACAGACTTTTTTTGCAGACTGGAGAAGTTTCTGATCAATGATGGACCTGCAAGACAGACTCTGGGCAGCTGTGCCAGGAGTAGCAAGTCAACGGAGATAAGGCTGAGAAAGCTTTGGAAGCACTGTTTCTGACAAGGTTGGGTGTTTCAAGGAACAGGAGCTACTGATGTCTGAAAAAGTGTGGAGAGGCTATAGTGGAGCATATACATGATTGGATGAGATTAATGTAATTTAGTTTCAAACACTTGCAGTATGCATGTGTGCTACAAAGCAAGATTTCCTTTATTTGTCCTGATGAGGAATATTTCACCTAACCTACCTTAGAATGAAATGAATTGTTCCCTGGAGTATCGTTAACTATAAAGAGAGCCTGGCACAAGTAATTTGAGTATGGATGCCTTTTTATATGTGTTTAATTTTGGCAACATGGATCCAAGCTATTAGTTTCCTCATTTGATAAAGTGCAAGTAAAGAATTTTCATCACCATAACAAGGCCAAAACCACCTCTAAAGTAAATTTTGTCTCTTATGATTTAACAAGTCTTGCACATCAAATGACATGACAACCTCAGATGTCCTTCAAAAATCTTTATAGAGAGAGTACATGGAATTCACGTATCAGACTGACTGATGTCCAGACAGTTTTCTTCTACTGTTCAGATCTTATTTCTTCCTTTCAATAACTTTTCCCTATTCAAGTTACATAAATAGTTGTCCTTCTTCCAAATCCTTGGATATTTGGACTGCCTGAAGATTTGTATCTCCTTACTTTACATTTGTCTTTCCATCTCCTTCCAGGTTTGTGCTTAGGGATGAATTACTTGCTTCAGTATTTAATGAAAATGTGAACTATATCAATCAAAATGCATAGCTCCCTTGTGTCCTTACAGCTTTAGGTCATTCATGTACAGTAGCTATTTAATTGTCAATTTTTGGTTCCTGCTAGCCCTTGTCCACAGTATTTTCCTTTTTTTTTTTTTCAGAGAGAAGAGAGTTGGACACTAAGTATATATATGTGACAAATAGTGTAAAATTTTCTAAACCTTTTTAACAAATATTTTCAATAAGACTAATTACTTTTAATGATTTTGCTGTTGTTGTTAAAGAAATACTTTGTTAAATATATGGAAATAAGGAATCCATTAAGGATTTCTAGAGTAAAATTTGTTCGACAATTTATCAGTTGATAAGATTACTTTTTTCTTTCTGTGTCAAATGATATGAGTTTTTTTGTTGCATGGTAGATATCTAAAGTGTTTTCAAATCATTTGCAGTTCACTAAGGAAACTTCTATGAGCAGGTTTTTTTTAAAGCTTTGTAGTAAATAAAATGCACATTCTGTAAATGTCTGTTTTCTCTATATATTTCTTTTCTATGCAGAAAACATGAAGGAAAGACAATTATCCATTTCTATTTTCTCAATTTATATGAGTACATATTTGCAGTAGCAGCTTATGGTTCAGTCAATACATGAGCATAATAAGAAATGGTGCCTGCCTTTCCACAGTGACACATCTTTCCTGCAGCTTCTTAGAACTAGCATGTAGCATCATGGCAAAGTGATGCTGCAGCATCAGGGACATATGAGTTAGAAGTGATGAGCAGGAGACAGCAGCAATGCAATGCAAGTGGGATGTCCTATTTCTTCTAAATTTCTTCAGTAAATTTGAAGCAACACAAGATCTTTGAGTAAACACTACAGCTCTAAAATAAATTCAATTAAACATCTGAAAAAAAAAAGTTGAAGGTACTGACTACCTTTTTACTGAACAAGATATTTGAAACAGAAAAACTTCTGATCTTTCTACTCTCTAGTTGCTAAATACCTGTGTTTTAGCACCACAGGAACCTCATGCTAGAAATGGCTATTTTCCAAATGACATGACTGACCCTTATAATTTTAAAGTCAGCGTGTCTCCACTGACTCCAAGGGAAATAAACAGATTTACTGAAGATGAGATTTTTTTATATATTAACTCTTTCATGTTAGAAATGGGTAGAATGTACCTATCCCAGGAAAGGGTATAAACTCAAGCAAACTTTGGTATACGCAACAGCTTCCCAGACTATTATCTTTACTATGAATGTCTATGTAGAAGTTCAGTCAAAAAGTCTTCAAAAAAGTTTTCCAAAGAATTTTCTTCTTCATTGCCAAAAGCCTCTGTATAAAAAGCATGAAACAAACTGTTAATGGCACAACTATGTCAAGATCTTAAGGCTCTTGGCCAGATGCCATATTCAACAGAGAAAACTATCATCTCTGCTCTTCCTTCTGTGTAGACAGTTTTTTAAACCATGAAGAATCAGATGAGAGTTTGCTGTATATTGTCAATCTGCAATATTTTTTCTGATACAGAAAGCATGTATGAAGTTCAAAAGAGTATACTTTGAGTACACAGAATAATGCTGTTAGGGAATAAAGAATTAATGAATCTGAAGATTTCCAAACCAGTTTTCTTGATGGAGAAAGGGAAACAGCTATGTGGAGGCCATTATTCTCCATTCTGGCATATAAAACTAATGGGATACTTTAGATTGAAATAAACTTGTCAAACGTAGATATTTCTGACATGTCTAGAGCTAGGCTAGACCCTTTAAGGGTGCCTTCAAGATTAATGGAGAGGAATAGGTACATTTAAAGGGAAGTTCATTTATTCTAATTCAGAACACCATTCGTGCTGAGTCCTTCTCCAAAAATGCCTTTATCCACACTGATTATAAAAGTAAAGTACTTTTAAATACATACTGAGATATGTTCCTACAAGCGCACTACATTGCATCACTAGCCTTAATTAGTCATGAGCGCAAATAAATATGCAGTTTAAAATTCTTTTAACAAAATTATACACAGAAGCTTGAGATTATAAAAACTTTCAAGTGCAAGCAAGACTTACAACAAAAAAAAGATAATGGCTTGCTATTGAATTATGTTGTCCTTTGTTGTGCATCAATGAGCTTGTTTTGAGTTAAATGAATTATACTAGTTTAAATTAACTCAAGAGCTACATATAATCAAACGAAATTTAAAAAAAAATATAATCTTAGTATATTTTTTGGGGAGGTATTTGTATCTGATTTTGTTTTCTGGGTTGTTTTTTTTTTTTGGTGTGCTTTTTTGCAGGATAGAATGTTCCCAATCTTGCATTTCAGATTTTCCATCAGGATAAATAAATCCATAAATAAATGAAGTTCTGCTTTACTGCAACTAACTAGTGAAAGAAGAAGTCCAAGCCATCATTAGAACTCATTGGTTAGAAGCCAATTCAACACATTTAATTTTTGGTAGCAATTAAAGCAGTAACTATTAATACCTATAATTAAGGTATACATAAACCAAATCACATACTACACTTCAAAGTAACCAAGCAGCTTACATTTCAATCATTTAATCATAAAGAGTAGAATTCTTCAAAATAATTAAAACACATTAGACCCGCTCTTCAGCCAGCATAAATTTTATTATCTCTGTGGCAGTCTAGGAAGCTAGCTGAAGGTCTAGTCTAATCCTATTAATATTCATAATTTACATCACTGCTTTCTCTTATAACGTTATTTATAATCTTTTTAAATTCCTGATTCTCCTGACACTCTTAAGATAGTACATAATCTCTCAGTGGCTTACTGAGCTTCTCAGTTTCAGTTGATGGATTTCTTTACTTATCTTATGATTGGATCTGAATTTTTGCATGTATGTCATTTCATTGGAGCAAGGCAGTGCTATTCCTCCCCTCCCCTTCTTTGTTTTTTGTTTTGCTATTTGACATAATGCTAGAGGTTTCCAATAAATATAAAAAAAAATAGCTACCTATTGTCAACCCTTTTTCTGAAGGACTTATTCTAGCTTTCAATTAATGGCAATCCTGCCATAGAAATACCTTCCCAGTCACCATTCAGATTCTGACTATGTAATCAAACATCTTCTACTTTACTCCTCATATAGAGAAAAGCTGCAAAATTCCTGTGGAGAGGAAGTGATAGGCTTGCCTCTGAAGAATAACATGCATCTAGCAGCATATTTCTGTCTGTTAGCTGGTTTAACTGCATATGTTTAACTGTGTATTTTTAAGAGATTGTTCTGGGTCAACGTCTTCTTTTCCATAAACATTCTGTCCTTTACTATGGCCAGATTTGACTCATCCTAGATAGTATCATCTCGATGCACAGAAGAAGGTGCCATCCAAAGTGAATAATAGTCTCTGAAGTTGTCCCTGAACATTCAGTTTGAACACATCCAAGTACTTTATTCATGTTAATAGGGTTTTTTCTCTAGTGAATTACTGCTTTATTTAGATACAGTGTCAGAATCCATATCATCTGAATCATTCCAATTTTAGAGGGAAAGTGATTCTTGGTATTGCATGGATAAAAATCTACCTTTCTTTAGAAAATTAGGATCCTGAATGTCTGATGTTTTAGAGAAAGGTCAGGATTCTTTCTTTTGTAAAATTGACTTTGCTGTAACTGGAATTAAAGAAAATGTTCATTAAACTCTAGACACATGGCAGAGATAAGAAAACTTCTAGGACAGAAGCTCCAATTGGTAGGTTAATATTTTGACATGATAGATTAATCAATGTAAACCACATAGTTCAGTTGAAACTCCTGTTCCAAATTGCCAACTTCATCTTTCCAGCAGAGAAAATGCCAACCTTTCTCTCCACAGTAAAATCTTGTTTTAACAATGAAGCAACTCCAGAGTTACTGTTATTGTGAAACATCTGGTAAATACAAGATGTAGCTCCTGTGAGATAATCACATCCCTGTAAAATTAGAAGAACTTAATGAACTTTGTTGTATTTCATGTTTTGTAATACCCCTGAGTGTGGTTGGCTCATAATTCCGTAATCACTTTGCCTCTGCACCAGAAATGAAACCACAGATGCTACACTTTCCTATAATGGCCACCGCTTAACATAAATAAATGATCAAAATAACAGTATTGTTCATATATAAAATATACACACCACAATAAATACCGTGGGAAAGTTGCTGGGAACACACTAAAATAGGTGCAGAAGGCCTCATTATGAACATCATTAAAAATAGATCAGGAGATAGAAAAGTAAAAAAAAAAAAAAAAGCTCTTCATTTCCACTGCACTACTTTTATAGTGAAATTTGAATTGTCTCTTCAGTTTGTTTTTCCTCCTGTTAGAACATTTTCTTCCCAGTATAGTAACATGGTCTGGGCCATCTTTGGTAGTCTCTGCCTTCAACAACTTAGAGAAGAGGAAAATAAGTCCAAAAGTGGAATTTTATCTTCTGATAACACAGTTAAAAGAAACATGATTCTCTAAGTAAAGCATAGATCACATAAATAAAATAATAATAAAGAAGATAACTAGAACTTTGTACCTTAAACTTTTTTTTCAACTTTTTTTAAGCTATCTGAAAAGGACAAGGGAAATTTTTTGACAGAACCAGCACATCAGAGTGAAACAGATCCTGAAATAATTGCAATAGCCACTGTTGTTTTCTGAGCCCCACTTACTCTCTCATCTGATCTAAACTCTTTGAAAAAATATTGAGTCAGGGAATATAAGGGATAGTACTCGTGTTACAAACAGTTATAATAAATAACTTACCAGAAAAAAAATGTATTTGTAGATACTTAGCACTTTGTATAAACAATGAGAAATTTGGAATCAGTTTGTTTTTTTAAAAAAGAATGACTACCAACGAAAAATAAATAACACTTTTGGATATTATTGTACAGGAATGACTGGCAATCCTAAGACAGAGCAGAGGTATTCTTGGCAGGTAATGTTAAATATTTTAAGGGCAGTTTCCCCAGGGATAGTTCTGCACCACGACTTACTGCTTCTAATGCATATTTCAGGAAACAGAATACATCAAAAAGAGTTACATTTTTGTCTGACAAAAACCATCATACTGAATCAGGTCTCACTGTATGGCAACACAGCCTTCCAGTGTGTCAACAACCCCTCCCAGTTTTGTATTGTCAGCAAACTTGCTGAGGGTACACTCAATCCCCTCTTCAGGTCACTGATGAATATACTGAAGAGGACTGGACCCAGTACTAATCCCTGGGGGACTCCACTTGTTACAGACCTCCAACTAGCTTCTGTGCCCCTAGTAACAACCCGTCTGAGCTCTGTCTTTCAGCTAGTTTTCAGTCCATCTCACTGTCCATTCATCTAATCCACACTTCCTAATCTTACCTCTGAGGATGCTGTAGGAGACAGTGTCAAAAGCCTTGCTGAAGTCAACGTAAACAACATCCACCTCCCTCCCCTCATCTATCCAACCAGTCATGCCATCATAGAAGGCTATCAAGTTAGTCAGACATGACTTTCCCTTGGTCAATCCATGTTGAGTACTTCTGATAGCTCTTTTTTCTTCCATATGCTTTGACATGATGCCCAGAACAAGCTGTTCCATCATCTTTCCAGGGATGGAGGTGAGGTTGACTGGCCAATAGTTTCCCAGGTCCTTCTTCTTGCCCTTTTTGAAGACTGGGATGATATTGGTTTTCCTTCAGTCCTCAGACACCTCGCCTGTTCTCCAGGACCTTTTGAAGATGATGGAGAGCGGGTCAGCAATGACTTCTGCCAGCTCCCTCAGCACTTGGGGCTGCATCCCATCAGGACCCATGGATTTATGGGTATCCAGTTCACTTAACTGCTCCTTAACTTAGTCTTCCTCCACCAAGAGAAAGGCTTCCCTTGTCCAGTCTTTCTATGATTCTTCCAAATTCTGTGTCTCTTGAGGGTTGGCCTGAGGAGTAAAAGACTGAAGCAAAGAAAGCATTTAGCAGATCTGCCTTCTCTGCATCCTCCATCACCATGGCATCTGTCTCATTCAACCATGGGCCCACATTTTCTCTAGTTGTCCTTCTGCCCCCAGTATAGTTGAAAAAAACCTTCTTGGTAACTCTGACATCTCTTGCCAATTTTAATTCCTAGTAGGCTTTGGCTTTCCTTGTTTCATCCCTGCATACACTAACAGCATTCTTATAATCTTACCTAGTGGTCAGTCCCTTCTTCCACTCAGAGTAAACTTCCTTCTTCCACTTGAATACTTTCAGAAACTCCCTGCACAACCATGCAGGTCTCCTGCTTCCCTTGCCTGATTTTTTGCTCTTAGGGATGCACCGATCCTGAGTTGGAGAAAGCGATGTTTGAATATCGACCAGCTCTCGTGAGTCCCTCTACCTTCCAGAGCCTCATTCCATGGGATTTCTCCTAACAGTTTCTTAAAAAGGTAAAAGTTAGCCCTCCTGAATTCTAAGGTTTCAGTCCTACTTATTGGTTTGCGCATACTGCCCATGATCCTGAATTCTATCTTTTCATGGTTGCTGCAACCAAGGTTGCCCCCCAACCTTTATGTCCTCCAACAGTCCCTCTTTTTTTTTGTCCAGTCTTCTCTCTTCATTGTTTCCTCCACCAGATGAGTTAAGAAGTTATCATCAGAACCTCCTGGACTGTAGATGCTTGGCTGTGTAGCCTTTCCAGCAGATATCATGGTGGTTGAAGTCCCCTACGAGAACCTGCTATTGCAAGGCTACTTTGAACTGATTGTAAAAGGCTTCATCAACTTCCCCATCCTGATCAGGTGGGCTGTAATAAACACCCACTACAGTGTCCCCCATAGTGGCCTGCCCCTTAATCCTCAACCACAAGCTCCCAACTATCTCTTCATCTGGCCCCAGGGAACATCTGACGCTGTATCCGTTCCTTAAGATAGGGGGTGACACCTCCACCCCTCCTGCCTCAGCTGTCCCTTCTGAACAGTTGCAACAAAAATTCTGAAGTCCGTCAAAAGAGACTTCAGAGTCCTGGGAACACTGCTAAAAAATTTGGGAGAACAGGTAGTGTTTTCCTCAGTCTCAGGGGGACACTACAGAAGAAACAGGTGAGCCCAGGATATCAATACCTGGCTTCAGGACTGGAGCCTCCTCCAAAACTTTGTGGTTTTGGGTCAATGGAAGAGCCTTTGAGACACAAGGAATGCTGCGGCCTGATGGGATCCACCTGTCCTAATAGAAAAAAACAGGTCTTTGCATGTAAGTTGGCAGAACTGATCAAAAGATCTTTAAATGTGAATCGATGGGTGAAGGGGATACTACAAGGATTGCAGAAGGTAAGCTAAGGGTTGGGAGAGCATCGCCTGAGGGTGGCAATGCTAGTGGGAACATTTACTCTGCTCCTGGGAGGACAGAGGGCTCAGGAGCATATCTGAAATGTTTGTAAGCCAACAAACACAGTATAAGAAACAAAGAGGATGAAGTGGATGCCTTGGTCAGCTCCCAGAGCTGATATCATTGGTCTTAGTGAGACTTGGTGGAATGAGTTCCACAGTTATGGTGCTGGGATAGAGGGCTGAAGGCTGCTCTTCAGGAGGGATAGGCAGGACAGGCAAGATAGAGACCTTTCACAGTATGTAAGGGAAAGTTTTGATTGTACAGCTTTTACAGTGATGATGTAGTTGAGAGCCTCTGGGTGAGGATTAGGGGGATAGAAAACAAAGGAGATTTTGTAGCGGCTGTCTCCTACTAATTGCTCAGCCAGGATGTAAGCACTGATGAGTTACTCTATAAGCAATTAGGAGAAATTTCTGGATCAGTAGCCTTTGTCTGTATGAGAGATTTCAGCTTCCCAAATATCAACTGGGAATACCATAATGCTGTGATAAGCAGACCTTGGAAATTCTTGTTGTGTGTAGGAGGTAAGTTCTTGACACAGGTACGCAGTGAGCCAGCTAGGAAAGATGCCCTCCTACACTTGCTATATGTGAATAGAGAAGGACTAGTGATACATGTGACAGTAAGTGGCTGTGTTTCCACAGTGATCATAAGATCAAGTTTAAAAATATCAGTGTAATGAGAAAAAAGGGCAGCAGAGCTGCTACTCTGGAGTTCGGGAGAGAAAGCTTTAAACTATTCAGGGAGCTGTTTAGCAGAGTACCCTGGGAATCTGCTTTTCGGGGCTTAGGAGTCAACACATTCTGGTCACCCTTTAAGAACCACCTTTTAGAAGCACAGTTACAGGCAATTCCACTGTGCTGTAAGTCAAGCAAGCAGGGCAGAATACCAGCTTGGCTGAACACAGAACTTGTGGAGCTCATGAGGTAAAAGAAATTGTGTGATCTCTGGAAATGAGCTCAGACTTTGTAGGACAATTACAGAGCTGTTGTTTGTGTATGCAGGGAGAAGACATAGAAGTTTCAACTAGAGTTGAAACTGGTCAGTGTTGTGTGAGATAACAAGAAGGGCTTTTCTAAGTACCTTAACAACAAGAGGATGTCTAAAGAAAAAAATGGACTGGTATTTGTTGAAGATAGTCACCTGACTAATAGGGATGACGAAAAAGTGGAGGCATTCAGTGTCTTTTTCCTCAGTCTTTAACAGAACTCATTGGCCTTGAACTGACTGGTCTCCTAAGTCAGAGGATCACAAGTGTGGAAACAGTGACAGTCCATTTATGAACACTGAAATTGTAAGGGATCAGCTGTATCAGTTGAATGTTCACAAGTCCATGGGGCCTGATGGGATTCATCCTAGAGTCCTTCTCCATCTACCAAGGGTCTTGGAAGTCCAGGGAGGTCACTGCTGACTGGAAGCTAACCAATATTATTCCAGTTTACAAAAAGGGTGTGAGGGAAGACCCAGGGAACTACAGACTTGTTAGTCTAACCACAATTCCTGGAAAAATTATGAAGATTTTTTGGAGTACTATTGAAAGGCATTTAAAGAATAATACAATAATCAGGCACAGTCAATATGGGTCTACAAAGGGAAAGTCCTATCTAACTAATTTAATATCCTTCTGTGATAAGGTTACCCACCTAGGAGATAAAGGAAAGGCAGTAGATGTGGTTGTTCTGGACATTAATAATGATTTTGATACTGTCCCTCACAGCATCCTTTAGACAAGTTATCCAATGGTGGGCTGAATGGGTTTAGGGTGCACAGGGTGATGAACTGGATGAAGGCCAGGACTCAAAGGGTTGTATTGAGTGGAGCTACATCTGGCTGGTGACTGGTCACCAGCGGTATGCCTCAGGGTTCAATTCTAGAGCCAGTTCTTCTTCATTTATTTATAAATTACCTGGATGCAGGAGTTGGATGCACCATTATCAAGTTTGCTGAAGATACCAAACTAGGAGATGTTTTTGACTCCCTTGAGGGACAAGAAGCCTTGCAGAGGGATCTAAATAGATTGGAGTGTTGGGCAATGATTAATGAGATGAAACTTAATAAATCAAAACATCATATTCTGTACCTAGGATAGAGTAATGGTCGACACGAGTATAAACTGGGAGAGGAGTGGAAAGCAGCCCTACAGAAAGGGATCTCGGGGTGGGGTGCTAGTAGACATCAGGCTCAATATGAGTGAGCAGTGTGCCCTGGCAGCAAAGAGGGCAAACAGTATCCTGGGGTGCAGCAAGCACACTATAACCATCCAGTCAAAAGAGGTGGTTATCCTGCTGTATTTAGCATTAGTGCAGACACACTTTAAATGTGGTGTGCAGTTCTGGGCCCCACAATTTAGGAATAATGTTAAGGTCCTTGAACACATCCAGAGGAAGTCAAAAAAGCTGGTAAAGGGCTGGAAGTCATGTCCTGTGGGGAACAGCAAAGGACTTTGGGTTTGTCTAGCTTGGAGAAAAGGAGGGTGAGGGGTAAATTAATTGTTTTCTACAGCATTCTGAGGAGGGGCAGTGGAGAGGGAGGTGCTGATCTCTCCTCCCTGGAAGAAAATAGGACACATGGAAATGATTCAAAGCTGTGCCAGGGGAGGTTTGGCTTGGACGTTAGAATCATAGAATAGTTTGGGTTGGAAAGCATCTTTAAAGGCCATCTAGTCCAATCCCTCTGCAATGGGACATCTTCAATTCCATTGGGTTGCTCAGAGCCCCATCCAACCTGACCTTGAATATTTAAGGGAATGGAGCATCTACCACCTCATTGGGAAACCACTGTTTCACCACTCTCATTGTAAAAAATTTCATCCTTATATCTAGTTTGAATCTACCCTCTTTTAGTTTAAAGCTACTAACCGTTGTCCCGCCACTACAGACCCCAGTAAAAAGTCTGTCCCCTACAAGTACTGAAAGTCCTCAATAAAGTTTCCCCAGAGCCTTCAACTTTCTCAGCCTTTCTTCACAGGAGAGGTGTTCCATCCCATTTTTGTGGCCCTCCTCTGGACTTGCTCCAACAGGTCCATATCTTTCTTGTACTCAGGACTCCAGAGACAGATGCAGTATTCTAGGTGGGGTCTCATGAGAGAGTAGTAGAGGAGCAGAATCTCCTCCCTCAACCTGCTGGCCATGCTTCTTTTGATGCAGCCCAGGATACAGTTGGGTTTCTGGGCTGTGAGACCAGATTACTTCCTCACGTTCCGCTTTTCATCCACTGGTGTCCCCAAGTCCTTCATCTCAGGGCTTCTCTCAATTCCTTCATCCCCTAGCCTGGATTGATACTGAGAGTTTCCCTGTCCCAGGTGTAGGACCTTGCTCATGGCCTTGTTGAGCCTCATGAAGTTCACATGGACCCACTACTCAAGTCCAGGTCCCTCTGAATGGCATCCTGTACCTTGGGAGTGTCAACCACACCACTCAGCTTGGTGTCATCTGCAAATTTGCTGAGGGTGCACTCAATCCCACTGTCTATGTCATTGACGAAGATATTAAACAGTATTGGTTCCAATACAGACCCCTGAGGGACATTGCTTGTCACTGATCTCTGGACATTGAGTCACTGACCACTTCCCTCTGGATGTGACCATACAACCAATTCCACATCAACTGAATAGTCCATCCATCAAATCCGTATCCCTCCAATTTAGAGTGAAGGATATTGTGCAGGGTGGTATCAAAGGTCTTACAGAATTCTTAGTAAGACTTAGTGCTGAAGAAGCATTTCTTTACCCAGAGGGTAGTCAAACCCTGGAACAGGCTTCCTAGAGAAGTTGTTGATGTCCCAAGCCTGCTAGTGTTTATGAGGCATTTGAACAATTAATAACATGCCTAAATTTTTGGTCAGCCCTGAATTGATCATGTAGCTGGACTAGATGATCATTGTAGTTCCCTTCCAACTGAAATTATTCTATTCTATTCTATTCTATTCTATTCTATTCTATTCTATTCTATTCTATTCTATTCTATTCTTCTTGAAATATGTCCAGACTTCTCACACTTACAGGAAATGGTGAATTTGCATTTTTATTCACTATTTCTACTGTCATTTACTTTGGGAATAGGTAAATTCTGAAGATAATCTATGCTTTTGTGCCTCAGTTTCCTATAAGAAATTGAGAATGCTTTCATCTACCAATTTTGAATTGTATGGAAAATATAGACAAGTACTATAAATCACAATACAGTGTATTTACCGTGAGAGTCTCTCTTGCTACCTGTTACTATCCCTCTTGAAGATAGGACAACATTATGTACCACTTGGAACATTTTGAGAGCATTGATTTTCTCATTTTTCATTTGCTCTTTGTGTTTCCTGATACTTCTTTCTAGCATAGCTATATATATACTTTTTCTGGCTACTTTGATTTACAGTAGCTTTAAGAGTAAATGTAATTGGGGAAAAATAATTATTTAATATATTATTTCCTTTTGCCTTTTTTAGTTTCATAACTAAACCCAACCAAACAAGCAATGACCAAAAAAAGAACAAAAAAATCCCCAGACATAAAATGTTGCAAGGTTCAATGCTAGGTACATTCCATAACATAATAGGCACATTATCATGTTTCTTATTTTCCATCACTGTTACTATTTTTGTTTTGATCACACACCTATTTTGGTGATTTATTAAAACCTCTATCAAAGAATAAAATAAATATATAAATCACACAGGAGTTTTCCTAACGTCAATGTACTCTACCTGAGCCCATTGCCTAGCTTTTCAAATTATGAGCTTTTCCTAGCTCTAGCATTATTTTTATAATAATATAATATTTTGTATTAAACATACAAGAATTTTAGTTATTATAGTTCTGTCCCCTTCTTTGACAGTAACTCTCTCTGTGGTCCTGGGCAAACTAGTTGAAGTTCCTGTTTCAGTTACTCACAACATTGAAATGAAAACTCAAGAACAATTAATATAGGCATCTAAATGCTAATAATGCCCAAAGGTCTTGTAGCTATTGTATGTGAACAGGCCTTCTTTTCATCTGTTGATTTCATGAAGGCATTAGCACTCAGACTCGTAGAATGCCAATTTCAGAGCACTTAGAGCTTTATTTCAAATCCCAACAAAGCAGAATTTTACAGGCAAGTCTGGGAGCTTCTGCTTCATATTTGATTTTATATCAGACCTGTATAGCCTTGTGTTCATCTGCTGCACTGTTTGATCTGTTGATTTGCTCATGCACAAAAAGTCAGAGAGAGTAAGAGCTATAGCTCAGTTACTTTAAGTCTGACATATTAGATTTGTTGCTGATAAGTGACCTTTCACATGTAGACATATAGTGGTCAGGATATCCTAGTATCTTATAGTGATCCAGCTTTTGCTATCTGGAAGTTAATGGTGAAGTAAAAAAAGAGTATTTTGTAAGCAAGTGATGCCACATTAGTTGCTGTCTATAGAAAAACACCTAAGCAGGTTAGACTGAAAGATAAATATAAAGGCCCAAAAGATCAGTAGAAACATAATTCTGGTGTGAAGAATGAAATTACTGATTGCTAATTTATTTTTCTTTTAAATCTTTATGAACAGAGAGAGTATGGATTCCACTCTGAATTTTCCTTTAAAAAAAAAACATTTAAAAAATTGAGGTATCTGTATGTAAGCTTTTATGAAAACTTTGCTCTTCTTTGCTCTTCTTGTCTTAGCATTTTTCTGTCAGAGTAACTGTAGCATATGGAGGCACGGACCCCAGTTAGTGATGCAACCAGAATTGTTTATTATAACAAACAGGCAGCTTATACCCATGTACCTCCCTTCCCAACTGACACGCCTCTGCAACCCCCAGCCGCCAGGTGGGCAGAATTCCCCCCAGTCAGTCAGGCTGTTAGGCATTGCTTATGAGTTGTTAGGTCTTGATCATGGGCCTTCCCTTGCCAGTGCTCCTGCTTCTTCTATTCCTTCTTCTGGTCTCTGCTTCTTCCACAATCCCGTTCACCCACAAGTAACCAAATCTCATCATATTCAATGAGACTTTATCTTATCTAATACTTAAAAAAGATAATTATATTAGTGACTCTCATAAGACATTAATGGATAGAAGCACTAATATGATAAAGCACTAATTCAATTTGTTATAAAATGCAAATATAAGACTTACAGTTTGTGTTTCCCGAGAAATGTCAATGCTGTCTGCTCTTTCTTTTAACATTGACTACAGGGGAAGCCTTGTTAATGAGCAACACAAAAATTACCACCAATACTTTCAATGGACAGATGCTTCTCCAGTGAAGATAAAAAATGGAAAATATCAAGCTATTTCAGAAATTAAAAAAAAAATAACTTCTTTTCCCTTAATGTAATGAGTTATTTAAGAACATCAAAAGGGTCAAAGTATGATTTTCCACAATACATGCAATACATATACATTTCTAACCTTTGTTTTCATTAAACACATCAGTCAGCGATGTACAAGTGCAACTCTAAGACTGGTACTCTCATATACAGATAATAAAATCTTAACTTCATAGACCACAAAATTTATTATCTTTACCAGAAGTCGATTGTTTTATAAAACAGCTCAAGCCTGATTTTCTGAGTCACAGCTTTCATCACGGCTGTATTTCTTCCACCCCAGCTTTTGTCCTCCTGCTTTTTACCTCTTTCCTGGTCGAAAGTAGTAAATATATTAAAATTGCTACACTACACCATCAACAAGATGATATCCCATTGTAAAAGATGAGGAGAGCTGGACAGACATAGACCATCTGTGGTTTTTGGGGTTTGGGACTGCTGCTCTGTCAGTGGCTAGACGGTGCATGGAATCCTCACACCTCTAGTTCTGATATAACCCCTTAATGGTGTGGGTAACTTTCTGCCTTCTAAGACCTTTGTTAATGCTTTTTTATCTTCCATGGATCAGTAAAACAGGTTGTTTTTCAGCCATTTTTCTGCTATTTTTGCCTTACTGTGTTAGAGAATTTCACATGCTATTACAGTGTTCTCAACCCTATTGTGAATGTGGGAGCTGTGGGGTTAAAAAAATGCACAACACACACTTATTCCTTTAGTGGTGTTAGCGACTGAAGGAAAGGGAAAAAGCAGTAGGGTAGGAAGGGGATCTTGGGAGACGTTAGTTAAGATAAAGAAGTTAAAATATAATTCCCCTCTGGTGAATTCTGAGTATCTTCTGCTTCCCTTACATGGCACGCAAGTCCATTCTTCACAAAAACAGAAGGCATAGAAAAACCCTAGCAGGGCTGCATCATCATTGACAACATTTTCATTCCTGGGGAACCTTGGTTATATATAAAAAGAAAATAAGTTTAGGGAAAGGTATATAAAATGGAGTTTCACAGGAAAATATAGACAAATGGAGACTGAGAAGAGACATGCAAAAAACCAGAGCAGAACTGGTGATACAGGAAAGAGGAAAGAAATTGGAAAGTAGAAAAAAAAAATCGGGGGGGGGGGGGAAACAAAAC
>JAOTQQ010000001.1:167811382-167823605 GCA_026546715.1 Gallinago undulata
ACCTTCAGGTTCCTTAAGAGGTCTTGAACCTGATCTTCTTGTACTGTGGGCAGTTCTTCATTTGCAGAGCCCCTGTTCTTGCCTTCTGTATGTGACTGGCCCTTTGACCAGAGGACTGACAAAAAACTACCTGCACTCTGTAGCCCTTTACCACCACTCCCGGAGGTCTGTAATCCTTTTTGATACTCCTCAGACTGCTCCAGGCAGTATCACTGTATTTGATTGCATATTTGATTATATTTAACTGAACCCTTGTGAGCAGAGGAAAAAGATGAACAAATTGTAAAAATGATGCAAAAATTAAAGATGTTGCATTTCAGTGGCTGAAAGCGTGCCTTTAGTGTAATCTAAAGAGATAGATACCCATTTCTTCTTCCCTAGATATTGCATTTGTAATTGAATACTAGCTAAATTGGAGATTTTTTGCCTTGCAGAAGAAAGTTATTTTCTTAATAAAAAATAGGCGTACTATGGCCTTACTTTCAGAAAGAACAATCCTAAACTACAGTCCAATACTGTAGACTCTTTCTTAAAAGGACAATAATTATTCCTCATCACTTTTGATATCTTCTATTTACAGAGCTCAAGAAATTGGGTGTTATCAAGTAATCTTGCACCGAAATGTTATTTCTAAGCAAAACAAGTTTTAAGAATATTTGTTTGTGATACTTCGAAATAGAGCATTTTTTTCCAGTTCCAGTTTTTAGCATTTATTATATAGTTCTGTTTTTATGATGATTATCATTTAAAATATTTAGAGGTAAATTTTAGTCCCTTTCATCAGCCCTTCCCAGATTTCCAGATTAACCATGAACCCAAGACAAAACAATCATTTGTACTATGGAATGAATTTAGTAAAAGAAGATTCTTTCAAAATACTCTGGAAGTAAAAGTATGAATTAGTTTTGAATCATCTGCCTCAAAATTAATGTAACATTAAATCAATAAAGATTAATCCTGTTTAGCCTGTTGCATTCAGATTGCAATCACTTTCATTATCTTAAAAAATATGTATAAATGTTGGCTTCTTCTTGGTTGTTTTTGGTGTGTTTTTTTTTCATCATTGGCTATAAAAATGTTAATATTTTTTTACATTTTTAAACATACTTCATAGACTATTTTTATACATACATTATAGCAATATATATGCCACCCAATAAATTTCACCCTATAATGAATGAGATGATGTCTATGATTTATGGTGTTCCCTGTCTTCAGTTATGAGTTTATGAGTATTAGTGGAGCTGCTACTAATGATGATGTGTTTTCTTGAACAACAGAATATTTTGAGAAGGTATCAATGAGTTATCAATAGAATTATGTCTATTTCTAATAGATACAAATATTTACAGAGATGTCCCTCTCAGTGTCTTCCAACATGGCTGCTAAATAAACAAAAATAGGTACAAAATTCAATGATTTTGAAAGGTGGAATTTTGTCAGACTCTATGTTTCAAGCTCTATGTCAGAAAATTGAAGCAAAAGGTGTATTTTTAACAGTTTTATTCCAAGAAGATTTTCTGGAAGAGAAGTTAATTTCTTGCTCTTGTAATTCAAAAGGAAACTTTCTGAATCAAAGATAAATAGAAACCATGCTGTTTGAAATAGCTAGCAACCTTGAACCAGTATTGCTTAAAAAGGGGTACTTTGACAGAGAGTTAGCTTCATTATTTATTTTAAATCACTGATGCATAGTGTTTTTGTCCCAGTTTGACATATTTTAGAGTCATAAAAATAGTGCTAAGGATTATTTTCCTCCTTTTTCTTTATTTTTTTTGTTTTTCTGAAGTGGACTTGTTTTTACCCCAAACTAGGAGACACCATGACCTTTGTACTTCTTAAGTTCAAGGGTAAGAAACCATTTCCTAATGCCTTTTGTTAGGAATCAGTTTCACTGTATTTGTTTGCAGTTGCATTTGTGGTTCTCATTCAAGGAGACCAAACATATATAGATTCATCAGAATCTCCTTATTAAATTATATTTATTTTAATACCTATTGCAAAACACATAGTCAATCTTTTCTTCCTGCAGAACTGACAAACTTTGAGAATGTTCTCTCAACTATGGTTATATTTAAAAATACATCTACACTGCTAAACATGTCCTTGCCAAAGGGATACTATCGTGTGTATGGAGGAGGGAGACAAAGCCCTATGCTCCTCTGTAACATCTGCTGACTGAAAGACAGAACAATTTTCCTGGACTTTTCTTTGCAATATAAACTGTGGTAGTATAGCTCAAGGAACTCCTTATAAAATATAATTCATGCTACATGAAATGAGAAATTTTATTGTATTTTATATTAGTGAAATGGGCACTAAATATCTTCATTTTCTTCAGCATATTTAAATATACTTGCTTATAATTGTTTCCCATAATCATTCAGAGAAGAAGAAAAAAAAATATAGTTTTTAAGGGCTGTTTTATAACAGTACAGTTTAAAATATTGTGTATTATTATTAAAAATAACAACAGTTAATATCACAATATACAATCTGAGCCACCCTATTCCTAATTAAATGCTCACCTGTAATATTAAGTTTTCTTCCAGTTGTCCTCTGGAATGCTACAAATATGTTTGTGTCTCTACTTTGTCTTGGTTTCTCTATATGACTAGAACGTGCGATTTCCAAGATGTCTCCATGTATTTATTATATGTATTAACTTACACAAAAGAACTCAGTCTTGGTCAGAGGTTGTAGTAAATAGTGCATTAGAGTTCCTAAATAATTAGTGAAATAATATAGTGAAAATACTATACCACGAATGTGGCAATGTCCCATTTACTGTGTTTGGGATTTCTTTGCTGTAAGAGTTTAGCAAAAATTTAAATGCAAGGAGGACAGAGAACAAACTAAAATGCTGGACACTCAACCACCCACACTAATTATTTTTAATTTCACTTGGTTTAGACCATCCCAACCAAATGTTTTCAAGATAAAGACCAGGTACACTGTGAGCGACAGTCCTTTCAAATGACTCTTCCCAAAAGGAGACATTGATGAAGTTTCTCTAACCTAAGTTATCCTCCAACACTTTCAACAAACTGCATTCTCAAATATGCCTTCATGACTTTATGCTAAAATTTATGCTGTTTAACCATCTCTTAGCTTCATGCTGTAAGAACAACAATCCAGTAAGAAGTTGTACATCATTCATATTTTAGACAGTGTTCTATGAAACCAAACTAAAGGAAAAGAAACCTTATACATATATGCACACACAAAAAAAGTTATGGCTTATGGTCATAGAAACACACCAAAGGAGTGTATATATGCTATATTGAGTGAACTACATAGCAAAGGACAACCTTTTTGAGAAAGGGATAACACTGAACAGTATGAAAGTGTAAATTGATCTACTGTCCAGGATTTACCTCCTCACCCTCTTTTTGTCTTTTTTTAGGAAGTATAGAAGTCTCTGCCCTACATATCTTTGTACTGAGCTCATTAGTAACTATATCACCTGAATTCTTCTCATATCTAAAATACTTCACTTCCTGCAATACCCAGAATGTTTATTGACTGTATACTTAAAACCTTTCTCTTGGTCTCCTATTGAACGCAACGGAGGCAGGGGGAACATGGGGAGAACCACCTTCCCTTTTACAGAACAATCTTTCAACTTTTACCACTACTGCTACCACAGATGTAGTTTCTCGGGGACTATCTCCAGTTTTCTTTCCAGTTCCTGAACACCTCTGTTATAAATTTATCTACTTGTTTATGCTGTAGAACTCTAGTAGGAAATCTTTTATTGGTCTAGCTCTCAGAATATCCATGAGAAATACTAGATACCTGGGTTTTGGTTGTACTTCTATGAAAATTTATCACACAATATTGCAGTGAATACTACTTTTGAATCTTATAAAATAGTTTCAATTATTAAATATTTAACACAGTTTTTCACTCTGCAAAGGGAAGGAGCATATAACAAAACTTATATAGCAACAAAATCATATTTATGCAATCTTATTTCTGTTACTGACTCTGACCCTCTGAAATTCACTGACAAACTTGCCACATGGAGTAGTATGTCATCAGGATTTAGAAAAGACTAGCCATTCACTGTAACTTTTTCAACCACTTATGACACAGAATTTACTATTGAAAGAATATTTAATCTATCCAGCACAGAAATATATTTGGTGGAAGGTAGAATGTGGAAGACAGAGGGTGTAGGAGATTGCAAAATGATCCTAATTTCACAAAGTACTGTAAAATGTCATCAATTAGATATCCTCCATGGACTTAAGCCATTCTTCCAGAAATGCATGGATGTCTCATAGATACTGTGTCATTTCAGCAGAAGATCAGATTGAACATCTGAGATCATAGTAGATGCCATCCAACCTATTATATGGCATCTTTCCTGGTAGATAGGAAGTGAGTATTTGGAATACTAATGGTCTAATAGAAATCTTCTTGGGTAACTTTCTTTTCTGAGACAGACAACTTTAACTATGACAATTATCCTTTTGATCAACAGGTTCTTTCTATAAGATGGCTTTTAAACTGTGTAAAATTATTCCTATCAGAATAGAGCTTAACTAACAGCCGTTATCACATGGTTTCAGAAACAGTGGCTGTTTACATTGTTACATTGTTTGCCATTGGCATTAGATATAACTGCTTATCCAGTGTTTTTGCTGCTGATTGAAGTTAGGGAATTCAGAGCTGAATAATAAAATATTTTCCCACTTTGTGAGTGTCTATGTTTAAAAACATTATTTTCCTGTAGAATTTCTTCTAAATCTTAAAACCAGAGGATTTTCCTGAGTCTATCATAGCAGTATCATTACTAAGCTGAGTTCACTGTATTTTATTTCAAAGATTATATGTTCTTAATAACATCCCTTTCTGCATGTGCATACAGTATACTTTAATAAAAGTATATTTAATTCAATCAAAACACTTTCTTACTACCTTTAATTACAGTGTACATTGTGCTTAAAAGTCTGGCAAAAAATGACATTTGTGAATTATTTTGACTGGCAAAGCTGTTATGTACTATGAGAGTAGAATATACTAGTCCATGTTTGTAGATGTAATATCAATAGTCAATCTACACTAAAACATTGGCTGGTTTATAAAGAATAATAAGGAATCAAACTAAAATGTGTGTATGTGTTTATTGTGTTTACATGCACTATCTCCCAAGAAAGATCTGCACATCTAAACAATAACAGTCACTGAAGCAATATAGTTTACAGATTGGATCCATTTTGCCTGGATGCTACTTTAGTTGGTATATTGTAAATATGATATTACAGTGTCTGCTGATAGTCTGGTTTTAGGGTGTTCCATCTTTTCTCCCTCCTCCATACTATTTCGTATCACCAAAATTTTACCAAGATTCCTGTTTAATATTGAATAAAATTATTTCTTTAATGTGGATAATTTACAAACTTTTTTTTTTTTTTTTTTTTACAGAGTTGGGATGGAGATGAACTGAAGCATTAAAATTTAGAAACCTCTTTAACCTGGAATGTTGAAAAATATCCACTGGCATCCAAAGCTGAAATAGTAGTCCATACCCTAAACAGCAATTCAGTTTTCTGAATTATAAACCACCCGGCATAAGAGTTGGTACTCAAGTCTGCCTAAAATTATCCTTGGTGCTTAGCTTTACTTGTCTGTACACAGGCAGAAGTGTCAGTTATGAGGCAACTGGTGCATATTTCTATTTAAGTTTTCACTGCCATTCAGGGTTTGGCAATTGTTTGTTATGGGATTAGATAGAGAACAAGTAAGATAAAGACTGACTCTAATTAATGGTTGAGATAATTGATTAAAAGAGAAGATGGTTAAGTAATCCTCTTCATGACAGAGGAATAGATTTCATTTTGGCTTTTTATCCAATGATGTTCAAACAGAAAAATAATAAAAATTAAAATGTGCTTGCATTTCAAGGAAATAAGTATGAAGCCACAGTTTTGGTCATCACAATCAAAACTCTAAAGTGGTAGGTTGGAATAATGTTTCAAGGTCAGGGATTTTTATTTATTTCTTTGTTTAAATATGTATGTATATATATCCATGATTTGGTGTGTAATCACTAGCATTTATCCGCACAAATGGCTCACATGATCTCACAAAGTGCAGATTATGGCATGAGGGTCAGGCATTGTGCTATGCCACACTGTGCTGAGATCTGGATTTCACTACTGCAGGGTAAAGCAGGCTGAACAGTCTGCTGACCGGCAGGCTGTTAGGCACATACTGTCACCACCACAAGTTAAATAAAAATGCTCAAAAAAGGACTAGATAGACTGCATGGGATACACGGAGTGTCTAGCGTTTACTTACAAATTTAGATGCCATAGACTTTTAGAAAATAATAGTTAGGAGAAATTAAGTAGAAGAGTATAGTAAATGTTTAGGTCAAGTGTGCTGAACTCTTAAAGAGGTACTCTTATTTGGGTATTAAAATAGCTCCCCTTCACTATAATTTTAATTTCTGTGATTGTGTAATCAATACAGTGTAATGAAGCAATTTTATTCCCAGCATTGGCTTCTTCATTTTTCATGTTTTGTTTCAAAACAAGCATGGTTTTGAAGTGAATCTTCCAATTGTCCTCACTTATATTTGTTGATTAAATTTACTCAGTAGTTTTACTCCCCTGAAGTAGATTTCTGTGAGGGAAAGCTAAGTCAGAAACTACATTTTATGAGTGAACTAACATGCTTTAGTTTCTTATTGGAAAACAAAGCTCTGAACCTTCAGACAGTTTTATATTACACATGTGGCTGTTATATTCAGTAAATTACATCATCAAAATACATCCAGGCAGGAGTAAAAGCTCTGAACCTCATGTGATGTACATGGAGCACTGATTACTTTGATCCACTGCTTCTCCCCTATTCTTTCTGAATGCTTCGACAGTATAGATATAGCCAGTGAGAACCAGTCACCCAATGCTGAACATGCTTTAACTTATATTAGTTTTGTTAGTGTAACTCTTGTAAGTAACAATTCTCACCCAGAGTAAGAGTGTGAAATTCCTCATGTAGCTTTTTTTTTTTCTGGTATTTCTGCACTGTAGCTTTCTGATTAATCTCTGAGCTGAGATTCAGCTGCTGCTTAAGCTAATTTTCTAGTGCTCTTTTAGATATGCTTCCCCCAAGCCCTCTGCCTGCTTATTGAGAAGATCTCCCATAGAGTTTCCCACAGGGCATGTGGCATATTGATTAGCCCCATACAGACCCTGAAAATATCTTACATCTGGGTGACTGAACTAAGCTCAGCTAGTCCTTTAAACGTTATTTACACACACAGACTATTTGAGCAATTTGATAAGAACTGCCGGTTTCTGTATGATGCTTAGATGATCAACAATTCTAAGTCCCAAAGTCAGCTAGTTCATTTTCAAGTGTCAGAGGATGAAATTTGTCTCAAAGAGAAATAATTCTCAATTTCATTCTATTAGTCTTTTTTACCCAGCCAACAAATTCAGTACTCCTGGTACAATACTACTACTAAAATACTGCAGTTTCCTTTTTTTCCTTTTTTCTTTTTCTTTTTTTTTTTTTTTTAATATATATATATATCTTGTTTCCATTACTGGATTATTGAAGATTGCATAGAAGGGTCATCACGTAAGAAATACGGAAATCTTCCTGATTCCACATCAAATTTTATTCATCTCAAATCTCGGATTTTTCTAGTTAGGAGCACAAACTACAGAACCATAGGTATCAAGATGCAAATGGCTTTTCCTTGTAACAATTTATGCCATGGTAAATAAAATAGCCTATGTAGTCAAATGACTGCATTTTTTCAGCTTGATAATAAAATTGCTTTGAGAAAATGTTATGTGCTGGGTTGTGCTTGATAGATTAACCATTCAGCACATCAGTTCATCTACTGTTTACCAAGAAAATGATAAACTATAGATGGTCCATGCATTTTATGGCACTGAGGAAGAACGCAACAGTTTATTTGTTTTTGCATATGCAAGAAGTTCAGTTTTTCAAAAAAATAACAATGCATAGTATCACGATCTGCATTTGTGAATTTAAACATAGTTGGGCATTTACAAAGGCTTTTAGCAAAACATATAGTAGTCTAAGAAGCCATGTTAGGTGAATTCAGCTGCTTAAATTTAGAACAGTGGCTAGACAAAATGGTGCTGTATATTGTCTCATTTCTGCAATAGCAGAAATCCTTCTATTACATCCAAACATCTTCAGTATGTTTACCTTTACCTCTCTTTGTCATGTCACTATTTCTTTATCTTAAACAGAGAAAAATAAGTTTTTCTAGGATGCAAGTCATCTTTCTGTGCATCTACAGAAAAATGAAAGGAATTGTGAACTACAAATATCTTCTTAGCAATGACCTAAAAGAGAAATAAAATGAAACACTTGTGAATGTCTGAAGTTCCAGCATCTACGGTTGAGCAGAATGTGGAGTTTTTGTCACTGATCTGTTTTATTGATAATATTTATTTAGTGAAAAGAAGTATCCAGGTATTTCAATGAGTAACGTCCCACTCCCAGCTGACACCGATAACTGCAAGATGACAAAATCAGCTTCCTTTCTCTAGCATATTTTTCCAGTAACCTGGAATATTGAATTCTGCATAGGGTCTCTGTTTCAACAGGAGAGCTAAAATGCATATTCAACCTTGATAATCTGAATTCTGGTATTTAAAATCTTTTATTAGCCTGAGGAAGCTGCATGTTCAAATTGCTTAGCCTGAGACTTGTTTAAAACCTTGTTTAAAGGTATTTGACCTCTGGAGTAAATATTCTGTGGATAAGTAGGTTTAATGAGCAAAATCAGACAGCAGCACAATGCTTATAATTGAATTGCATATACTCTGAATGAGAGTACAAACATAAATCACAATTGTTCCACTATCAGATATTGGAAGACCTGTTTTCTGCAAACCAGGTGGCCACAAGTGAGAGCTAACAGTCAGTGCAGAATACCTAGAAAGCTTTCAGAGTCACCAGAGAAAAAGTTGCATGCTCAATAACACAACATCATGTGTCCAGGAAAACTTTATCAGAAAATTTAAGCACCAAGTGTCCTGGTTTGAGGTAAAACAGAACTAGTTTTCTGTTCAGTAATTTTACTTTTTCAGCTGGGCCTCTTCTAACTAACGAAACTCTGAAATTAACAATGTATTGTTCAGAAACTGCTCGCTCTCACAGTGATAAGACCTGATTATACCAAGGAATGGTATGCAGAGAGGCCCTTGCTTACACTTATTGCTATAAGGTCAGGCAAATTTGTTATTTGCCCCATCAGAGGGTCGGAAGTGGAAAAACGTAGAGGGGTCCCACCTGCAGGGAGGAGCGGACAGGACAGGTGACCCAAAACTGACCAACCAGGTATTCCATCCCATCCGCATCATGCTCAGTATAAAAGCTGAGGGATCAAAGGGTCAACCCTCTTCCCTCAATGGCTGACGTCCAAGGAGGACCCTGTCTGTTCGTCTGCCTTTGAACCCAATCCGAGCGTTCCTGACTCCAGATCTGGAATCCGTCTCCTTTCCATTACCGAGTCCAGCCTGGGACTTTCCCCTGTGCCTGCTGGTGACGTGATGATCACCCTGGGAGCTTGATACAGTTTTGTATATACTGTATACATTTTTTTTTTTCTTTCTTTTTTTTTTTCTTTTCCTTATTATTATTATTATTATTTTGTTACTTATTTATATTTTTTCATTAAAGTAGTTTAGTTTTTTCTAAACTCAGAAGTTTTTTATTTTTTCCTTTTCCCTCTTCCTCTCTCTTTTCCTTAACGGGGGGGAAGGGGCCATCTGTTGTTCTGGTTGGTCAATTCGGTCAAAACCACGACACCAAGGCAACAGAATATGTTTGGAGATTTTTTTTCACAAACTTAAATTTCTAACTCTCACTTAATTTGGACTAGGTTTTCTTTTCTGATGTGTTTATTGCAACAAAAAATGTCTTTTATTCTTACAATCAAGACAGTATGTTGAGAATTGTTCTCATTGCAGAAAAAAATATCATATGTAAATAAAACAAAAATTTCACTGGTTCAATTGAGAAAATTCATATGTGATTTTTTTCCCTTCTTTGTTTCAGTAGTTGAATAAGTCAATCAAAACACAAGTCAAATGCAGATAGCAGAACTTTTTTTAGGAAAAAGATTGAAAAGGGACAAGAGAAGATCTCAAATGGAAATATTGAAATGAGCAGGTTTCTGCCTCCTCACAGAAGCAATCCCTATGATTACTGAGGCAGGCATTCTCAGACCTTGATCTGTGTAAATTTGTTCAGCACTAGAAGTGAGTGATCATTGCTTCCATGAAAAAAGAACTTTTACTAACAATATGTATTTAAAGCTCTTAGTTTCAATATTTAGAATTTGTAGGACTGGAAAATACTTCCAGATAGAAGTTATCTATCTCTGTGCATCAAGGTAGAGTGAACTATATGGCATAATTTGCAGCAGATTTTTGTCTTTCCAGTGTCTGTTTAGGTAGACAACTATGGTGTTTTACTATACTTATTACAAAGTCTTTCCCATTTCTACCTCTGAAACTTTCTTTCTGCGCTGTAATCCAATTGCATATTTTCCTGTATAAAATGAGCATAGAATTAAAGTATTCTTATAAGTTTGTTCTCAACTTTGTTTATAGTTAAAAGCTGTTATCACATAATCTCTTTCCTCTTTCAAGCTAAATGATACCAGTTCATTCAGTGTTTTCAGTAGACTGCTTCTCTTTTCTTCCTTTTTTTCTTTTTTTTTTTTGAGAGAGGTTATGGAAGGCTGTATTTGTTTGGCCCAATTATTTAGTAGGAAATGCAGTGGACAAAGTTAAACTATGCTCATGAGAATAAAGCAGAATTATTTCTTATGCATTACAAATTTAAGCATGTTCCTACCAATCGCTTACCCCCCACAGTAGCAGGGGACTCTGATTAATTTTCAGATTTTGCTGTGCTCAAATCCCCAGATTATTTTTTGCAGATCTGCTACTTAGTCATGGTTTTTAATCTTACATTAATTCACTTGGTTATTATTGTTGAAGTATGGAATCTTGGAATTTCTCTTATTATTTCATTTTTGAGCATGTTTTTTTAAAAATTTGTCACAAACATTGATATTTCTTGTTTACCAGGACATTGATAGTATTTCCTACATTTTATCATTTGTAAATTATGTAAGGACATGTTTTCTTTATCAAAAAGTTGAAAAGTTCTTGACTTAAGACAGGTTTTTGCAAAACTCAGTAAAAACAATTGGGAAATGTGGGAATGCTTGATAAGAATAACTGTTTTACTGAACATTACTTTGAAAATCTTATTCAACTGGTTATATCACATGAATGACCTGAGATAAACAATGCAGAAATCAGGTATTTATTTATTTATTTGTTTGATAATGTTATATTAACGTAGATGCACTTGAAGATCCATACAGAAGCTCTAGAATGCTCATGATTTTGGAATGAATTAATTACATCCAAATCTGTTGTGTTTCTATTAAATCATTTACACAGAACTGAGCAATTTATATGTAAGTATTATTAAATAATTGCAATGGAAAACTGAGATTTTTTTTTTCCTGAGCTGCTATAAAACTAGTTTTTGACTCACAGTAAAGAGGAAGGAGAGATAAATGTTGAGCACTAAACAGATTTAATTCTAAATTCAAGTGTGTTAACAGCAGAATGTTAACTGTGATATTTATTATAGAATCATAGGCTCAGAGAATGCCTGGCTCTGGAAGAGTCCTTAAAGATCACCTAGTTCCAACCACCTGCCACATAGGCAAGGACACCTTCCACTAGACTATGTTGCTCCAAGCCCCATCCAGCCTGGTCCTGAACAAATTTGTCAGGCACAATTTGCCTTTAGTGAATCCATGCTAGTTGTCACCAATCACATCTTTATTTTCGCTGTGCTTTAGAATAGTTTCAAGGAGGATCTGGTCCGTGATCTTGCTGGGAAGAGAGGTGATACTGATTAGCTTGTAGTTCCCTGAGTCGCCCTTTTTTCCTTTTTAAAAATGGCAGGTATTTTTCCCCTTTTCCAGTAAGAGGGAGTATCAACAGAATGTCAGGACTTATGATGGAGAGTGGTTTAGCAATTTCATCTGCCAGTTTCACCAGGACCCACAGATGCATTTCATCAGGTTACATGAACTTGTGCACCTTCATTTACCTTAGATGATTTCCAACCTGGTCTTCTCCTACACTGGGCAGTTCTTCATTCTCCCACTCCATGCCTTTGCCTTCTG
>JAOTQQ010000001.1:167823869-167852558 GCA_026546715.1 Gallinago undulata
CTTCCACCCTCCGTAGGCTTCCTTTTAGTCTTTGAGTTTTTCCAGGAACTCCTTGTTCATCCATGCAGCCCTCCTGGCATTTTTGCCTCACTTCCTCTTGGTTGGGATGCATCACTTCTGAGCTTGGAGGAGGTAATTCTTGAATACTAACCAGCTTTCTTGGCCCCTCTTCCCTCCAGGGCTTTGTCTCATGATACTCTCTACCAGGCAGATCCCTGAAGAGGCCAAAGCCTGCTCTCCTGAAGTCCAGGGTAGCGAGCTTGCTGCGTGCTCTCCTCAGTGCCCTAATCATCCACTGTTTCATGCTCACTGCAGCCAAGGTTGCCCTTGAGCTTCACATTCCCCACCAGCTCCTCCTTGTTAGTGAGAATAAGGTCCAACATAGCACCTCTCCTCATCAGTTCCTCTATCACTTGGAGAAGGAAGTTATCATTTACTCATTCTAGGAACCTCCTCGATTGCTTACGCCCTGCTCTGTTGTTCCTCCAACAGATATTGGAAGATTACCATGAGGACTGAGGTTTGTGAACATGAGGCTGCTCCTACCTGTTTTCAGAGAGCCTTATCCACTCAGTCTTCCTGCTCAGGTAGCTTGTAGGAGCACTATACTGTAAAGTCACCTGTCTATGCCCTTTAATCCTGACCCATTGTCTCACAGTCGCTCCTCCTCCATTCCCAGGTGGAGTTCCAGGCACTCTGGCTGGCCATTGGCATAGAGGGCAACATTTTCTCCTCATCTCCCCTGCCTGTCTTTTCTGAAACAGCTGTATCCTTCCATTCCAAAACCCCAGTCTTAGAAGCCCTCCCACCATGTATCCTTGATGCCAATAAGTCCATAGCCCTGGAGGCATACACACATCTCTAAGTCCTCTTGTCTACTCCCTTTGCAACTAGAGTTGTGTTTGAATCAAGGCATTTGAAATACTGGCTGGAGTGCCTGGAATTCCTCTGTGCTGTATTCCACATGCTGTCCTGCTGATCTGTGACACCTCTAGGCTTTGGACACCTACTGCTGGCACTGTCATCAAACTGGTAGCAGTGGGATAGATTCAGGTTCCACTCCACCAACACTGTTAGTTTAAAGGCCTCTTCACAAGAAAGTAATACAGTTTCCCCAAATATCTTCCTATATACCTTGGTATGATTTGTTAAAATTTGCCTCTTTCCATAGTAGACTTTCTAAAAGGTTCCTCTGAGCTTCTGCTCAGAGCAAAAGATATACTTACTGATTAACCTTTCCCCACCCCATCTGAGTGAGGATGGTTCTCTTTTCTCACATTTTAATAGTTTTCTTGGGTACTGTTCATAAATTATGATCAAAGAATGATGTTCACATTTCATGTAGTGATATTACAGGATAGCTCTGCATGCAAAAATCAAAATTAATGATAACAGCCTGAAGTTGCCTGTATGTGGTGTTACTAGAATTGTCTGCTATTTTCCTTTTTCTTTTCTTACTGCTTTTCTTACAGCAACTGAATATCTTTCCGTGATTATGGTAACAAACCTCATGAAAAGCAAGCTTCATGTACCTATTCACATACACAGTAGGTTATTAAGTCTCACTGAGGGAGAAGAGGGATGCCTATCATAGTTTAGTCTAAGCGGATAATAAGAAAACCTGCAGGAATCTGTATGTTACTGTGAGAAGACACAATAAAGGAGTTTTGATCCTGTATTAACCTCTGTTATTGCATCTATGTCTGCTTTCTAAGTGGTTCCTTGTCTAAGTGGACTGGCTTGAACCTTTGTACCAGTTCACTGACCAGAAACAAAGTGCCAGAAATAAGTCAGAACAGCAGTATGACACACTCAAACTTACAGCCGCAGAAGTTTAAAGTTAATAGCTTTCCCAGAAGTCAAAATTTTTGCAACAATATTCATGGACATATGATTTATACACGTGGAACGATGCATAGCTGGTTTCCACCATTATTTTTATAAAACACCCCACTTCTGTGAAGTAGTATATTTAGAAAGTCTGATACCATAGACAACTTAACAATTTCATAATTAATTTCAATATAATTTAAAAAATATTTTTTATTTTCTGCATCCCTTTTCTGAGCTTTAGTATTTACAGGTTAATATGTAATGATGAGATTGGAAACACAAGTCAAATGGGGGAGACAGAAAACAAGATTGCGTTACGCATAAATGATAAAAATTAAGACATTTTGGATAAAGTGTAGATCTCCGAGATGAAATGGTAATATCTATTTCCTTGTTTTTACAAACATAGTCAGAGAGAGGTTATATTTTTTTTGCGGTGGCAGGGTAATGAGATTTTGTGAAAACCTGTGTGGAACATCCAAAATAAAAGAGATATAGTAAAAAGTCTGACAAACTTTAGGAAGCAAAAGAAAGATTTTGTTTGCTTCACACACAAATAAACTATCTTATGTAATTTAACACATTTATTTCTGTTTCAGTGAAACTGAGATTGCCTTTCATAGAACCACAGGATAGCTGAGATTGGAAGTGACCTCTTGAGATGATCTGGTCCAAAAACCCTGCTCAAACAAAGCTAGAGTAAGTTACCACAACCATGTACAGGCAATTTTCTAATATCTCTCCAGGTGGAGACTCCAAAATTTCACTTGGCAACTTGTTCCACTGTGCAACAACCCTCACACTAAACAAATTTTTTCCTTGTGTTAAGGTGGAAATTCATGTGTTTTAACTTGCACAGATTGCCTCTTGTCCTCTTACTGGGCATCACTGAAAAGAGTTTCGCTCCATCTGCTTTACTCTCCGCCATCAAGCATTAATATATATGAATAAGAGCCTCTGAACCTTCTCTTCTCCAGGCTGAGCAGTTTCACCTCTCTCAGACCCTTGACCATGTTCATGGCCCTGTGCTGGACTTTGCTTCCAGAGTGTCCATGTCTCTCTTGTACTGTGCAACCTAGAACTGTGCAACCTGGACCCAGAACCAAGGAGAGAGCAAGGATAACCTTCCTGGTAACAGCAGTCTTCTTAATGCAGTCTTGGAAGGCTGTTAATCTTCTTGGCATTGAGGACATGTTGCTGGATCATGGCCAGCTTGCTGTCCACCAGGACACCCAGGTACCTCTCTCCAAAGCTACTTTCCAACCAGTCAGGCCCCAAATTGAACTGGTACAGAATTTGGCATTTCCCTTCATGAGGTTCCTGTCTACCCAATTCTCTGTCTTGTTGAGGTCTACCTGAATGGCAGCATATCCATCTGGTGTATCAATTACTCCTCTCAGTTTTGTATCATCTGTGAACTTGTTGAGGATGGACTCTAGACCCATTGTCATTAATGAAGGAACAATTATTGACCCCTGGGTTATATCACTGGTGGCTGGGCTCCAGCTGGACTTTGTACCCAGCCTTTCAGCTAGTTTTCAGTCCACTTCATTATCCATTTACATAATCCAACTCATTTATCTAAACAAACTCACTTATCTAGCTCTTTTGGACAATTACCATAAGATTCCTAATAAATAAATGTAATGATAGACTACTTGGGCATCAGAAGAAATTATCTGTGGAGACATAAATTGAGAGAACTTGAAATGAATATAGAGTAAGTATCTGAAGGCTAAAAACGAGATATAATAGAATAAAATAACATCAGAGTAAGAAAAAGTCTTTCTGAATCACAGAAAGGCATTTTAGCAAAGAATAGTTTATGAATGTAGCAAATTATAGTAGTAAATTACAGTGGCAAAAAGTCAGTGAAATGTAATTGACAAAAGGTTGATTAGAGGTAGGCAAGTACAAGGAACTTAGCCCAAGGACTTATCAGGCATCACTAGGTTACCAAAATACGATACTGATTTTTTTGTCTTAAATAGTCAAGTCTCTCAAGAACTTTTTCTTCCAGGAGTTCCAAGAAAAGTGCTACTGTGCATTGTAAATTATACCTGCACAGCAGATTTGTCACTAGTTATTCTGTAAATGCAAAGAGATATTCTTAACTGAATGCACAGAGTGTGATTTCATGCTTATTTTTTCTTCTCTCAGCCAGAAAAGCCTCTAAATTGAACTCAAAACTGAGAGAAATTTTAAGATGCTTCATGGATATTTGGCATTCCAAGCCTGTGGGGAAAAAAAAAAAAACAGAATAAAAATAAATTTGGAGGGACAGACTTCAGTAACCCTGAGCAGCAGAGAAAAGATGAAGTTGTCTAAGTATATATTTCTGAAGGAATGCAGCAACATGAAGGGAAAGGTGTAATGACTTCATTTGCCTTTAAATAATGCTCTTGCTGCCTATTACTTTATTGGTCAATGACAGGGAAAGAGAAGCTATGATATGACGACAGCATGGTTGAAACACAGCTCCAAATAGTAAAGTTTAAATACAGCTGTCAATATATGAACTAGCAGTAAGTTGAATAGCTCTCCAGACCCTACTGACCATATTGACTAGGTGTCCACTGATTACACTGACAGCTTAGAATTTTGGTGTTTTTTTCCTCCACATATATTCTATAGACACAAATACAGTAAAGAAAAGATGTGTCAGCTGAGGTCAGGAGTTAAATGGTGAGTGGAAGAATAGCTGAAAGAGCTTTGAGATCACTGCAGTGCCATAACAGCTGGGTTGTACAGTTAAAAAAAGAAAATAGTTTTTCAGATCTGTCTCAAGAGACTGGTCATTTGCTTGATTCCCTTGTACCAAGAGCTGTTTTGTTTGCTTTGTTTAAAGCATTTTTTCTTATGTCTGACAGATGCATGGATGGAGTCTACAAATGCAGCTCTGCCATCAGCAGCTGAACAGCTTCTCAAGCAATGCACCACCAGGCTGATGTGAACTGACAGTATTTACAGCCAGGTGTCATTGTCTAACATGCTTATTGACAAAAAATGTGGCTTGACAAATTTTTATTGTTCTGTTTCACCTCTCCACACAGAGTTCCTTTTCTTAACAGGAAATGTTAAGGAACTATTTGTTTAGTATGTAAAAAGTTCATGTTCGTGAAGGCCTCCTGTGTGCCTGTAGATCTTCATGATTTCTACACATAGACTCATCTGATCTCCCTAGATACTTCCCATTCATTCTATAACGTCCTTTACAAGGCTTTCAGCTATACTACAGTTCCGAAAAATAGCCACGTCATGGTTTAAACCCAGCTCACAACTAAGTATCGCTCAGTCTCTAACTCACTCTCCTGCAACAGGATGGGGGAGAAAATCGGGAGAGTAAATGTGAGAAAACTCATGGGTTGTGATAAAGACATTTTAGTAAGTAAAGCAAAAGCCACACATGCAAGCAAAACAAAACAAGGCTTTCCCCTGTGCCTGCTGGTGACGTGATGATCATCATGGAAGCTTGATACAGTTTTGTATATACTATATACATTTTTGTTTGTTTGTTCTTCTGATTATTATTTCATTATTTATTTATATTTCATTAAAGTAGTTTAGTTTTTTTCTAAACTCATAAGTTTTTTTCCCTCTTCCTCTCCTCTCTTTTCCTTAAGGGGGGGAAGGGAGGGGCCATCTGGGGTCAATTCAGTCAAAACCACGACAACAATATTTGTGGACAAAACAGAGGAGAGGAAACCAGTTCAATAGAAGAATAATTCACTGGGTGGAGCATGAATTTAATACTTAGGTGACATGTCTTTAAATCTGAACTCTTTTTATTTAATACATTACATAAAACACTGCTGTAGAATATCCTAATTATGGGGAAGGAAAAAAAGTGTTTGTCTCAAACTGATATGGAACCAGTAGGAAAACCTGCAGACAATGGTTGAACATATGGAGGTGATGTACAGCCATCTAGGGAGGCATGAGACAGCCCTGACAGAAGAACACTACAAAGTAATCCTGTTTATGCCTAAAGTTCTTTTATTCACTGAACATAGTAAAAAGAGCAGCATACCCTGTGTGCACTTTAGACGTAAAAAGATCTTGAAATACAGGTTGTGATGAGTCACTGAAGAAGGGCAGAAATGGACTGCATTCATGCAATTGATGGCTTGACACTAATGTGACAAGAACCAGTGGAGAGATATAAAAACCTGAACTGTCAGTGACAATAACTATGCAAAACTGAATTTCCTAAATATTATGTGACAAGTTAACAGCAACGTAACAAAATGCAGCAGACAAGTACACACTATCAAAGACTATCAGAGACCTAATGGTTGAGATGGATATAGCATGGCTGCTGAGTGATGCACATTTTGGTCACAGCAAAGGTAGCCAAATCAGAGATCTATGATATAAAGTACCACAGATGTCAGTGATAACTGACATCAATTCCATATTACTGTATAGTCACAACTAATTTACAATATAAATGATATACGTTTTAAAGATGAAGTGCTTTATGTGCAGAGATGACAGGAGAGCACAAAGAAGATGGAGTCAGACATGGCAACAGGTCAAGAGGCATAAAATAGTCAGAAATTCTGATTAAATATGAGAAAAAAAATTACCCTGAAAGCAGTCAAAGATTGGAACAACTTACCCAGGGAGGTTTTGGTATGTCTGTCTTTGGAAGTATTCAAGACTTTAATGGACACAACTGTGGACAACCTCATCCAATGCCCCTACCATGGCCAGGGACACCTTGCACTAGACCATGTTACTCAAAGCCCCATCCAGCCTCGTCTTGAGCACTTCCAGGAATGGGGCATCCACACCTGCTTTGGGCAACCTGTTCCCCTGTCTTGCCATCCTCACAGTGAAGAATTACTTACTAATCTAAATGTACCCTCTTCCAATTTAAAACCATTACCCCTCGTCCTCTTCCTACACTCCCTGATAAAGGGTCCCTCTCCATCTTTCCTGTAGGACCCATTTAGATACTGAAAGACTGCTATAAGGTCTTCCCAAAGATTTCTCTTCTCCAGGCTGAACAAGCCCAACTCTCTCAGCCTGTCTTCATAGTAGAGGCGCTCTGGCCCTCTAATCATCTTTCTGGTTCTTTTCTGGACTCACTTCCACAGGTCCATGTTCTTCTTGTGTTGGGGGATGCAGAGTGCACACCAGGTAGGATCTCATTAGAGCAGAGGGGCAGAATCACATCTGTTAATCCTCTGGCCACACTTGTTCTGGTGCAGCCTAGGATAAGGTTGGCTTTCTGGACTCCAAGCACACATTGCCGGCTCATGTTGAGCTTCTTATCCACAAGCACTCCCAAGTCATTTTCCTTAGGGCTGTTCTCAATCCATTCTCCGACCAGCCTGTATTTGTGCTTGGGACTGCTCTCGCCCGCATACGGGACCTTGCACTTTGCCTTCTTTAGCTTCACGAGGTTTGCACAAGCCCACTTCTCAAGCTGTCCAGGTTCTTCTGAATGGCATCCCATCTCTGTCATGCTAACTGTGCCACATAGCTTGTTGTCATCAGCAAACTTGCTGAGAGTGTAGATTCAATCCCTGACATAGCTGTTAAACAGCTCTGGTCCTAATACCAACTTCTGAGGAGGTCCACTCATCACTGATCTATAACTTGGACTTGAAGTCATTGACTGCAACTCTTTGAGTGTGAGCATCCAACCAATTCCTTACTCCCTGAGTGATCCATCCATCTCTTCAATTTAGAGATGAGGATGTAATGCAGGGCAGTGTCATTCATTTCAAGGTTTTTTTGTTTGGTTGTTTTTTTTTTTCTCTCTGAGAGTGGGATATTCTATCTGTCCTTTAGAATAGCTTTTCAGTTATTGTCCTGTTGCAAGTAGACAAAAGAGGCTGAAGAGAGAAGATAAGAATTGCCCTATTTAAAGAATATTATTTTCTTTGCTGTTTGCCGTGGAGCAGGTAATTGTATTCCTCATCCACAGACTATATGGTTTGGATTTTTAATTTCTCCAGTCTTACCTTGTAGAATTAGACTTCTTGGACATGAAATTTTTTAATTGTTTCTATTTTCCTTTATATATCTTTATGAAGTATCAAGAAGAAAGATTGTTTGAATAGAAACAGCATTAACCTCTCTAACACTAGAGAACACACATGCTGCTCCACCTGTGTTGTGATGAGTTCCTTCAGGCGAATGCATGAATCAGATTGTCTTCGACTGGATTTCAATTCTCAGCATTTTTAGAAATTGTCTATAACTCTGTATTCAGTCAGAATTAGCGGGGCATTGCGGGAGTGTCTTCTGTGAGATCAGCAGCTGCTCCCTGCTCCTCCCCCCCCTCCCCGGCCTAGATAGAGCCACTTCTAGTCAACTCCAAAAGAGACCTTGATAGGCTGATAAAATTTTTAAGAAAAGGCAGAAAATGCCTTTGTGAGAGAGATGGATAAGAAAAATGCGAGAGAAGCAGACATGTAGACACCAAAGTCAGTGAAGGACAGAAAAGAGGTAGTCCAGGAGCCAGAGCAGAGATTCCCCTGCAATCCATGGAGAAGAACATGGTGACACAGACACCCACCCTTCAGCCCAGAAAGGATCCCCCACAGAAGCCAGTTGGCATGGCCAGAAGAAAGCTGCAGCCCCTGTAGAGAAGTCCATGCAGGAACAGGTTTTCTGGCAGGAACTGTCATCCCTGGAGCATCCAAGCTGAAGCAATTTTTCCTGAAGGACTGGACCCTCATGGAAAGGATGCACGCCAAAGCAGTTCTTGGAGGACTGTATCCTGTAAGAGGAGCCCCCCACTGGGGCAGGGGAGCAGCATGAGGAAGGAGAGGTAGAGTGTTTTGAACTGACCGGAACTTCCATTCCCCATCCCCCTGTGCCACTCATGGGGAAGAAAGTAGAAAAATCAGGAGCCTCGCTACCCTACAGTAATATTAAATGGCAATAAATTAAAATTATCTCCCCCAAGGAAAGTATGTGTTGCCATGATGGTAGTTGGTGAGTGATCTCCCTGTCCATATCTCAGCCCACAAACCCATCATAAGACCCTATCTTAGTTCCTCCCCTTGTCCTGCTGAGGATGGAGAGTGAGAAAGCAGCTTGGTGGTCACCTAGCAGCCAGCAAGACTGATCTGCCTGTAGTAAGACTGAGAATACCACTAATGCCACTGTTATGTCCAGCACTAAGTGGTCATTTGTGGTCATTCCTTTTAAACTCCCTGACGAGGTTGTGGAAGATTAAGCAAAGAGATGCCTAGGGTTGGCTGTTCAAGTCTGCTCAGTTTTAAGCTTTAACAAAGGAACCATATAATAGGTTTTATTATAAAAGTAAACATTTTGAATAATATCTGCTACAGTGTAGATCTGTTTGGTCTTCAATAAGGAAAGTTATCTCAGAGATAAATACATTAAACCAATATATTTTATTTAAAAGTCCATAATGCACTTTAAGTTTTCTATCTGCAATACTTCAAAGTTTTACGAAACTACTTTACTAGAAAGTACAACTGTATTTTTCTTCCTTTTTTTTTTTTCTCACAGAAAGGGCAAACTTGTTCTTTATTCTAACAAATACTAGTGTTTGTTGGGTTTTTTGATTTTAAAATGAGTAAAATTAGTGAAAATTAGACATGGTTAGCCTGCAAGAAAAGGACATAAAGCTTGAGCATCTATTTAGATGAAATATTTCTAAGGAATGCCAGTGAGGCATTGGAGAGATTGGAATTTAGAAAAATTACTTTCCTACGCCTGACCACCACAGGGAAATATATTTTAACTATTTACCAACATCCCCGCCCAACTGAGACCAAAAACTTACTTGTTTTACATTAACTATAAAACTATCTTAAAATGAAAAGATAAAATGCTCATTTCCAGATGCTTACACAGAGTAAAAATCCTAGTACCTACCAATAGTCTATTTTTCAAAGAACAAGAAGTTCACTTTTGGATTTATTCTTAATAATCCACTGTGACATGAAGTATTAGAGAATAACTATTTGCTTAATCTTTTGATTTCTCAACAATGATGTTTTAAAACTTAATTAGAAATTAATTTTGGTTTTACCTTTTTTTCTCTTCTAGTAAGCAAAAATTAATAAACTTCATGTAATTTTACAAGTAGCATATGACCACATGGCATAAAGGAGTTTATCATAATTTAATTTATGAAGAGGGCTTTGTTGTGAAAAATAGCATCAGCCTTTGCAATTCCTGGTAACAAAGCTTGTCTATATCTAGATTTCTATAAAGCTTTTTCTTGTGCCATTTTTATCTGTTATGCATAACAAACATCACTAAGAAAACATAGTTTCTGTCAGTATTTATCTTTAATAATATGAACAAATTGCTGTCCACTCCCAACTCCACTCAAGGGTTTTCTCTGCAATACTCCACTGGGAGCTATTAAACCTTCTTTGGATGTCCAAGCTGACTGTGATCTTAAACAATTTACAAATTTCCATGCTATTAAATTCTTCTCTTTACTTATTCTTCCTTTTCTTCACATGTCTCAGCACCTACACTGTTCTTTTGTTTTCTGATAGCATTCACTTCAATATCTGCATTTCATTAAACCTCTCTGCCTCTGTGCTTTTTGTATTATTATGCAAACAGTGTATATCCTTGTGATTTTTGTATTACTATACAAGCAGTTCCAATATTGAACTTTCATCAAATTTTATATAATGTAAGCACAACTTTAACAATATCAGTAATCTTCACTATTGTTCTCAATATAATATTTTTATTACCAATGATCAATCTAATTTGTTTTCCTATTATTGCATTGTTTTTTAACTTATTACCAGAGGGTTTTTTTTTTTTGTTCTGTTCTTGTTTTATATTGTAACAAGACATAGCATTTATAGCAGTTCTGATTGATAGCTCTTTTAGATCATAGAATCATAGAATAATTTTTGTTGGAAAAGACCCTTGGGATCATCGAGTCCAACCATCTACCCTATTCTACAAAGTTCTCCCCTACGCCATATCCCCCAACACCACATCTAAACGACTCTTAAACACGTCCAGGGATGGTGACTCAACCACCTTCCTGGGCAGCCTATTCCAGCGCCTGACCACTCTTTCTGTGAAAAATTCTTTCCTAATGTTCAGTCTAAACCTACCCTGTTGGAGCTTGAAGCCATTCCCTCTCATTCTGTCACTAATCACCTGGGAGAAGAGACCAGCACCAACCTCTCTACAGTGTCTTTCAAGTAGTTGTAGAGAGTGATGAGGTCTCCTCTCAGCCTCCTCTTCCTCAAACTAAACAGCCCCAGCTCCTTCAACCGCTCTCCATAAGATTTATGCTCCAGGCCCTTCACCAGCTTTGTTGCCCTCCTCTGCACTCGCTCCAACACCTAAATGTCTCTCTTGTATTGAGGTGCCCAGAACTGGACACAATACTCAAGGTGGGGCCTTAACAATACTGAGTACAGGGGACAATCAGCTCCCTACTTCTGCTGATCACACTATTCCTAATACAAGCCAGGATGCCATTGGCTTTCTTGGCCACCTGGGCACACTGCTGGCTCATATTCAGCTGCTTGTCAATTAGAACCCCCAGCTCTTTTTCTGCTAGGCAGCTTTCCAGCCACACTTCCCTAAGCCTGTAGTGGTGCATGGGATTATTGTGGCCCAAGTGCAGGACCTGGCACTGAGCCTTGTTGAAGCTCATACCATTAATGTCGGCCCAATGATCCAATCTATCTAAGTCTCTCTGTAGAACTTCCCTATCTTCATGTGAATCAACACTCCAACTTGGTGCCATCTGAGAACTTGCTGATGATACACCCTATGTCCTTATCAAGATCATCAATAAAGATGTTAAACAGAAATGGTCCCAACACTGAGCCCTGAGGCACACCACTTGTGAACGGCCACCAGTTGGATTTAAATCCATTAAATCCCAAAGTCCTCTTTAGGATCTTCCAGCCAGCCAGTGCTTGATCCAGCAGATCGTATGCTCATCCAGGCCATGTGCAGCCAGTTTTGCCACAAGACTTCTATGGGGGACAGTATCGAATGCTTTTCGAAATTCCAGGTATACAATATACACAGCCTTTCGCTCATCCAATAAATGGGTCATCTTGTCATAGAAGGAGATCAGGTTCATCAGGCATGACCTGCCTTTCATAAACCCATGCTGAGTAGGCCTGATCCCCTGGTTATCCATTATGTGGCTTGTGATGGCTCTCAAGATCACCTGTTCCATGACCTTCCCTGGCATCGAGGTCAGACTGATAGGTCTATAGTTTCCTGGATCCTCCTTTTTGCCTTTCTTGTAGATGGGTGTTACATCTGCCACCCTGCAGTCCATTGGGACCTCCCCAGTTAGCCACCACTTCATGTAAATGATGGAAAGTGGTTTGGCGAGCACATCTGGCAACTCTTTCAACATCACTTACCCTCTATTTCAGTAGCAGTTCTTGCCCTTTTCTCTATTCCTTTAATGGCTCCTTTTCTCCTCCAAAAGTCTCCTATGTCGCCTATCACTGATCTTCCTCAGTTCCCTCATTCTGAACTTCATGCTGTCTTAACTGGATAAGTCCTTTTTATTCTCTTTTCCTGAAAACTTAGCTTTTCTTCAACAAACCTGGTGTAATCTCAGGTAAACTCAAACTTTTGGCCATGAGTAGTGGCAGTGGCAGCGACTTAGCTTCAGTAGAGACTTTCTGCACCGCTTTATTACTTCAGTCATTGTACTTCTCGTGCATGCCTCAAAAGCCCCTGAACTGCAGGTTTCCCCAAAGCTTTCCTTTTCCTAACAAACTTATTTCTTTCCCTACCTCCACTAAATTCTTGTGTGGCAGTAACTTCTGGCAGCCTCTTTTGCTGACTACCGTGGTACTCTGTCAAAGAGCTTGCACAGTCCTACACATTTGATGCTGTTCATAACCATAACCTACACATTTTACAGAGGAAGGAAAAAAGATAGGAAGAAAAAAACAGTTCTTGCCTAGTCAGTTGGCCACCACAGAGTCTGACACAGATACAGTCTTTTCTAGTGTCTGTCTCCATGTCAGGAAAAGCCCTACTGATGCTCCTTTGTAAGGAACCTCTGATAATGTATGTCCGCATATTCATTTTCTGCTACAAAAGTGTTTTTTATCTACCATTTTTCTTTCAGTTTGAAGACCGTTCTTTTTTTTTCGGGTTTCTTATGCATCATCTTTATTCTGTCTTAGATCCCACACTATCTCTCATGTGTCTTCCTTGCTCTTAAACTGAGTAACTTTCTGTGGTCACTTCTTTTAAAAAGTCTCACTGCTATCTCTTGATTCCTTCACTGTACATGGACTTTGACTACCAATTTTGAAGTGTTGCCACCTTGTGAGAATGCATATTCAAATTTCACATTCTTGCAAATTACTAACATTATTCAGTTTGATGTAATGAATATTTGTATGCCTCAACACTGATTGATGTGTTCACGACAAGATTTAGTGATGGATTAGACATAATTGGGACAGATGGACTCCTTCAGTATGTATCTTCACTTTGCATATGGTATGAATTCAGATTATAAAAAAATTAATTTATACTGCCATTTATACTGAAAAAATTATCCTTAAAATAATTTTTATAAAAGAGAAATGGTTTTATTGATTTATAGAAGGAAATATGGATGAGTAATCCAGATTTTTCTTTCTTATAGAATACTTCTTCCAATAGTGTCATAATTGTTTATTTAGTTAGCTTTATATAACCATGAATGCTCCTCCCTTCTTCTACCTATGCAATACAGATTAATTTCATTACTATAATTAAAAGCAAAATAAAATAATGTTAAGATTGCTAAATTAACTACTAAAATTAGAAAATACGTGTTGGTGCAGTCTTCAATTAAATGATTGCATATCAGGCAATTATGTATCAGCAAAGTGCTGACACTAAGGAACTTCCTACCAAATGCCAAGCTCCCTGTCCCAGTAACAGATTTTCTAGATTTGCTTAATTAAATAGCTGTATTTACAGAAATGAACAAAATTTTCATACTAATTTGTGAAATAATCTCAGAAATGGGTAAAAAATCACAAAAAACCCCAAAGCCTTATATCAGTTATGATAATCAAAGAAAGACTTCTAATTGAAAGACAACATTATCATAGAATCATAGAATCATACTACAGCTACATAGCTCTTCTGTAGGCTCCCTTCAGATACTGAAAGGCTGTTATAAGGTCTCCCCGCAGCCTTCTCTTCTCCAGGCTGAACAACCCCAGCTCTCTCAGCCTGTCCTCATAGGGGAGGTGCTCCATCCCTCTGATAATTCTCATGGCACTCTGCTGGACCCATTCTAACAGATCCATGTCCTTCCTTTGTTGAAGACTCCAAAGCTGGACAGAGTACTCCAGGTGGGGTCTCACAAGCGCAGAGTAGAGGGGCAGAACCACCTCCTAAGACCTGCTGGCCACACTTCTCTTGATGCAGCCCAGGACATGGTTGGCTCCCTGGGCTGCCAGTGCACATTGTCAGCTCATGTTGAGCTTCTCATCCACAAGCGCTCCCAAGTCCTTCTCCTCAGGGCTGCTTTCTAGCTGTTCTCCGCCCAACCTGTATTTGTGCCTGGGATTGCCATGTCCCAGGTACAGGACCCTGCACTTGGCTTGGTTGAACTTCATGCAATTTGCATGAGCCCACCTCTCCAGCCTGTCCAGGACCCTCTGGATGGCATCCCTTCCCTTCAGTGTGTCAACCACACCACCGAGTTTGGTGTCATCAGCAAACTTGCTGAGGGTGAACTCTACCTCACTGTCCATGTCACTGACAAAGATGTTAAATAGTACAGGTCCCAGTACAGACCCCTGAGGAACACCACTCGTTACTGGCCGTCACTTGGACATAGAACCGTTGACTGCAACCCTTTGAGTGCGGCCATCCTGCCAGCTCCTTATCCACCGAGTGGTCCATCCATCGGATCCATGACTTTCCAATTTTGAGACCAGGATGTCATGCGGGACAGTGTCGAACGCTCTGCACTAGTCCAGGTAGATGACGTCAGTTGCTCTGCCCTTGTCCACCAAGTGTGTGGCAGTATCATTAAAGGCTACCAAATTTGTCAGGCACGATTTGCCTTTGGTGAAGCCATGCTGGCTGTCTCCAATCACCTCCTTATTTTCCAGGTGCCTTAGCAGAGATTCCAGGAAGATCTAAAGCCCTTGTAACAATCTAACCTATTGCGTCTTGGAGCTGCAATTTTTATCATATAATGTAATCATAGTAAAATTCATGCTTGCTTTATGCAAGCTTGAATCCCTCTCCAACTAAAGAAATGTGTGTTCTCTGTTTGTAACTCTTACCTAAGTATTCACATTAATATCAATATTGATACAGAATATTAATTTTTAGTACAATAGAAATGATTATTTTGCAAAGCCATTAAATAATTAAAAATATAGTAAAAATTCAAGTCTTGTCAAATATTTGTAAAAGTATTGTAAGTAACTTTGGAATATAAATGAGAAAAACTGTCATTTTCTAAGTCTGACAATTTTATGTAGATAAAAGTTTTAATATTCATGTTAAAAGGTTATTATTGTTCATCTTGTACAATCTTTAAAATAGTCTATGATTTCCAGTTGGTAGATTTTACAGCACAGATACTTTTCTTAACGCTGTAACTAGGAGGTCAATACCAAATACGTGATTTGACTTTGAAGCAGAATGAAGTGAAGTGTGAAAAAGACTTTCACAATGATAAGGGAAAAGATATGGGGGGTTTATTTTTAGTACTAGGTATCTTTTTCTTTTATCAATTTTCTTTCTAAATTCATGGATATATTATTCTTAAAACACTTTGAACCTTTCTGTTAAGTTAGTGAACCTTCTCCTTATTGTTCTCCCGTTCCTTTTCTTTGCTTCTGTATCCAGACAGCAAAAGGAATATTCTTAAAACGGAGATCAGTCCTTCTGAAAATTTTGGCCTGTAGCAGCACACAAATTTGCCAGGATTCTTTCATGTGGACAAAAAGGCCTGAAAACCTTTGTCTTTGCTTTTGCCATTGCTTTCATTCTCTTTCCTCCATTCTTTCTTTGTTTCTTCAGAGAAATTAGCCTGAGACAGAGGTTCAGCATGGGAAATTTCAATCACTTAATTAAAATTTGGGGAAGTTATGAACAGCTGCCTAAGATCTAGTTCTATTGAATGCATAGATTGACAAAAAAGGTAAAGCTTCAACCTGTAAGATTTTTAAAGTCTTACATGTATGTCGCACTGTAAACCACAAATGATTTCTGTGACATCAGTGCTATTTTAGAGTTGGATTATCAGTACTGTTTAAAGCAATTTTACACTGTATTTATGTATGTCCAAATACATACATGTATTAAAAGCTTCAATAAAGGTCTTGTGCTCAGAAGCTTATTTTTATACTCTTCTATATCTTTTTATTGTACCAGTAGATATAAGCAACATTTTTGTCTATGAGGGTTTTGCTTAGCTTTTCTTTTTTATCTCAGTGTTTGCTGCAGTAAAGTCAAATATTTGAAGATCTTTGATGCAGTAAAAAAATTCAAAATACCCATAATTTGTTAAAATGTTCCTATTCACTTTTTTTTGGTTTATATTTTATATTTCTTTATAACTGAAGACTGTTATTTTTGTAAAAGCCAAACATCAGTCAAATCGGAAACTCATTTGTTCAGTATTGGCCATGTAGCTGTACAAAAGAAATAGTGAAGAAACCATTTAAAGTAGTATTTTCAATCTTGTAGGATTATTTTACTGATATGGCAAATAACTCCTGACATTATTTACTGGGAAGGCTGTGTAAAGGGGACTGTATGTTACTACTCTAATGGCAGCATAAAAGATTAATACTGGATATTTTTTTCAGCTGCTGCATAGTTTGAATGATAATTAGAAATGTGTTGCATAAGACACTATCCATTAAAACCATGTTTTTGTTTTTTTTTTTTCCCTATTTCTTCATATGCTTTCTGATAGTCAGGCTTTCATTCTTTACTCTTACTTAACCCTTCAAATTTTACCATCTTGAACCATTTTCCATAAATTTAATGTTCCATAAATATCTTCTATATCTTTCTCAAGACCACAAACATGAAAGTGAACAACCAAAGAAAGAAGTCTAATTCTAACACTGAAGAGAGAACGTGAAGTTATATGTATAGGAAAGATGACAGATGATGCCTTGATAATGGTCCTTGTAAAATTCATTCTATTTCCCAAAAAAGAAATAATCAGGACCTAAGTCATCTTGTATATAAAATATTTACCTTTCAGTTAAAAAGAAAAGCATGTCCAAATGAGTTCCGTCAGTATTTTCAGAAGAAAAAAGAAAATAAAAAATAAAAAAGTTCAGTCTTACATGGGAGCACCAAATATGCAGTCAAATAAAAAATAAGTGTAAATATTTTTTAATAACCCAAACTTAATCAACTAATGATGTTTTGGGCTCATTTATGTGTTTGCAGACTTATAGCTGTCTGTACAGATATTGTACTATATGTTGCTGAATATAATATTTTGAGGTATAGGAAGGATCTAAGCAATATTTTAATTTTGAGAATGTATAACTATTAGAACCAAAAAACTGGCAGGAAATTATGTTTTTTACAAAATGATCATGTAAGCTGCTGAAGGGTGATACTTTGTTAGTAAGATTTACCAGGATATGTTGTGTTGAAAAAACAAAATTTCAAATTAGCATCTTGGACCTTCAGAACCAGTTCTGATGGTTAAGCCTCAATTCTGTGAATGAGTTCACAAAGTTAATCCAGTTTCATTTGGACACACCTCCCCCTGATTTTGGAGGCAAAATTTTAATAATATTTTGAGAAAAGAATGGAGGAAAATGCACAGTGAATGAAACTTCATCGAAACTTAACCTGGATTCACTTGTACTTCAACTATAAACTCATTATTTATAAGGGGTTACTCATGCATCATTTATTTCTGTGTGATAAATTATTGTGTCCCCAGAGAATAATCAGTGAATACGGAAAGGTTAAAGAAGTAACATTAATGCCTGCCTAGGACTATGTTGAATTATTAAAAAAAAAAAAAAAAAAAGTGGGAACCACAGGGAAGAAAGCTACTAAGCTATATGACTTGATTAGGTAGAAAGAGCATTAAACGTGAAAATCCTAAACTCTTTAGCTTTGCTCTTCTACATATAAATTAAAGATTAGGTAGGAGCAATATGAGCAGTCCCTTTGTAATACATAGGTCTAATTACAATAAATTTTGAAAAGTCTGAGTGTGTAATATGCACAAAGTAGATTAAGAGTGCACGGGAATTAGAAAATATCTAGGCTTCTTTAAAACTTCTGATGTGATAGATAAAGCTATTTCATTTTTTTTTTTTCTTCTATGTGACACCTATTACTGTGCTTGGAGTTTGTTTTTTCTTGGTTTTGTAGCAAGTGTGTGAAGTCTAATTAGTAAGAACAAGCTGAAAATGGAAAGATAAAGGAATGAGAAAAGGACAAAGTCCAGACTAAATAAAATCCGTGCAGTAATTTAAATTGAGTTCGTTATGTAAGTGGCCAAACAAAATTCAAAAAAACAATCTAACATCACTGGTTCTACAGCCAGCACTGACTGATCTCAAATTAATTGAGTACAAAATATAATTCCTTCTTCTCCCATTAAGAACTATACTTTCATCCTAAATACATATTATTCAGCTTTATCAAATATTATAATATCACTTTGTGATGTTCCACTGTAAAGAAAAGTGTGGAGTGGCGTTGTCCCTCCTCATAGCAGCATGGAAAGAAGAAAGCAACTTTTATCATCACAGTCCATTTGCTGGCTTCTCTTTGTACCCAAGCTCAGTAGACACTCATGGCTTTCTATACAATCATCACAGTTTAGAACTGAATAGGAGCTAGTGACTTCAAAGGCAGGGATGAGGTTCATGCTCTGAGTGTGTTAATGAGCAATCTGATGACCTTCTTCTTATTATCTGAAGTTCCACAATATAAACTATTGTACTGGGCTAAGTTAAAAGATTCAAGAGAAGTAATAACCTAACAAAAGTGAAACTCAACTTCAGCTTTATCTATAACACATTCCAGAGCAAATATGGAGCAGGTCTTGGCTTAATCTTCAATAGATATATGTAAGAAATGTTGAGCTGAATAAGATGAAGGAATATGAATTCAAGGGTACTCGTAATCTACTATTGTTACATTTATAATCAGGGGAACACTTGGGTATGTTAAATTTCAGTCTATAAAATTATAAAAAAATAATGGGCAATATTGCCACAGGGAAGACAAAACAGTGAAGACCCATGAAACATGCTTGGTCATTTGAAATTATAGTGGTTCTGAGTAATAAATATGAAAAGAGTACAAACTCATTTTGCAAAACTGAATAATACTATTTGAGAAAATTAGTGATGTACAATATAGAGGACCTGATGTGATTAAAAAAAAACAATACGCAGGGGACAGGTTCACATCCAGCAGCCATTTTAAGTGAAGTGCAAAAAGTATAAGAAACGTTTCATGAATCAAGAAGTCAGTAAAGAAGGCTGTAGTCTCTATACTATAAGGCCAAGTGAGTGATAAAAGAATTAAACAATTTCACATAGATATAAGAATGTATGTTATTCTCAGATGCATGTAAAATGGGTAAGCATGTGCTACAGATCATCAGTCTAAGTCAGGCTCCAGAAGACGGGACTTCTAACCCATTGCTACAGAATCTTGGCTCTTCATCTCAGCAGCTCAGGTTTGTAGCATGGGTGTTCTGAGTTCATTTACCAGTGTGGTCCAAGAGCTCTCACTTATTCACTGGAATATTTTTTGGGTGTTACAGAACTTAGTAACAGGTACAGTATGACTCAGGGCCATCTTTCTTAAACTAATACATAAAGAGAACTGATACACAAATGCAGCATATTTCTATCTGTAATATATTTCATTAGCTCATTAGCTATCTATAAATCACTCAATATTTATGTACGGTGTTGTTTTGCTGTTAGGTAAAGTGTTCTAACTGTGACATCCGGAACAAAACCCCGAAAGATAAGAAAAAAATGCTTAAGGAATCAAAAAAGAAAATCTATAAAGTAGTACCATGGTGAGGAGTCTGCTATCCTTTTGAACTGTACCATCACAAGCAAGCTGAACCTTGTATTCTTTAGCAAGATAAGTCAATTTTTTAAATTCTTTTTTTATTTTCCCTGCAAGTTATATGACAGAGTATTACTGTGACATTAAGATCAGTTGAGCAACTTGCAACTCTGAAAGTACTGATAAAAAGTTAACATCTGAATTTAATGCAAACAAAAGATCAAAGAGATCTGAAAAATTAGGCTATTTTTTTCATTGAGATACCGATAAATTTCTTAGAAGTTCAAGGAGTAGCTGATAACATGAAAAATGAGCAAATATTCATAATCAGAAGTTATATGTGATAATCCATGCAAGCATTTTTATCTCTTAATAAAAAAAACTTAGAAGGTGAAAAAGCCTTGAAATTATTCCAAGCACGCCTAATAATGATAACCGGAAAGTAGCTGATTTTGCCAAACTGTTAAAATGACAGTAAAGTCCTGTGTCAACAAATGATTAAACATTAGATCTAGCCAAGGACTTAAATTAGTACTTAGGACTTGGGTGGAACTGAGACAGAACAACGAGACTGAAAAATCCGTGTTCATTATCAGCCAACACTGGAGAAAACTGAACTCAGCAGTGATATGACTTCTAACCATGGGTGCCTAGTACCATTTGATGCGCTAGGAACTGTTGTATAGCGCCAGAAAGGCATGAGCCACCATTCATAAGAAACTGGCACTGCTCCGGAGTGGTAGCTTGGTAACCGGGTAGGGCATCACAGAGTATCTCAAATAACACTGACACCAATGTCTAAACAGCGGGATCAAGCCCATATGGCCCAAACTGCAGATGTTTTAACGAGATTGGAGGTTATACCTACATCACTAAATGCAAGCACTGACAGGGCAGTTTGGTGTCTAAGCTCCCATTATAGTCAGTGGAAATCTAGGACACAGTTCAGTAACCCATATAGAAGTATCTAATACCATTTAAGATGCCTTATGTTATTTCTCCTGCCATTCACTTGCTACTTCAAAAGCATCTTCTGAGGTCCCTTCTTATATGTGCAAGCCCTATGAAGCTGTCACAAAAACGGTGGGCCACATCTCATATAGCAGTAGGTACCTATGTATGGTCAACTAAATGGATACCTGAGGAATGCAGAGAGCTATTTGGCTGACCAAAGACAGATATCTTTCCAAGGGTGAGATAATAAGTTTCTCTGACACCAATGCCTGGACTTCTGGATGAAATCCCTGAATGTTGCTGATTTTAGCAGGAATGATCGAACCTAGGTGGTTTAGCAATCAACTATATATAAGATTCAAAGCCCCTGTATTTATGATTCAAAAATTTGTTTTGTTTTGTTTTGTTTTTTTTTTTAGTCATCACCTCAGGTGTCACTCACATTTCAATCATAGTGGCTTATTTAAAATTGTAACCTAAATATTTGTTTATAGAACTGGTTAAGTAGGAGGTGCTGTCTGCTCCTCTTGGTGCAGATGTGTCTCTGTGTTTTAATATGCACAGATGAATGTGCAAAACTTAAGAAAGATCATTACTGAGTCGTCAATGAACAGGAAACTCACACTGATGTAAAGAGATTCATATTTCAGGATTCATTTTTTTTTGTTGGTCAGGGTTTTTCTTTAATCCATTGGCCACCTAAGGCAGCATAAAAATACTACTAGGAATAGCAGGCAGAACTGCAGCCTAGAATAAAGAAAAGGGTGAGCTTTGGGACTTCAATCTAAAACTTATTAGGCATAGGCCCCTTCTTAAAACAATGTTGAGAGTACTGACTGCAATTGGGTTCAAACCTTAAATTGACTTAATATGAGAAATAATAAACTACTGACATAAAAAAAATATAAATTGAAGTAATTAAATATTGCTAAATTTGATGTTATTTCTGACACTCATTTATAGAATCATAGAATCATAGAATAATTTGGGTTGGAAAGGGACCTCAAAGATCATCGGGTTCCAACCCCCCTGCCATGGCAGGGACAACTCCCACTACACCAGGTTGCTCAAAGCCCCATCCAGCCTGGCCTTAAACACTTCCAGGAATGGGGCATCCATGACCTCCCTGGGAGGACCGGGGAAAAAAAGTCATTTAGCAGCTCAGCCTTGTCAATAGCCTGGTTGACCAGGTCTCCCGTTTCCTTCCGGAGGGGACCCACAGCTTCCCTCATCTTGCCTCGTCTTTGGTACTGCATATTTCTTAACACATATTTCCCAACTGCTACCTTTCTCCTGTTTCTCCACCAATAAGATGAAGATTAGAGTCCTTGTTAATCAAAGCTTGGTTGCAAGGCTTCCATCAAGTGGAGTATATAGGCCATAGATCTGGACAGCTGTGGGTGAACAGGATTGTGGAAGAAGCAGAAACCAGAAGAAGGAATGGAAGAAGCAGGAGCACTGGCAGGGGAAGGCCCGTGATCAAGTCCTAACGACCCATAAGCTATGCCGAACAGCCTGACTGATGGAGGGGAATTCTGCCCGCCTGGCGGTTGGGGGTTGCAGGGGCGTGTCAGTTGGGAAAGGAGATACATTGGTACTATATAAGCTGCCTGTTTGTTATAATAAATGATTCTGGATGCATCACCGACCGGGGTCTGTGCCTTCATACACTACAGACGGCATAACTTATAATTAATAAATACCAAGGATTTGTTACTCCTTTTAGAAAAGGTTATCCTTAGTTCTGTGTGCTAAGTTAAAAACCTCAAGGGTTTAAGGGTTATAAATGGCATAAAATAAAATTGCTGCATGGTTTCAAGAACAGCAAAACCAAATGACTTTAATTGCATGATCATTAAAAAAAATGAATAAAGCTATGGGTTAGTTAATAGAAAAACAAAGATAATGCAAAGTAGGGGGCATAAATAGAGTTAAAAAAGGAAAAAAAAATAAAATGGAATAACACATAGTAAATAGAACATGTGATACAAAACACACTTTCAGAGGACTCTGAAGTTAATATCCTGTGAATACCAGTCAAGGAATTTATAGTGAATGCCCAAATATAATTTCTTTACCTTTAGGATGACAAGGGCAGAAATTAGTAAAATCAAGTTGTACAGTATCTTAAAGAAAAATCAGAGATAAAAATTAATGAAGTATTTTATACTGGGGAAAAGAAGCAAAAATTTATGATTTGGTGCTGGTTTTCACACAAATAGATTGTACTGTGTTAAATAATTCACATACAAAAGACTAACTGTATGCATTACTAAAATCCATTTTTACTATTTCTTCTAAATTATTTTACTTGCATTTTAGGGATGCATTTGACATAGTGAATATTTATAAAACATAGGAAATTAGAACATACATACATAAGCTGGAAATTGCTCTTGTTTTTGTTTATATCTGATATAAAGACAAGTCCAGTGTCAGCACTTAACAAATCAGGATGATTACTTTCATGGGATGCTGTGAGATTCTTAATGACTGTGGCTGATTAGAGCTTGAAATGACAGATCATGAAAAGAGCAGAGTCTTTAAATTAGGTGGTTAGCATTTTGAGTCAGGGAAAAAAAAAAACCAAAACAACCCAGATTATTGAATCTAAGTTAGTCCAGCTCTGAAGTAAATATGTTGAAAAACTAAATATCTGCTGAGTATGCGATACTGGTACCTTTTCCTATAATATGCAGTAACTTATTTTTCACACATACTATCACAGACTGTCTTTTAAACTAACAAAAGACAAACTTATATATCACATCTTATGATTTGCTTGTAGTGCTAAGATATCATAGGAAAAAACAATTACACCAAATTCATGCAATAAACATTTTGTATTTTTTTAATGTTACTGTTTTGTGGGTAAATATGCATACCACACATTTATAGTTAACACTGAATAACATGTAACACCAAATGCTGTATTTATAGGAAAAAAAAAAAAAGAAAAAAGAAAAAGAAACAAGCAGACAAGTAGTAATTTTGTCCAAGTAGAATCTTAATATCTGGTTAAAACCCCTTCTCTATCTTTGTATATGTTTAATTCCTAGAAAGCATTACAAAATATTTTTAAGTAAAGTGTGCACACCGTGAATTATGCTATTGACCCCGAATTCACTCTACACTTTTTATTTGATCATGGTTCTCAGTGTAACTATTTGTAAAGCAAACACTAGAATACTTAGGAAGTAATTAAAATTATATATCCCTAGAGAAAAAAAAAATAAATCATCAGTTTCTGGTCTTTTCTGTTAAAGTAAAATGCCTCTATTTAAAAAAAAACCACACTAAAACCACAAAACCCAAACAACCCAACCAAACCCCAACTAAAGTAATACCCCCCCTAAAAAAAACCCCAAACCCAATAAGTCTGAAAACAGATGTTTCTTACAGAAGTTTTTATAAAGATTGACCTAAAACAGCCTCAGAATGAGTAAATCAGTAAGTTAAGGCTGGTCTTGAGAAAAAGAAATAAAAACCAAAATAAAACCCTTTTTAAACTATTTGCTTACTGAGGCACTGTGTCTACTTGAGGTTACAGGAAGAAGCTTTTCTGAGTAGATCTAATCAGTGGCTCTGCTGCCACTGCTAAGCTGACTGTCTCTGTCATAAAGCTGTGTAACATTTTGGACAAAGCTATCTTGATGACTGTGTTAACAAGGGAATGCAGTTAACAAGGTGGGCTCAGACTAGGCCTATCACTCAAACTGAACTGAATGTAATTATACTCATTGCCATCAAACGATGAAAAGCCTGAATGTCTAAAAGAAAAACACGATTTCCAACACAATATTCCTGTTTTGGAAAGGGACATAAATGAAATCTTAAAAAAGTACCACACAGGAAAATACGCTCCAAACACACCCTTCTTTGTGCTGCCTCTTACTGTCTGTTTTTTTGAGATCTGGAACTTAATCTGTTGGTTATGTCAATACTGGCCTGGTAAGGTGCTCTTGGAACCGCATTTTTGCAGCTGAACAACAAAATAGCACTTTGGACACACCCCCCATTCCCAGAATAACCTATTCTCCATTAGTTCTATAAATGCCAAGATAATTTTGTTCCTCAGAAACTAAACTGACCTTAATCTACTTTCATCTTCAGCAATATTCCTTGTGGTTTACTGCCCATCATTTGTAGAACTCCCTTTCATAATATATCTATCTTTTTTTTTTTTTTAAAAGGAAATTTAATTCCTCTCAGTACAGAATTCCATTGTTTGGAGGCTGATAAATCAGTATCCTGTGGTGAAACAAAGAGATTCAACAAATCTCTGAGAGACCTGTCCGTGCTGCCCATTTGAATCTTGTAATTAAAGAAAAATCATATGGCAACTAGAATGTTCTTTTCCTATTATAGTAAAACATTTGTTCTCCTACGTGACATATGGCTAACATGCTGGTAACTGACCTGAGGATCAAATAGTCATTTATATGTACAATAGCAATACTTATACCTTTATAACAAAATATGCGACAGGTGCAAGGTATGTACATATCTGGTGTAACAAAGGCTTGCCATCTGTTGGTATAGATTTTAGAACACACAGCTATTTTCATCCAGTGATTTAAATAAAAGGCATGAAAGAGGAATATTAACTGCAACAGGATTTTTACACTTTTATTTTTTCCTTCTAAATTTATCATAAATAAGAATTTTACTTCATGTATAAATACAACATATCTACAGTGATTTTACCTGAAATACACAAAGACTCTTATAATACTTGTTGATATAGAGGCAGAAAATGAAAATAGTCTTTTGAGCAGTTACTTTGGAAAAATAATATATTTAGACTCACAAGAATTATTCCTTACCATTATTATAAGACATTACTATTCCTTTAGATTCCAATAAAAACTAATTACAGAAACAATAATAGTGTCACATTAAATATATTAAGAAATGTTTGTGTAGCAAAATTCATAGCAGCAGAAATTATGTGACCTTAGTTCCATGTTGACACTTTGAGCTTTGACTGTTGAAAATGTGCATAGAAAATGTGGAATCAAAGGAGTGACTGATGGCTACTCAGGATAAGAATGGTAAACATTCAGAAGGAGTAGGATCTACAGGCAAAGAATTCTTTCATCTTTAACATAATTGGCTATTGCTAGATATTCATTATATATTCAGTGCACATGTACTGGACTGGGCACCTCTTTTCTGGGAAACATCAGTGTGTACAGTCCTTAATCTATCAGCTTTCTAGTCCTACACTCTCATCGTCCCAGGGTCTGTTAGGATAGGGGCTTGGAGATTTACTAAGATTATGCCTTCTCTCCTTCACAGTACACCTGCCTATTTTTAGAGAAAGGAGAAAGATTTGAAGCTAGGTTGTCAACACCTTTTTGGATGCCTACTAGAGGTTTTGTTTTTTTTTTTCCACTTTGTACAAAATGCCTGAATGATCAGTAAGAGAGAAGACCTGTGAACAAGAACTGTATTCTCTAATGGGCTGTAGGATATCCTCCTGAGAAACAGATCCATCTATGCTGCATCTGTAAAATGAAATGGAGTAGCTTTGCAAGTGGATTGATGATTGAAGATTGGTATTAATTGTCAGCATACTCCCAGATATTTTTTTCTGTTCATTACACTTGGCACTCTCTGGGATCCTGGCAAGCACAGTTTGTGGGCTAACAGTAGCAGAGACATTCTTTGTACTTATGTACAAAGTTATATTACATTTGGCTCCCACCGTTTTACACAGTTTCAATGCTGTCATGATGAGAGAACTCACACAGCTGGAGTGCTACCATGGAGGTATACAGACTCTTTAGGAAAGGCAGGCAAGGAGAAAGAGTCACCCAGTATGTGAGATTGTAGCAAGAATGCATGGAGCTCTGTTCAGGGATGGGTGGTGAACTAGCTGTGAATTTGTGGGTTGGGATTATTGGGCAGACCAAGGTGAATGATGTTTTTGTGAGCGTCCATTGTAGGCTGCCTGATCAGGAAGAAATAAATGAGGCCTTCTGCAGACAACTGAAATAAGGCTCATGTTCTCAGGCATTGGTCTTAATGGGGGACATCAACTATGACATTGTCTGCTGGATGGACAGCACAGCATAGCACAAGCAATCCAGGAAGCTTCTGTAGTGCTTGGTCATAACTTCCCAACACAGGTGATTGAGTACCAATGAGGACAGGTGCTCTGCTGGACTTGTAAACAAGGAAGGACTGGGCAGGGATCTGTAGGTTGGGTTCATAGTACAGATATCCAGTATATAATAAACACATATGGTCTAAAACTGTTAAGTATGTGTCTGAGCATCCCTCCATTTAATAACTTTAATTTAAAAAGCAACCTAGAGCTACAATAGTAAAAACTTTCTTTTCTGCTATCACACAAGCACCTGAAGAACCTGATATAAAATTCCTTGATCGGTTCCAAAATATAGAGAGACAAGTAGATAACCGTGCAGCTCGTGATATTCTTATGAAACAATTAGCGTTCGAAAATGCTAGTGTTGACTGCCGTAAAGTGTTGCAAAAAATTAAGAATGCTAACCCTTCCATCACTGATATGATAAAAGGTGCAGGGATACCGCACAGAAACTCATGCACTGAGTCTCTTAGCTGATGTCAGCCCAGCTCAGTGTAGGGGCTGCTCAAAAGGATATACTGCTGCATTTGCATGACTTAGTACAAGAACAAGTGACATCATTGTAAGACAAAGACCTACAGACAGTCATCTGCCAAGTCTGCCTTGCTGTCCAAGGAGCTGGCTTGCAGATAGCTGAGGAAAAGGTCCAATGTGAAACCACCCTGGAAATATCTAGGATGGAAAATTGTAACTCACGCCATCCAGCCACAAGCACTGAAGCAGATCGTTCAGAGTCTTTATTTGCAACACCAGCTTCAGTTGGTTTCAGGTGGTATTAATTGCCTCATGTTGTCACCATAGATCACTAGATACCTCAGAAGAATACGGTTCCATCTTCTTTATTTTTCCGCAACCCCTTAGGTGATAAGACATTGGAACAGATTGCCCATAGAAGCTGTGCATGTCGCTTCACTTTAAGTGTTTAATGTCAGCTTGGACAGGACTTTGAGTAACCTGATCTAGTGAAAGATGTCCCTGATACATCGGGATACACCCGAGAGTGCTGAGGGAGCTGGCAGAAGTCATTGCAGGGCCACTCTTCATCATCTTTGAGAGTTCCCGGAGAACAGGCGAGGTGCCCGAGGACTGAAAGAAGGCCAATGTCATCCCAGTCTTCAAAAAGGGCAAGAAGCAGAACCTGGGAAATTACAGACCGGTCAGCCTCATCTCCATCCCTGGAAAGGTGATGGAACGACTCATTCTGGGTGTTATCTCAGCATATGGAGGAAAAGAAAGCTATCAGAAGTAGTCAGCATGGATTGACCAAGGGGAAGTCATGTCAGACTAACATGATAGCTTTCTATGATGTCATGACTGGTTGGATAGATCAGAAGGGGGTGGTGGATGTTGTCTACTTTGACTTCAGCGAGGCTTTTGACAGTGTCCCCCACAGCATCCTCATAGGTAAGCTTAGGAAGTGTGGGTTAGATGAATGGACAGTTAAGTAGATTGAAAACTGGCTAAAAGACAGAGCCCAGAGGGTTGTGATTAGGGGCACAGAATCCAGCTGGAAGTCTGTAACAAGTGGTGTTCCACAGAGGTCAGTACTGGGTCCAGTCCTCTTCAATATATTCATCAATGACATGGACGAAGGGATGGAATGTACCTTCAGAAAGTTTGCTGATGACACAAAACTGGGAGGTGTGGCTGACACCCCAGAAGTCTGTGCCGCCATCCAGTGAGACCTGGAGAGGCTGGAGAGTTGGGCCGAGAGAAACCTAATGAAATTTAACAAGGGCAAGTGCAGGGTGCTGCACCTGGGGAGGAATAACCCCCTGCAC
>JAOTQQ010000001.1:167852658-167865668 GCA_026546715.1 Gallinago undulata
CCCAGAGAGGTGGTGGAGTCTCCTTCTCCGGAGACATTCAAAACCCACCTGGACAAGTTCCTGAGCAATGTGCTCTAAGTAGACCTGCTCTGGCAGGGGGGTTAGACTAGATGATCTCCAGAGTTCCCTTCCAACCCCATATGATTCTATGATTCTATGATAGAGGCAAAGGGGTTGGACTAGCTGATTTTCAGAGGTCCCTTCCAACTCAAATCATTCTATAGATCTATGATTTATGCACATAAACCAGATTCTTAGGATTTGAATTACAGTAACTGAAGAGCTGGATGAGATCTGTTGCAGAGCATCCAGGACTACACTATTCTTTGCTAAAAGGAAAGAAAATATGACTAAATGTCAATGTTTTCATGTAAGCCTGAACTGACAGCAAGATGGCAAAAGATGGACAACTGCTATAAGAGAAGAATCCAACATTGATCAATATCACCGGTTAGTCTTCAACTTGACAAGAGTGAAAACGTGAATAACAAATTCTCCTATGAAAAGGACAATACTGATAAACACGCAGTAAAACTTTATTTTACTAAAACATTTTTAGAGATTTTTCCCACTTAAATAATTATTGACACTAACTGATATTTAAAATTAATTTGGAAAATAAAATTAGGAAATAAATATTTTAGCATTAACTAGAGAAACAGCATATAGTCAGCCTCATTGTGGAATAATGATTCAATTAATATCAAGACCATTCTTTAAGCAGTTACTAGACTATTAGAATCTCTTCCTTAACTATCAATCACAGCACAGATACCCAATAATTAATATACATGTATCATATATAAAATATGTCTGACCACCCCTCCATTTAATATTTTTGAATAGAAAAGCAAGCTATCATTACAATAATTAAAAAAAAATAATCACAGGTATAAAATATGTCTTTAGAAGACCTATCTACTAGAAAGGACTTTCTGTAATTTTACTACTATAGTATAATGTTAACTTTCAATGAAGCGTTGCCACATGGTGTTTGACAGCAAAATGTCAAGGAGGGTCAAATATAAGAAAGTGAGCATTCCAACTGTTAACTTAAAATTAGTGTATCAAGTAAAATAAGTAAATATTATACAAAGACTGTTAAGGACTCTATTGAAAATAGGGAATAACCTCTTATAATATTATTTTTAATATAACTTTATATGTTTTTAAAATAGTATTATTTTTAAAAAGCAAGAGATGTATCCTGCGGAATCCAAGTTGGCTACTGAACACAACTTCTGAACACAAAGTAACCTAGACACTTTTTTTCTTCTAAATGTTGTCTGACAAGGAGTTCAAGGAGAATGAATGGTTCAAACAAAATCTAGCAAAAAGCGCTAAGAGGCCCTATCCACCCCCCATGCCTTCCCTGACTCTGCCTGTGGCCCAGGACTCTGTGCCAGTTCCTCAGGGCCATCAGCCCCAGTGACACTACAGCATGGCTGGTCTCCAGCTCCCTACAGCCCTGCCCTGCCCTGCCTAGCCCTGGGTCCAGACAAGCTAGGTCCACTTGTGGGCCCGTGTCCCTGCCTGGCCTCAGCTGATCCCCATCCACAGGGAGGTGCCTTGTACCTGAAGCTGGGGTTTCCCTGGTGCCTCTGGCTAACCTGCTCCTGGCTGGGGGAGTGGGATGGGCCCTGGTTGGCAGGCCCTGCCCTGATTGACTCCATGGGGAGAGCCTTGATGATCCCAGTATCCCAGGCCACAGGGAGCCTCCAACTCTTGCAGTGTCCTGTCACTTTAGCAAAATACTTCAGGGATCACCCTCAAGTCTAGCAGTTCAGAAAATTTTTAGTTTCACTTTATTGCCTCCCACAAACTGTTATTTGATGAGGGTCACTGGCTTTGGGGTAGGCTTGGCAGTAATCTCCATTGCTTGGACAGTTTCAGTGCAACAGACTGTTGGCTTCCAGTATGCCAAACACCAGGTATGATCAAAAAAGACAGTTATGCTGCTATATTTAGCAAGATTTATCCAAACCTAATCCTCAGTAAAATTGTACACTACTTTGATTAAGACTTGAGTGAAATGGAAAAAAAAAGAATACCTTTTGTAGTTAAATCTCATAAGAAGCAATTCTGAATAACGGAAAAGTTCAAACACTGTTTTGAAGAGCCAGAGGAAGAGCTACAGATGTTTTAAAATCCTTTGTTCCTGGATGTGGTGAACAAGGAAATGCCAAGAATTATTAATAGAACAGAGCAGGAAATTATTCTCATGCCCTAAAAAAAGTTTTCTAGGATTCATGATTTCCCATTATACAATGAAACTAAGTATCAATGTCTGAACTATTTTTGTGTGCATTTATGAAAACAAAATAAAAAAGAGCCCTTGAAATTAGGATCATCTTCTGATGGTAGTCATCTATATTTTTTCTTTCAAAGAAATAAGTAGAGTTTATTCTTTTTACCTAGAGATTATAGGACCCACTTTTCATTTAACAGTTATTTGGTCAGAATACTCACTTGAAGGATGGAGACACAGATACCATAAGAATAGATCATTTAATCAGTTACACACAGAAAAAGTTCTGACTGGAGACAAAGATGGGACACATTAGATACTCACTATAGAGCACCAAACTGTTTAAAGAAAACAGGAAGGTGATGAATTTGGAAGCAAATGTCTTGCGTCTCGAGTGTAAAACTAAATATCATCCAGCAGGGGAAGAGGAACTCAGGGAAGCAACATTCAGCTGGGCACCAGTAAGAAAGAGGCAGAATATGTTAAGAAAACACATCATTGAAATAAACCTCAGCAAACCCAAGATTGATGGGAAGAAGGAAGACTGGCTTGACAATGACCATCATACTCTTGACAAATATCTCAGGGTGCTCATGACTTGCTGTAACTCTCACTTTGTCTCTTAAACAAAGCTGCTGACCTTTGGCATCAAAAGAACATTGGAAGGATGTTAACACTAGATAAAAATGTATAGGTATTAGAAAGTTCTCCTGTATAATAATTTTTAAAGTATTATGCATGAGCCTTTTCTATATGAATTTGGACAGTGAGTATGAGATTTAGTGCAACTAGTTCTACTTCAAATTGACTGTTAAAATATTAATTAGAATAATAAAAAATCATTGTCTTCATATATAAAGTGTGTCCCTTTTTGACATAACAAGATTTTTGCTATGACATCAATTGGGTTTGAGGAGTGGTGGTTAACCATTAATCATAAATATAAATATTTTGATTTTTCTTATTCATATGACAGAGAATCCCAATGTCTGTGGTCGTGCTGAAATCTGACAGTGTTGGGCAATGTAGCACGATGTTAAAATGGTGGTGTCAAGCAACAGAAACCTTTGCTTTCTAAATATTTCTAGTCTTTCTACAACATTATGTCAAAAATAGACAGCAGTTGCTGTTTCCTCTCTTATTACTTTCTGCTTAATTCATATGTTATCACCACAGGTAGTATGTCCACCAGTTGTAGTTGTATTTCTGGTTATATGGCTTGACATCAATGTCAAAGAAACTTCACAATATTTTGCCTACAGGATGAATATTATTTTAGGTTGGCTAGATTGGTTGGAGTACAGCATAGGAGGAAGAGAATGTACTGCAGATCTGGTCTTGTAGTCAAGCATCCAAAACCAACTTAAGAACTTTTCTTCTAAACACAAAATCTCATGAGGAGGTGGAGCAGCTTATGTCAAGCTCCTACTTCCTGATTGTGTTAGGAATACAGTACAGAAAAGTGAAAGAAATCCATGAGATTTTTTAAATGCTCTAGATCCAGCCTTTGCAAGTGCTGGAGAAGCTAAGGGAGGCATGCTGTTGGAAGTACTGGTCACAAATAGGAAAGAAGTGGTTGCAGATGGGAAGACAGAAACTTTGCTGTAACTGTGATAACAACAGAATTTGAGATCCCGAGGGAGATGAGGAAAGCAAAAAGAAGAATACAAACCCTGGGCCTGGTGAATGCAGACTTGCTTGCTCAGGGAACCACTAGGACAGACCCTGTGGCATACTGCCCTGAAGGGGCCCAAGAGACTGGATGATCTTCCAGGACAACCTCATTAAATCAGTAGAACATTCTGTCCAATATGCGTAAAATTGAGTAGGCCTAGCAGGAAGACATTCTGACTGAGATAGATGCCAAAAAGAACCATATGGAAGATAGAAGTGGAGAAAGGATACCCAAGAGTAAAATATAGAAAATACCAGGTAATGCAGGGATAGAATTTAAAAGGACAAAGCTCAGCTGAAGATACGAGTAGTGTGAGATGTGAAGGGCAACAAGAAAGGTTTTTATAGATACATGGCAGCAAAAAAGAAGATCAAGGGACTTGTTGGGCAACCAAATGATTAAGAACATGGAAAATGTTGAGGTAATCAATGTCTTCTTTATCTCAGCCTTTACTGGTAAATTCTGCCAACAGGTCTTTCAGGCTTCCATGCCTGATGAGAGAATTCAGACAGAAGTCCTACTTACTATGGAAGAGGTTCAAGGTAGGGATCATTTTGATAAATATATACAGATAAATATATACAGTTATATATATACAAATATATACAGACATATACAGTTGAATTATACCAGGTGGGATGCATCTGAGGGTGGGGTAGGGGAGAGAATCAGAAGAGTAAAAGTGAGAAAACTTGTGGATTGGCATAAAAACAGTTTAACAAGTAAAGCAAAAGTTGCGCATCCAAGCAAAACAGCACAAGGAATTCATTCACTACTTTTCATTGGTAGGCAGGTGTTCAGCCATCTGCAGGAAAGCAGGGCTCCACTATGTGTAATCATTACTTGGGAAGATAATACAGCATAACTCTGAACATCCCCTCCTTCCTTCTTCTTCACCCAGCTTTTTTATTGCTGCACATGATATAATATGATATGGAATATCTCTTTGGTCAGTTGGGCTCAGCTGTCCTGGCTGTGTCTCCTCCCAACTTCCTGTGCACACCTGGGCTACTCATTGGCAGGTTGGTGTAAGAATCAGAGAAGGCCTTGACTCTGTGTAAGCACTGCTCAGCTTTAAAGAAAACATCCCTGTATTATCAACACTGATTTTAGCACAAATCCAAAACATAGTCCCATACAAGCTATAATGGAAAAAAATTAACTCTATCCCAGTCAAAACCAACACATGGTATTAGTATACAGTTTTATGCATGGTGTTTAGCAAAGGATTTAACAGAGCATCCTGTTTTTTCCTACCTTTCTTCAAGATAGGTAGTTTCCTCTAAAAGGAGATGCCTGCCATACCTTTCTGGTAGCACCACTAATGGCTTCATCAACCTGGCTAAGTCATACACATTGCTTTTGTTATGCTCTAAAACCCACCAATAAATGGCCGTCTCTATAGCTCAAGAGTCTCTGTTTTCTGCCTATGTATTTAGTTTCAGCCTCAGCTGTCATTCTGCGATTATTCATTTTACATCCTTCAGAGGAGATAACCTCTCAATAAAGTTTTCAGAGATGTAGTTTTCTGACAGTCTCAGGACATTTTAATTGAGTATGGCACACATTCTTGCTATAGCGTTCTTGAGTTTATCAGGGATCATGGCAACTCACATTATGCATGCACTATAACACGGACCACAGCAGTTGTAAAAGAACAGATGAAAAATATTTTTCTATCTGCTTATTATTAACAACCATTTAATTACTGGTGTGCATTTAAATTTGATTCTTCTCATGTCTAACACTTCTGAGAAAGCTGTTTGATGTATTGAAAGCCACTGTCAAAATTTGAAGGTAGTGACAACCAGAACAATCTCTACTCTCTGTAAAAAAGACAAAAGTCATGCTAAGCTTCAAAAGGCAAGAAGTAGACTCACAGGGATTACAGAACTGGAAGCCACGTTCAGGTTTAACGTGATTGGAAACAACCAGCATAGATTTACTACAGCCAAACTTGTGCTTGACCATCCTGTTTTTCTTCCGTGATGAAATTTCAGTCTCTGTGGATGAGGCAAGAGCAGTGGATGTCATTTGCTTTGACTTTAGCAAGGTCTTACATAATATCTTTGTAGCCAAATTGGTGAGATACGGTTTGTTTGGATAGTCTGTAGATAGGAAGGTGTAAAATTGGTTGGACCACCAGATTTTAAGTGTTAATGTTCCAAAATCTGTCAGCCAGTTGTGAATGGTGTTCTTCATGGGTCAGTGCTAGAGCTGATAATATTTAATGTCCACATTAACAACCTGTGTGATGAGGCAAAACTGAATGGCACCTACTTACGGGCAACAGGCCATGTTATCCTTTGCCTCTCTATTCTCCTCCTTGTTTTTCCTCCTTATCTTTGCTTTTCCCCACCTTGATCCTTCCCTTACACTCCTTAATAAGTTTTACATAGACCCACAGTCCCACTTCAAATATCCATACTATTCATGTTCCTATAGTTTCCCCCTTCTTATCAGTTACAAAGCCAGGTTGACCCTCCTGAAAGCTGTGCCTGGCGTTTCTTTATGGTCCATCAATTAGTAGCTGTAGAGTTGTGGTCTTCATTATTGTCTCATTTACAATTTTGTGTGTCTGCGTGTTTAGTTTATCTCTTTTCCTGTTACTTTATAAAAGGTCCTTGACCTAATAACCTTAATGAACCAGATGCTCTCAAGTCCCACAAACTGGCCACTCCCCCACTGGGGAACAGCTTTTCAGAAAAGATGTTTGGGGATCATAGTGAACAAGAAATTGAATATGAGTCAGCAGTACAATTTTGTGACATATTAGCCAACCATATACTGGGCTACATAAGTAGGAGCATAGCCTACAGTTCAAGTGTAAAGATTATTATTATTAAGACATTGACATGCTTGAGACAGCCCAGGATAGTCACCAAGAAGTTCAGGGGACACAGGCCTGCATGCAGGGGACATATGACATGCAGGGGACACTGAGAGAAATGGTTTTGTTCAGCCAGATGAAAACTAAAGAGGGACGTCTTCAAAGAGATGTGAAAACTAAAGAGGGATGCCTTTCAAGACTGCTGTCTTTGAGTACTTAATGGGAGGTCATAGAAAAGACAGACCTATCAGGGTTTCATAGTGAAAGGACAAGAAGCCAAGGTCATAAGTTGCAGCAAGAAAAAAATATTACTAAATATCAGAGAAAAAATCTCCACAGGTAGTATTTAAGCACTGAAACAGGTTGCTCAGAGAGTTAACTGAACAAGGCACTTAACAGTGTGATCTAACTTTGAAGTTAGCCATGCTTTGTGAAGGGGAATAAACTAGATGACCTCTAGGTGTCCTATCCAACCTAAATTATTCTATGATTCTAATTTAAAGGTCAATATTGTCCTGGAATAAATTATTTTAGAGACAGGAGAGGGACATTCAGTTTTATTTGTCAGATCTGAAATGTAAACTTTGAATCTGGGTGCAAAATAGTATTATGATTTAATTTATTTTTTGCAAGAGTTCTGCAGAATTTATATTAGCCTGTTACAATGTGTTTGCAAGGAATGCCCTGTAGATCAGTTAGACATGTTTCTTAACTTTCCTTGATTTAAGTCTGATTTCAAGTGACTGGATAATAATGACATTCCTCATCCATGTATATATGAATCTATAAACTACCCTTAGAAACCCGAAGAAGTACACAAGCTGTCTAGCATGTCCTTTGCTGAATCCAAAATATGGAAGTACTTTTTCTGAGCTCTTATTTCAGCTGCCTGGCCCTGAGGGGAGAGACAGCTGGCATCACAGTGCTCAAAGGAGGTAGAAGTACTTTTCAATGACTGTTGGTGACCTTGGAGTCTTTCTGGCATGCAGTGATGGGGTAAAAGCTTCAACTGTAAGCTTTCAAAATCTGCTTCTGTGAAAATAAGGGTATCAGCCATAAATCAGACTTCCAAGTTATTTCTGTTTCTTGAACTTTGCCCTACCAAATGCATTTTGTTTTGAAGTACATTACTCAGATTTTTTTTCCAAATCAACATGCAGGAGGAGTACTCAGTATATGACTCTTGATCTGTAGGCAGCTTGTGGTCAATTCAAATGGAGCTTCCTTAGCTGGGCAGCATCACATGCTTTGAAACCGCGAAGCAGTGGCATAGAAGCTGGTACAGAATTTCTTCCCATCTAGGAAGTGGGTTAGCAGAAATCCACCAGAGTGAGAATATGGTTGAGGCTGGCCCTGGTTGGAATTTCAGGACTTAGCTACATCCTCAGCCCTTGTTCAAAGTGAAAACAAGTTGGAGCTCTTAAGGAGTCACTGTTTACTCCCACGGACAAAGCACTTTTAGACCTCCTCTTCCTCTTGGTTCTCCGAGGTATATGAAATGTACCTTCCAGAACTAAGTCATTTGAAGGTTTAAAAGATGTTTCAAAAAGCCAAGAAGGTTGGCCACCCATCATCAATGGATGTTACTGTGTCCAGTTCTGGGCTCCTCAGTTCAAGGACAGGGATCTACTGGAAAGAGTCCAGTGGAGCACTATGAAGGGAGTGGAGCACCTCTCTTATGAGGAAAGGATGAGAGACTTGGGCCTGTTTAACCTGCAGAAGAGAAGACTGAGAGGGGATCTTATCAGTGCTTATAAGTATCAAAAGGATGGATGCCAAGAAGATGGGGTCAGGCTTTTCTCAGTGGTGCCCAGTGATAGGACAAGGGGCAACGGACACAAGCTGGAACACAAGAAGTTCTGTCTGAACATGTGGAAAAACTTCTTTAGTTTGAGGGTACCAGATCACTGGAATAGGCTGCTCAGAGAGGTTGTCTCCTTCTCTGGAGATATTCAAAACTTGCCTGGATGCATTCTTGTCTAGCCTGCTCTAAGTCAAGCTGCTCTGACAGGCGAATTGGACTAGATGATCTCCAAAGGTCCCTTCCAATGCCTACAATTCTGTGATTCTGTGATCAGGAAGTTTACTATGGGAAACTGTGTCACAAAAATAATGATGGAACATTATGTAAAATTCCTCAATGAATACACAGACTTGAAAAGTAAGCGTGTCTCAATTTCCAGATTTTGGACAGTAGCAAATATTTGTTCTCTTCTTTCATGTTTTAATCTACCACTGAATCTCCTGTCTCTGCATTGAAGATTGCAGATTTTTAAGGGTATGGTTTGGGAAAGCTATACAAGGAAATATCCTCTTCTCATAGGGGAAATTCCTCACACTACAGATATTCTCTTTTAAAACTTATGTGAATAATTTTAGTCTTAAGCATATACAAAATCACCAGCTATAATTCTTTAGTTTTGGTATCTAGGAGCAAAGCTGGATCACCTAAGCACAATGAAAGAAATCAAAAAAAAAAGTAAGAGTCAATTTCACTGAATTTCACTGAATTTCACTGAATTGGGTCAAATGAGGGTCTTAGTGGAGTGCGTAACTAGGGGGGAAAAAAGGTTTGCAATTATTACATTCCTGTAACGTTAAGCTGTAATACATATAGGACAGGTGTATGAAGGGGAACATGGTGACTAGATTAACTTAAAAATAGGAAATTATTTTTATCAAAGGATATCTAAATTACTCATTTCAATATCACATTGATTTCTAAGCAAATTTGAAAAAATGATAAAGAATAAATAGGAAGCTGAACCCGGATTAAAATTCAGTTTAAAATCTCCTGACCCTCTGCAGTATACTCACTGCTGTTTTTTCACAACATACCTCTTCTAGCTGCCACAAGGACGTCAGCATTACAGTATGATCTGTCAGTTTCAGCTGCAAAATCAAACTTCCCCAAGTGTTCTAACGCAACTCTGATTCCTTCTTCCATTATGTCTTTCCATTAAATCCTGTATTCATGGATATTATTCTAACAACAGTTCACATATCTGCAGCAATTTGTATAGACATAAATACAAGAACAGTTTACATAGTTAGCTAAAGCACATTTTCACAGTAAATAAATCACGTGCTGTCCTTTACCCCATGGTAGGTATCTGGGAATGTATAGAGAGTAAAAACTCAAGCAACATACCAAACTAAACCAAACCATCTCAGGAGACAGGATTTAAGGAGGTGTATTGATAATATTCACATATGTTAATACACACAAAAAAATATATCTAATTTTGAATCATATTGTTCTAGACACAGCAATCTGTGGTTTTCTTTTTATTTATGATCAGCAATATAAAGACCTGTTAATTTATTATATTTAATTTCATTTCTTATATTTGTTTTACTGCAGTATAGCATAGCTCATACTTGTTTACTTAGTGATAATTTCCAGCATAAACAGAAATAGTCAGAAGTTCGCTGTTAGCATGTCTTCAATTGTTATTTTATTTTAACATTTCTTTTGACTTAAAAACATCACATGGAATTCCAGGCTTGAGATGAAGGCCAGCACTTAATATTTTCACAATGAAAGTATCCCCAAACTAAAGCATGTCTGTGTATAACGTACAATTTTTTGGGGTATGGTTCTTTAGAATAGTCACTTATAGACATTAAAAAAATAATAATAAGTTCTTTCTTCAGTTGTGAAAATAAATACAAAGTACTTATGTATAATCTTGCCCTAGGTAATATAAGAAGGATAGATACAGAAGGATAGATACATTTAAGAACCAAGGCACACTTCCTGTATACTCTTCTAGGACAGAAGTGAGAGAATTGGAACTAGAGATGGCAGTTTGTACTTGGAGATATTTTCAAAAACATAACAGAAGCAAGGATGATGAAGTGACTTACATAGCATAAATTTGTTTAAACAAATATGAGATTTAGAATTCCTTTAGGCTACTCATTAATAGAAAACTACCCAGAATGACACTGAATGTCAATTAAATTTATAGGCCATTAATAGAAAATCAATCTTTATAGTTTTAATCAAAACAGAAACAAGACACTAACCAAATTTTCTGTGGCAGGTGGAAAATGATCACTGAAGTACTAAAACCAATTCTCAACCCACATCACTGCAGTGTTCCCCGGATAACAGTGTCACAATAGGTATGCTTCATTTTTCCTATATCTTCAGGTATTGGGTTAATCCTGAAAATATGGTGTATATCAATGGTCTGATCTATTCTAGAAATCCTACATCCTTTCTTTTAGTAAATCAGAACATGCCCTCTGGAGTGTGTGTGTATACACACACACACACAGAGATACATATATATACCTATATCTATATATATAATATGTCTCCTGCAGTATATTTATATATATATTTAAAATCATTATATTAATTTTGGGAGTCCCATATTTGACTTTCATTTCCTGAACATCTGTCCCAATGATTATATATACTGTGTTGTAATATAGAGATTCATTTCCTTCGTCTCTTCTTCCTTTTAATGTTTTGTCATAAATTTCTAAAAAATTAAGTACACTAGGTTAAAAATTATTTTGATGCATATTAGCAATATCCTTTTATCATATGGTAATTACTGCAAATATAATTTGCAATTGTACAAGGAATACTTCAACTGTGCTGTGTAAGTGCTTTACTTAGTCTGAATGAAAAAAAAAATGTTATGTTGCTTTTTCTATCACCATAAAAATCTCTCTCCTTAGTGTCCTTTTGTAAAAAAAACCTCAACAAGTAAAAATGCTTTGAAGGCAGGTTTCCTAATCAGATTTTTATAAAGAGATATCCTTCATTGCTCAATTTAACAGGGCAGTAGAATGCCAACTGGTAATTGAAGCCCCGATGAAGAAAAATATAATATCAATCACACTTGTCATTAAAAAAGAAGCAAAAAGGTATACAAATGAATGCACTTTTGTTTTGAGCCAAGGATTTTTTTTAAACAGAAATACTGATTTATACAGCCATCAGGTTTGAATGCATGCAACACAACTTTCTCAGATTGAATTCCATTGATTTTCTATAACAATGTCAAGCATTCAATGCATCACAGCAGCCATGAGACTGAAATAAATAATCCCTTCAGAAAGAAAGTGATTCTTCTCTTCTTAAATACATAGGTGAACATCTTGTTCTCTTGCTCCCTTGCTCTGTTGTAGCTTAAGCTGTAAGATTTCAGAACTTCTTAATTCCCTGTCTTCATTTTCATTTAGAATAACATGCATTCTTTTTCTTATAACCTTCTTTATGCTCTTGCCTGTGGGACAAGTTGTTAGAACTGTATGCCATTCTGTTTATGAAATGCGAGACATGCAAAGAACAAAATAAATGCCAGAAAATTCAGCTTTGAATAGTTAGTAGTTATATGTGATATTGACAGAAGCTGAGTAGCACAAAAATAGCCTTGAAAGATGCTATTTCACATGTAAGATTCATATTTGAAAGGTGCAGCAGACTTGTAACACATACTGCATATATAAATTAATATTTCTAATGAGATCTGCAGTGCTTCTGATCACATTGTCAGTCATAATCACTTTTCTGATAATGTTAGTTCTGGTTATTTGAGCTTAATATTTATAGCCCAGGATAGTCATTTACAAACTTGAGTTTGACGGGTTTTGTACTCCACAATAAATTTATCACTTGCTTTGTTATTGATTTGCTAGTCATTTACTATTCTTTTTCATATATATGATTTAAAGTTGGTAAATAATTTAAATTGCACTAGGACATCCATTTTAGGCACTTTCAAATGTTATTCTGAAATGCTTACCATGAATATAAAACCACACTATTGCTTATAAGGAATGACATACATTTTTCAACTCTGTTTCCCTGTAAAAAGCTACTATGATCCCCAAAATATTTAACTGATATGCAACGTGGTTCATCTGAAATACATAATGCATGTTTTTCAGGTAAAACTAACAAAAAAAAAGACAAAAATCCTACTCTTTTGCAAGAAGCAAGAAATACAATGTAGAAGATTGGATTATCTTCTCACCTTCTTATTTAAGAACAAAGGAATCACGGAATCAAGGAATTGTGAGAGTTGGAAGGGACCTCTAAAGATCATCTAGTCCAACTGCCCTGCTAAAGCAGGATTGCCTAGAGCACATTGCTCAGGACTGCATCCAGGCAGGTCTTGAAAATCTCCAGGGAAGGGGACTCCACGACCTCCCTGAGCAGCCTGTTCCAGTGCTCTGTCACCCTCACCATAAAGAAGTTTTTCCTCATATTTGAATGGAACTTCCTATGTTCC
>JAOTQQ010000001.1:167865768-167883444 GCA_026546715.1 Gallinago undulata
AGATCCATCCCTAATCTGTATTGGTGCCTGGGGTTCTTCCTCCCCAGGTGCAGGACCCTACATTTGTCCTTGTTGAATCTCATTAGATTCTTCTCTGCCCAGCTCTCTGGCCTGTTCAGGTTACACTGAATGGCACTCTGGAGTGTCAGCCAGCCCTCCCAGTTTGGTATCATCAGCAAACTTGCTGAGGATATACTCTGTCCCCTCGCCCAGTTCATTTATGAATATGTTGAACAGGACTGGGCTGAGTATTGACCCCTGAGGAACACTACTGATCACAGGCCTCCAACTTGACCCCTCTCCATTAATTAGAACCCTCTGAGGCCTGTCACACAACCAGGACTCAATATATCTCACTGCCCCCTCATCTAGCCCACACTTCCTTAATTTTCTAATGAAGATGTTATTGGAGACAGTGTCAAAAGCCTTGCTGATGTCAAGGTAGATGACATCTGCTGCTTTCCCTTCATCTAACCAACCAGTTACAACAGTATAGAAGGCTATCTGATTGGCCCAGCATGATTTACCCTTGGTAAATCCGTGTTGACCAATACCGATAACTTCTTGATCTTCAATGTGTTTGGTGATGATGTCCTCCACGAGCCGCTCCATTATTTTCCCCGGGACAGAGGTGAGACTAATTGGCCTGTAGTTCCCTGGGTCCTCCTTTTTGCCCTTTTTGTAGACTGGTGTGATATTTGCCTTCCTCCAGTCCTCAGGCACTTCTCCTGTTCTCCAAGATATCTCAAATATGGTAGAGAGTGGCTTAGCAATAACATCCGTCAGTTCTCTCAGCACTCATGGGTGCATCCCATCAGGGCCCATGGACTTATGGATGTCTAGTTTGGCCAAGTGGTCTCTAACCCAGTCCTCCCCAATGGAGGGGAAGATTTTCTTTCTCCAGACCCTCTTCATTGTCTTCAGGGTCTGGGATTCATGAGGGGCAGCCTTGGCAGTGAAGACCAAAGCAAAGAAGGCATTCAGCAACTCTGCCTTCTCTGTGTCTTCCACCACCAAGGCACCCACCTCATTCATTAGCAGGCCTTCATTTTCCCTAGCCTTCCTTTTTTTTTTTTTATTGATGTATCGAAAAAAGCTCTTTAACTGTTGTTGCCAAGTTAAGTTCTCCTTGGACTTTTGCCTTTCTAATTTTTCCACAGCATACCTTTGCTACACCTTGATATCGTTCGACCCCCTTTGCCAGAGACTGTAGACCTTCCTTTTCTCCCTGAGGTCCAGCCAAAAATCTCTGTTTAGCCAGGTTGGCCTTCTTCACTGTTGGTTCATTTTATGGGATCTGGGGAAGGCTTTATCCTGTGCTTTTGAGAGTTCCTCCTTGAAGTACGACCAGACTTCCTGGACACCTTTGCCCTTCAGGGCTGTCTCCCAAGGGACACTCTCAACCATTCTCCTAAACAGGCCAAAGTCTGCCTTAGGGAAGTCCGAGGTGGTCGTTCTGCTGGCTCTCTGTCTTGTTTCTGCAAGAATTGAAAACTCTATGATTTTGTGATCACTCTGCCCAAGACGACCTTCAACCTTTACATCTCCCACAAGATCTTCTCTGTTAACAAGCAACAGGTCTAGTATGGTGCTTCCCTGGTTGGCTTGCTCACCAGCTGTGTTAGAAAGTTGTCTTCCACACACTCTAGGAACCTCCAGGACTGTTCCCTCTCTGCTGTGTTGCATTTCCAGAAGATATCTGGGAAGTTGAATTCCTACACGAGAACAAGGGCGAGTGATTGTGGGAGCTCTGCCAGTTGCTGATAGAATATTTCATCAGCTACTACATCCTGGTTTGGGGGTCTGTAATATATTCCCACCATGGTATCTGCCCTGCTGGCCTTCTCCTTGATTCTAACCCATAAACACTCTACCTTGTCATTTCCATTATTAAGTTCTATGCATTCAAATGTGTTTCTAACATAGAGGGCCACCCCACTACCTCTCCTTCCTTGTCTATCCCTTCTGAAGAGTTGGTAGCCATCGATAACAGCACTCCAGTTGTGTAGGTCTTCTCACCACGTTTCTGTGATGGCAACAATATCGTAGTTTTCCTGCTGTAAAATGGAACAAAGCATAGCTCCTCCTGTTTGTTGTCCATGCTGTATGCATTTGTGAAGAAGCAGTTATGCTGGGCTAATTTTCCTGCCACTTTTATGGGGGGCTGAGCCCCAATACCTTCCTGATCATCCTTAGATCCTTCTGTGGTTGCTGACTTATCACTATCCCTGATGTTATCACTACTACCCACTACGTGGGTTACCATCCCCCATTTCTGAGACAACAGGCCGCAAGACCTTACTATTGCTTTTACCAACCAGCACTGGTAATCTGCTCCCAGGCTCCTCTTTAGTAATCCTAGTCCCATCCCCATCCCCCTTCTAACCTAGTTTAAAGCCCTTTCAATGAGCCCCGCTAGCTCTTGCCCCAATATTATTCCCCTTTGCACAATGCATGCCCCTCCTGTTCCCAGCAGGTCTGATGTCCTGTAGATCATCACATGATCAAAGAAACCAAAGTCCTGCTGGTTACACCAGCCTTGGAGCCAGGAGTTAATCTGTTGTCTCTTCCTGTTTGTCCCCACATCAATGCCTGCAAGTGGTGGGATGGAGGAAAACACAGCTTGTGCTCCTGATCCTTTAACCAGACATCCAAGAGTCATAAAGTCTGTCTTTATTGCTCTTGAACTATTGGTGGCCACCTCATCGCTGCCTACTTGAAATACTAGTAACAGATCGTAATCCGAGGGCTGGACTAGGATAGGCAGATTTTTCTGTATATCTTTAATCCTAGCCCCAGGGAGGCAGCTGACTTCTCTGTGGGATGGATCCAGTCTGCAAATGGGGCCTTCTCTTCCCTGCAGAAGGGATTCACCCACTACAATTACCTTCCTTTTTTCCTTTGTAGAGGAAAGGAAATGGGGGGTGGGGGTGGATGGTTAACTCTGGGCAACTCACTGCATGGATTTTACCTGGTTCTCCATTTTCAAAGCCCTATACCTATTCTGCAAGTGTAACTGGGAAGGAGAGGGGGGCCAGGAAGGGTTTTGTTTGCCCCTCCAAAGAATCGGTTCTATTCATTTTTGCTTTCAGTAAGTGATTCCCTGAATATCAAGGAATTCCAATGTCTATTCAGCAGTTTCCACAACTGAAAATTGACCTTTTATTTTAATTGGCAATAGCAGGTCAATGCTAATACTCATTTGTAATCATAATGGGTCAATATTTGTAGCTAATATTGAATTTGAACAAGCATGGGACTGACTTTTTCCTCAGGTTCTGAACTCTTGTGCCATCTTAAGAGCCATATATTAAGACCCTTATTTCTTAAGACCTGTACTTCTAACAAGAAAGCCCTATTTGAAAGGGATGACCAGGGAAAATGTAGAGTAAGAGCGATTGCTAACTTATTAAAGCTATGTATTTCAGGCATCTCGATTCTGAAATTTCAGTTAGCAAAATGTCCCTCTTTTTCTTACTCACAGGAAAGAATGTCAGACATCTTCAGTGGGATATTTGAGCAGAGACATGGGTTGGGTGCTTTGATTCATCTTCTACATTTGTCTCCATTGATTATTAAGGAAGCCAATGGCAACTATGTTCCTTGATGTCTGACGTTTGACAATTTGAACACTGTCCTTTTACCATCTTCCTCTGACTTTTAGGCTGGTTTTAGAGTAGGAAAGAAAGATGTTTATTATGCTGCAATATCTATTACAACTTTAAAAAGCATGTGAATGACCATCAGTTTCACTGTACATACAAATTGGCTCTGCAGTAATTCGGAATAATGGAACAGGAATGTAATATAGCACTATGCATGGTGAACAGAAATTAGTAGAGCTTTGGATGTAGCAATTCTCTCTGAGAGCCTATTCTTTTTCCCAGAAATTTTATGAAAGCCTATTTTCATAATTATGTAATACCTAACTGGGCTTTGAAATCTTTTACTTGTGTATTATGTTTCTGTGTCCTCAGTGGAAGAAAAGATAAGTCTTCATCAGCACAATTGTTCCTAATGATTCAAACAGAGCACTTTAGGTATAATTTAACAGATACGTAAGTTCAAAATGACTAAGAGTATTCAGGAGGGGAATAAGGTGATGGAAATTTATGTTTATTACTTCATTACTGAAATGGAATTTTTTCATAAAAAAAAAGAGGTCTGGATATCTTTCAGATGTTTAAATTTAAGTGAGCTTCTTGCTGTAGGCATCTTATTTAGTCAATAGTAAGAGATAAGCATCTTTAGGTGGCATAAATCACAGATAGACAGAGTAGAGTATTACAGAATACCTGAGGTTGTAAGGGAATGCTTAAGATCATCCAGTGAAGCCTCCTGTTCAAACACAGTCAGATAGAGGAAGGTACTCACAGCCTGGTCCAGTGGTCTTTTCAGTATTGTGACTGACTAAACCCTTAGGACTAGAGTGTGCCTCACTAAATAAACCCCTACTATAGAAGAAAGTTCAGTGGAAATGGACAAGGGTGACTTGCCCACGAACCTCAGAGATTAATGCAAAGAAGCTGACTGTATCTCAACACAAAGGGCACTAGAGAGTAGCATTTGTTTTAGAGAAACAGCTATCAACATTTGACTGGATCACTTGATAGTGAAAATGTCTCCCCGAGTTAACCAGATGAGAATGGAAACATAAAATACACCTGTCCTATGAGCATAGGTGGAGAGTTGGAGTTGTTCAGCCTAGAGAAGAGAATGCTCCAGGGCCTTTCAGTACTTGAAGAGGGTTGTCACATTAAAAGGAGTGTAGTTTTGATATTTGTCTGTCAGTCGCAGGATGTTCACTGATTTGTCTGATTTGTCTGTCCCAGCAATGGACATCCACTGAGTCAGACTGACAAAAATAAAAAATTAGTTATTTATTGAGAGCGACAGATTTGAGATTGCTGTTGATAAATTCACAAACTGCAATAGTGCTACTAATTAAGGTTAAAATTGCTAGCAAAATTAATAATGATACTACAACCCAGAATAACATTCACCAAAGGGTAAAAGATGCTGTGCTGACCCAGTGAGGCATCCCTGTCTAGGGTGCAGGAAGAGAATGCAGCCTGTCAACTGGTCGGTCAAGTATAAAGGTTCTTCTCTCCCAATTTAATACCTATTGTCTCCATCTTTTTTTCTCCCAAATTACGAGGTCTCCCTCCCCTAGGTGACTTGTAGTATGATGTGGGTGGAGAGATGAATGCTGTAGTTATATGTGTTTAGCATGATCTTATTAGTCTTCATTAGCACATACAAGGTTGTCAACTTTCATATGTATATCACAGGCAATGAGGCAAAGGTCAGTCATCGGGCATGGTAGTCTTTTGAAGAAACAAAGAACTACACAAGATCCTGTTATCTTGATTTTATTGTCTTTGCTGACTGAAAAGCAGCGCGGTCCTGTCTATACAAGGCTCCCCCCTTATCTCCATCCCTCCCTCTTTGCTCAGGAGAGCAAAGGCCAAAATCATATGCATCAGGATAAAGGCAGTTTGTTAGGTGAAGAAAAGCTGCACATGCAAATGAAGCAAAATAAAAAATTCATTCACTACTTATCAGCAGGCAGATATCTAGCTACTTTCTGGGAAGTAGGCCTTCAGCACGCGTGGGAAGACAAATGCCATAACCACAAATATCCCTCCTTCCTTCTCTTTTCCTTAAGCTTTTATTGCTGAGCACTATGGAATGGAATATCCCTTTGCTCAACTTGGGTCAAGCTCTCCTGGTTTTATATTCCTCCCAGGCTCTTGCCTATCTCCACCCTACTCACTCCTGGGCCAGAGGAGAAACAGGGAAAGCTTTGATGGAGTGCAAGTACTGATCAGCAATAACTAAAACATTAGTGTGTTACCAACACTGTTCTAGCCACAGATTCAAAACACAGCACTGTACAAGCTGCTATGAAGAAAGTTAACTCCATCCCATCCCATCTTGTTGGCCCTTTGCTGGTCTTTGCCTAGTATTTCCATACCTTTCTTGTACCAGGAAGCCAGAACAGGACCCAGGGCTCCAAGTAGAGAGCCTCATCAGGGCTGAGTAGAGAGAAAGGATCACCTCTCTCAGCCTGCTGGAAACGCTCTTTCTAATGCAGCTCAGGATGCTGCTGGCTTTCTTGTCCATGAGGGCACGTTGCTGGCTCAGGTGCTTGTCCTCCAGAACCCCTAGGTCCTTCTACACAAAGCTTCTTTCCAACTGGTCTGCCCCCTGCATGAACTGGTGCATGGACTTATTTTGGCCCAGGTGCAATTTCATGCACAGTCTCATGAATTTCATGAGTTTCCTGTCTGCTTGGTTCTCCAGTTTGTAGAGGTCCCTCTGAATGGGAGCACAGCCATCTGGTATATTAGCCACTCCTCTCAATTTTGTATCATCTCCAAACTTGCTGACAGTGCACTCTATCCCTTCATCTATGTCATTAATGAAGATGTTGAATAACATTGGCTGTAGTAGTGGTCTCTAGGATCAATAAATGAGAAACAACAAAAATGAAACATCCTCTGAATGCTCTTTTAGTCTACATTGTTTATTTGGAAACTAGGATAGCTAGCTCAAAACTAGAGGCATAACATTTAAATGCCAGTGTTATAGCACAGGAAGTATTTTCCAGGTCATGAACATAGCATGGCTACACCCTGATGTAATATTGATCTAGCTTGACTAAAACAGCAGAAGAGGCAGTATATCAAATAAAAATATTAGAAGTGATGGAATATGTAACATAAACTATTGTTTTACCTTATAAAATCTGTTTTGTCTAGCAACTTACCCACTTTAAGACACATGAGTGCATCAAGAAGCTCTACACCCTCTTCTGCCTCTGCTAGGAATTTAGTTTTCGATGTTCAAGGTAAACTCTGATAGGGTACAGCTGTGTAAGCCTGGATCAGAATTCTGTCAAAACAGCTAATTCATGAAGAAAGACCCATAAGAAGATTTGTCTGGAATCTTTAACCATCATCTTGGAAGCTGCATTTAAACTCAGGCTTTTGCTCATGGTCTTGCCTGGGCTACGTTGCAGGTATTCTGTGCTTGTCTTGTGCCTTGTTAAGCTTGATCTTGCCTTGCTAACTTGACATCTTGCATTCTTCACTATGGCTTTTTCTGGTTACAACCAGAATGTTGGCTTAACCTGCTTTCTGGCATTAGACCTGTTTTTCTTTTTCAGGTGCCCTGCCTGCTTTTTTTTTTTTCAGTGCCTTGCCTGCTTTGCTGTCACTCTCAGCTCCTTGCTTGTATTGCCTTGTGAAGTAACCCACTTCTGCTGTTCCCATACACACATACCATCACCTCTTTCACATTGAGGTATCCTCTTGTGCCTGTCAGATTGATGTGAGGCTGCTTTGGCTCTGTGTCTCCCGGATCAGCCAGTAGTGAGTCTGAACACATATTCGGGATTCACAAACAAACACAGCTGATCACACAGATCAAAATAGCAGTCACATAAACATGAACAGCACATCTGCTTCTGTTTCACCTTTTCATCTGATAAGGATTAAAGTCTATTTATAGAATTTGCACAAGCACAATGTGGTTGTCTCCAGTAGCCTGGCCACAGATCCTGGTCTCCTCCCTTTACTTGAACCCAGATCTACGTTCTATCTCTGTATGTGCAGTCATTTATGCCCCTTACTCTATTTGCTGGCTAGCCCAGCTTGAAATTCATTAGTGGCTCATGTAACCATAAGATACACAACTGTAAGAATTATTTTTTTTTTTAAAATGCAACGTTTTTGCCAAATTCTTGAGAAATTAAGTTGACATGTCATATATGACAACAATCAGAAATCAGTTACAGTTAATGTACCTGAAAGGAAAATACCCTTGATAAATATTTCTGTCTAAAAAACACCACTGATGACATGACTGCTGATGCTGTCTTTGTTGTTAAATGACAAAGCCATTAACCCAAATGATATAAGCAATCATTTCAAATAGGTGATTGACCAAAGCCCATTACACAGACCTGAATGCGATCACGCACAATCACTTCCATAAAAACAGATGGGGTTTTAGAGAGGAGGTAGATGGCTGAAAAAAAATGTCAGAGAGAAATGTAAAAACTTAAGGCAAGATCAAACAAAATATTATCTTTCAAAACACAGATACAAGATATTGTAATACCTTGTCAGCATTATGCAACTAAGTTCCTATCAGTATAATGTTTAACAAGTATGACTCTTTTGCAACCAATTTCCCATAATTTGATTTTAAAACCAAATGATTTTTTATCAATAATATCTACAAATATTTTCAAGAATTCAATGTCTTTCTGTAATTAATTTTCCTGAAATATTTGTTCATACAAGTTGTCAAGTTTCAGAAAATGCCAGCATTCCAATACAACAACTACATAACAATTATATTACTTCAAGACATAATTCTCTCTCTCAAAAAAAAAATTTTTAAAAAATACTATAGCTGAATAACCACGAGATGCTGGTAAATATTGATAGTGTAAATATTTGCTATAAATTTTATTGTTCTGGAGTATCCTTTCTTCTGTATTGTCATGTGATTTACACTGATGTGAGAAAAAACAGCCCACCAAACAGGCATAGTTTCTTTGATATGCTGCATCAGTTGTAAAGTTTCATTTAAGCTTTTTTTGATTGTAACAATAATGACTTTATCAGGTAGATTGTATACTTTTGTTTCCAATATTATTAATGTATATCAAACAAGTTAGGAAGAAAGGTCCACATAGAACCTAAGTTTGAAACCATAGGCAGCACATTTTTTTTTAATTGTTATTTTCTGTAAAAAAAGAATACTTTGAATGGAAAAGAGTAATTAATAAATTCTCCCTATTAGTAAAACTGAAAGCTTGGACAACATTACTATCACTTCTCTTGTGATGGCATTTGCTGAATTTTCTCACCGTCATAGAAGACTTGAAAAATAAAGTGAAAACACTTCCGTTTTCCTTTTCAGTGCAAGATAGATAGACATTGCCAATATTATTGAGTTTTAGGCCAAAATCTAGGGTTGGTGCTATCTTATGGTAAGTGTATATGGGAGGTAGAGAGAGTGTGATGGTGAACCTGCTGGATACCATGCATATCTTTTTTCAACCTGGCATATAAACTGAGTTTATACATAAACTATTTTTTTCTTATTTTTTTTTGTTAGCTTTTCATATTGTTTCCGTATATTTCTGTAACTTATTAAAGGTAAGTACAATAATGTTTTGCTAGCTAAAACTTACTACTATTACTTCTCTCATGCCTCAGAGAGAAGATGCCTTCTCTCATTGCCGCAGAGAACAACAGTATGGAAAGGAGGATTTGAAAGAAATTTCTTTGCCTGAAAAGACATGCTTTATATTAAAACAAGTGATTTAGGTGGGAGAAAAATCTGAAGATCTTCATAGTCCTGTAGGATGACTTAGGTCTGAAAGACACAAAATGTGCATCTATAAAATATTCTAATCAGTAAATGTCATATAACTTTTTTTTAATACCCTCTTTATTATAAAATAGTTAAGTGTTTCATTTGAATGTTTATTTCATTTCTATATTTAGGGACATATATAAGAATAAAGACACTAACTCTGGACTTCTACATGTTACATTGGAGAAAGCTCTTGAATCTGACAAGGTCTGATGTCAATGAACTTTTAGTCTAGTGGAAATGGAACAACAGAAGCTACGTGCTGGCAAAACGGAATAATAATCTCATCCCTGAAAAACGATAATGAAAAGGTGGTAGAGCCAGGAGGAGAGGAAGAGAGGTAGGAGCAGTAGGGGTCTTGGACGCTCTGCGTCCTGCTTGAGATCACTGATCCTACCAGAATCTGAAAGCACTTTGCAGGCTACAGGTTCCAAAGCTGCCTTAGCTAGATACTAATATCAGAGCAAGGTAACTCCATATGAAACACATGGCAACTCTCTTTTCCCTGGTTTCCATACAAAGAAAACACCACCTGCATATCCTGGATAGCAGGTGCTATAATCTGTACTAGATGTCAAGCTGCAAAGCAGAACACTGTAGCGAATTACACAAGCATGAAAAAGAAAGTCTAGACAGAGCCTGAAGGACCTTTTGCCTTTGGCATGAGTCACAGTTGCTCCTCTTCAGTTTTTATTCAGAGCTTGTGAAGTATGGGAACAGAAGCCATGAACAGCTTTCTCATTTTCTCCAATTTAAGCAAGAAATCAAACAAAGGTTAGGGTGAATAACTTAGACATTAATATTTGTACTACATGTAATCCTTTGAGAGCCACAGAAGTTGGGCTGTAATTGTAGCCCAATATCATGGATAATAGCTATTCAGACTTTTTTTTTAACCATGAAAACTGACATTAAAATAAACTAGATACTTCCTCAGACAGAATTATTGAAATATCATTTTCAAAAGTTTTGTGTTATTTTTTTCCTAATACATTTTCCTCCGTGTTATCACCTGCATAATCTTTGTGTTTACCTGAGTGCTGTACAGTCTATGTATGCTGGTGTCTATTCAGTACACATATGCTGATTGTCCAGTTCTGTCTGCCAGCTTTTCAAATGAGACATTAAAATTTTTATTTTTGTCCTCTACATGGTCAATGTTTTTTCTGAAACTCATTTTTGACATCTAAACATTTCTCTCATGTTTGGCAGAAATCAGGTGAAAAGTTATAGAGGTAGATGGATTAAGACAGACAAAAAAATATAATTCTTAAGTTTTCTTTCTCCAGGAGACCGGGCTGAAAGCAGAAAATTTGAGAGAGCTCATCATTCTCTGCCTATTTACAATCTTGAAAGATTATACATGTAAAAGATAGCAGAGAGCTATTAGGTCTATTTATTTCCCTTCCATAATTTCTATGTCAAAAGTAATTCCTCAGGAGGACAGAGGTCATAGGAAATCCTGCAGATTTTAGAAATAGTACTGGTCCTGACTGTCTAGATGCTTAGATGAGTAAGTAGTAGGTATATTTTGTCCTGGAAATTTTTTCTATCTTCCTTTCAGTAAAAAAAAAAATAAATAAAAAAAATAAAAATCCAGTGTGTACCTTTTGATGATGAGAGTATTTTATTTCTGAATATTTTTCTCAAAATCTTCTCTCCATACGTTGAGATAACCACATACAGCCCTTCTTTATGTGACCATATTCTTTAGAATCCCTCTTAATAAACCTTTGGGCTGACAATCAGGAATAGAAGCAAGAAACATAGAGGACATATTGGGAAGCCTTAGCATATGAGGTGGGTAGAGTAATAGAAAGGAAATGACTGAAAACTGAAGCAATGCAAGCAGATGAGATTTAAGATGAAAACATTCAGAGCTTGAGATCCTGAGAGCCACCAAAAAAAACCCCATTTCTGTCTGGCTTCACCTCTTCTTCACACACAGATCCCTTTTGCCACAAGGAGATAGCTAATGACACTACATAATGGTTCCCATTATATAAGGAGTAATGACAAGATTACGAAGTTTGCACGGTTCAGATGGGGTCAGAGTGAATGCTAGGATTTCCAAATGGATGTCTAAGACTGGCACTCTGCCCAAGATACCCAGTGCAATTTACAGTGCAATATGGAGGTTATCAGAGAATGCCACATGTGTCCAAACCATGAATAGAAACAAAACACTTCCAGCTAGGGCATCGTCATTGGAATGATCGTCAGTAGCGTCTGACAGTTTAGTTTTGTTACAGATACAACCTGTGGAGTCTACTTCTTTCACCTCTGAAAATGTAACAAAAGAATAAAATCTTTCCTTCATTATTTCTTACTCCTTCACATCCAGACATTCTTCAAACAGACTGAAGGAAAATATAAATCAGCCCGTGTCTTGAGCAGATCAGGTTTTCCCACTGTTTCTATGTTTTGCCAAAATGACTATGATCCAATAACCAAGAATGATGATATTAGCACCTAGAACTCATTTTTCAGGTTCTAAGGAACCAGATGTAGTCCAAAAAATAATAGAGATCCAAAAATAACACAAAAATGCAATCCAATTTGTGATTTAGCTAGTTAACTATGCCAATATCATGCTATAAATCACTAGTTTTCTATCATAGAAAGATAAATAAAGGAAAAATAGCCTTTAAACCATACAACTTGTAGGAAGAAAAAGAAAAAAAAAGGTCATGTTTTTCATGTTTATACATGCTCTTCTTTCAGAAATACCTGATTGTTCATAGTCTGCAATTAGGAATACTGAGAGCAATCAGAAAATTGCCAAATACAAACTTTGATCTCTTTCTTTGTATTTCTACCTTTAATACATTCCTTAGATATGGTAGCATTTACATCAGTTGTAGTATCCTGAAAATTGAAAGAAGTTTGTGTAAAACTAAATAAGAAATGTGAATCTATACGTTTAACAAATTTGATTCCTTTATCAAATTTGGAAACAGCTTTAGAAATCACTTAAGGCATTTATTTTTGATAGCTGATGAACATTTTTCAGACAAAACTTTAAGGAGCTGCTGAATTATTCCAGGAGAATGTAGACAATCTGTCCTTGACTTAGGTACTGAAAAAATTGCTTTTAAAAATAGGTACAAATTTATACAATGACGGTCAGCTATAGACATGAAACTGTCTCATGGAAGAGTACAAGCACTTTCAAAATCTGAGACTGTTTCATATTAAAGACACAGAAATTTTTGGCATCTACCTTAGGTGAGGTAAATAGCACCCAAAAATAAATATTACTTTCCACTAACTATAAATACTCTGGGGTAGTGGAGAAGAAAATCATTAGGGTTTCGAGTTCCCACCAAGATATTGAATGTAAAATGTTAAAATACTTCATTTAATTCAAGCAGAAAGTAGACTTTAATATATTTCCTGTCATCAAGTCAATGGAAAATACTGTCCATGCTATAAAGTCTTCTGCATCCAGTAGTAATGTTCTACGAATTATGGGTCCACTGCAAAGAAGAGAATTAGAGGAATGCCAGATTTGTTGTTCTTAATGAGGCTCAATGATGAAGTAAGGGCCACTTGTTCAGCAGCATCCAAGACTTCTGTGACTCTCAGTATGTCCAGAAGGACAACTATAGATAATGATGGAATCCTGGACTGACTGCAATTGAATAGGGTGAGATATTTTGAATAATGCAGATAGATGACCAGGTTTTCACTGAGTATCGTACTCCATCCTTCAATCTACTGAGTTAATTTAAATTACTCACAGTTTTATGTTTCCTTATTCATAAAAATAATCAACACCAGGTATCACAAATCAGTTGCCAGCAGGCAGAGACACTCCTGTAACACTATTTTTTTCCAGAACAGAGTAATGATGACTGCTATCTAGCCAAAAAAAAAAAAAAAAAAAAAAGGAAGGGATAAAGTGAAGTTAGAAATTACTTCTTTACTTTCATAAAAGTGTGTATATATATGCAATGCTTATGCAAGTGAGACATCAGCCTGGCTTTGAAAGCTCAGTTCTTCACAAATGGAATTATGTGCCCTGTCCTATTTTTAATTTTTACTCTGCTCATACTCTTACCCTAAAATTAAGCTAGGATTATGACTGGTATCTCTTGACAAATTCGTTCACAATTCTTCAGACATTTTTGCTGATTCAACACCACTTAAAATCGGCATATATCCAGATCTCTTCAAAAACTGAAGTTATGCAGAGCTTGTGAAATGTCTTTATTTTGTGCAAAGACAGGGATCTGGGTATTAGAGCAAACAATTTCTTTTAAAAACTAAGTCACAATTTGAACAAAAACGGTGAGCTCAGATCCTTCACTACCATAGATCTAGAGTAATTCCACAGATTTAATGGCAATTTAAGCTACATATACACCAGGGCAAAAACATCACCTGGCAAATAAAAGGTAGAAGGTCCTGATTCTGATTACATATGTATATATCATGAAGTTCAACAAAGCCAAGTGCAAGGTCCTGGACCTGGGACATGGCAATCCCAGGCACAAAGACAGGTTGAGTGGAGAATGACTGGAAAGCAGCCCTGAAGAGAAGGACATGGGAGTGCTTGTGGATGAGACCTGGCATGAGCTGGCAGTGCACACTGGCAGTCCAGAAAGCCAACTGCATCCTGGCCTGCATCAAGAGAAGTGTGGCCAGCAGGTCACAGGGAGGTGATTCTACCCCTCTACTCTACTCTTGTGAGACCCCACCTGGAGTACTGTGTCCAGCTTTGGAGTCCTCAACACGGATCTATTGGAACAGGTCCAGCGGAGGGCCATGAGGATGATCAGAGGGATGGAGCACCTCTCCTGTGAAGACAGGCTGATAGAGTTGGGGTTGCTCAGCCTGGACAAGGCTCAGGGGAGACTTTATAGCAGCCTTCCAGTATCTGAAGGGAGCCTACAGGAGAGATGGGGAGGGACTCTTTGTCAGGAATTGTAGTGATAGGATGAGGGGTAATGGTTTTAAATTGAAAGAGGGGAGATTTAGATTAGATATTACAAAGAGATTATAATCAGTCACCCTCCCCAAACAGCTGTAATGTGGGCACACTGGGGCAGTGATCTACCATCACAACACATCAGCTAGCATTGGATTACACATAACCAGACGCTTTTATACCCCTTTCTGTCTATTCCCTGCTTTTTTTACCCCCTGATTGCCCCCCCCCCCAAATTAACACATTTTGCATAGTCCCAAATGTCACCTTCAAATATCCTATATCTTCATGGTCTTCTTGTTTCCCACATCCTATCATTTAGAAAACCCAAGCTGTTTCTCTCCAAAGCTGTGCCTGAAGTTCTTAATCACCTTTCAATTAGTAACTCAAGACTTTGTGTCTTTTCCCTTGTCTCCCTTGTCAGGTTTGTGTCTTTTTGTTCTTGTCTCCCCCTTTACTTATTATCCCCTTTTACACTGAAAAGGTCCTTGATCAGATAATCTTAATGAAACAGACCTGCCACCCTCCACATACCCTTATATTTGCCATAGAAATATGGATCATAAACCCAGCCATACTAGATGAGATAGATGTTTTATCATTCTTCTTTCAATCTATTACACAAATAATTTCAGGAAAAAAAAAATGGCATGCATAATTTGAAAATTAAGATGCTACTTTTATCTGTTAAAATAAATAAATAAATAATTTAAAAGTTTGGGCCTTTGAGATTACAAGGCTACAGATTAGGCAAGATCATACATTTAACAAACTCATTAGATCATTAGAACATCAGGGAATGAATCAGCACATCTAGAATCTTAGAATCATAGAATCATTTCGGTTGGAAAAGACCCTTAGGATCATTGAGTCTAACCATCTACCCTACTCTACAAAGTTCTCCCTTACACCATATCCCCCAACACCACATCTAAGCGACTCTTAAACACATCATCCAGGGATGATGACTTAACCGCCTCCCTGGGCAGCCAGTTACAAACAAAGAAGTGCAAGCAACTATTTCTACATGCATTTGAACTGTGGCAAGAAGGACCCTATAAGAAAAGAACTTCTTATTTGGTATCACAGCAGGATTTACCAGACATTTGCCAATGATGACAGTTTATGAACTGACTAATAGGTTGCATAATCATGGTCAGATAAAGCTCATATGTGTCCTATTAAATGTAAATCTGTCTTTGAATAGGTAAGGAAAGCAGTTGAAAAGGAGAGGCACTGTGCTTTTTCCAAAAAATTTTTATAAACTTATATCCAAGATAATATAATATCGAATGCATCCATCAATTTTTGGAGTAGGAATAGAAACCATTGATCTTCCTTTACTGTTGCAAGTCTTTACATGTTAAGCTAGAGAAACATTTTTGATAATGCCATAATAAAGGAAGTTGCTTCAGCACAAGGGGTTGATACACCATGACTTCAGAATCACTTTTATTCTGAGAGTTAAGAAATACGAGACTTGGAGTAAGATCCTCTATTCCAAAATTAAGTGGGATTTATAAAATCTGACTCAGTAAAGCTATCTGCATAATTTAAGTATTTATGTTCAAGAAGAAAACAAAGTCCTTTGAAAGCCTTCAGAAGGAGAATCTGCCAATTTAAATTTATCTGAAGGGCAGAAAATTACCATCTGGATACCTCAGTTCTCTCCTGCATTGCTGGGAAGTGATTTAACTCTGAACTAAAAATATTTTTTAGCAATTAATTTGCTTTGCATATATAATGACTAATATGGTTACATTTTGTATTTATGCTCAAAGCAGGTGCTAGATGTCGTGTAAATTGACAAATTGTTCAAGTTAGTGCAATGTTAGAGAATACAAGACACATTCCAAACAAAAAAAGAAGTCAGGATGCAGGTATTCACAGAAATGGAAAACTGTACGAAGTAGGAGAATTTTCATTATTTTTTTTTTAAAGTATGTATGTGTCTGGAGCATTTGGATTCTATAAAATTAGTTAACAAATAAGGAACTATTTTTAGAATCTGAAGTCTGGATTTTAGACCTCTAAGTCCCACCTGAAATTTCCCACAAGGTTCCTAAATCCTCTTATTGATTTAGTCACACTGTCTTTCCTACATGCTAGAAATAAAGTTAAAAGTGAGAAAATATTTTAAAGCAATGCAAACCAGATAAATTTTACCTGATATTCTATTATCATACAAGGGCAGTTAGGAAGTCCAAAGTTTTCAGACACTCTTATCAGTTCCGGTATCAGAATTTTGCACTTGTTTTGTCTTCTTTCCCCCTGAGAAAGTATGCTTGATAAATTATCCCAGCTTTCCTTGTCTCTCTCAATGATCAAGGACATTTGTTCTTTGACTCAAACTGCTCAGATTCAGGAGTTCTGTCACTGTTTGTACGGTTCTGACTGGGGTAGAGTTAATTTTCTTCACAGCAGCCCCTATGATGCTATGTTTTTTATTTGTGATGAGAAGTCTTGATAACATGCACATAGTGTAGTTATTTCTGAGCAGTGCTTACACAACATCTAGGTCTTCTCTGTTTCTTATGCTGCCCCACCAACGAGTAGGCAGGGGGTGCAGAAGAAGTTGGGAGGAGACACAGCCAGGACAGCTGCACCCAACTGACTGAAGGGGTATTCCATACCATATGACATTTGCTCAGCAAAAAAAGCTGGGGGGAAAAAAGAGGAAGCAGCTGGGATGGGGAGGGACACACATCCAGAGTCATGGTATTTTTGTCTTCCCAAGTAACCATTTCATGTGATGAAGCCATGCTTTCTGGGAGATGGTTGAGCACCTTCCTGGTGATGGAAAATAGTGAATGAATTCCTTGTTTTGCATTGTTTGCATGCACGGCTTTTGTTTTGCCTATTAAACTGTCTTGATGTCAACCCACAAGCTTTCTCATTGTTGCCTTCCTGATTCTCTCCCTCATCCCACTGCAGAGCATTGAACGACCAGCTGTGTGGGGCTGAGATGCCTGCTGGAGTTAAACCACACCACTGTCCTTTTACAACTCCTAATTAGTAGGACTGGCTTGCCCGGCATCTTTCCCTTTCTGCTTTTATTCAATATAATCTTTTAGTGAATTAAACTGGATTGCTTTAGTACAGTCATATACGTATAGTTACCTACTCTCAGCCCCGAACACCAGATGAAATGTAGTATTTATAACATAGTGCATTTCACATTTATCAGTGCAAAACAAATACTAGGACACTGTATTTCCTTGAAATGTTCAAACTAGCCCCTTTTTCTGGTCAAAGTTTTTATTGACATAGAGACTTTAGGGCCCTTGGACAGATGGTTAAGGGATCAGGAGCACAAATTGTGTTCTCTTCCATCCCACTGCTTGTAG
>JAOTQQ010000001.1:167883544-167902901 GCA_026546715.1 Gallinago undulata
GGTTCTTCAGGGCATGCTCTAGTGCCCAAGATTATTGGTTTGTCGTGGGCTGCTGTGTGGGTGGGTGATGGTTTGGTGTTTTTTTTTTTTTGTTTTGTTTTTTTTTTGTGGTTGGACTCTGAGGTTGGACTCTCTGAGGTCCCTTCCAACCACCACAATTCTGTGATTCTGTGATAGAGCATGACAAACCAAGTGTACATTGCTTTCAATTTTTTTGAATTATTTTTCCAAGTATATGCATTTGGGGTCTCTAACAAAAACACCTACCCTGATTGCCACTCGTTGAGAAGAGATTTCCAAATATTTTTGTGAATTAAATGTATTTGGCTTGCTTCGCTATTGTTCATGGTAGTCCTGCTTTTGATTCTCCACAAGCATTCAGACATTTAAACAGAAATTTAATAAAAGAACTATTTCAAGTCTCATGCTGCTAGAATGTGTCAGAGCAATGCAATGCCCATAATGCCCACATGCTGATCAGTTCTTCTTTTTCTGAAGTGCCCATATTAAATAAAACTATTTGGCACATTTCAAAACACATTTTCAAATGTTCATAGGTATCCCGTAGTGCCAAGGAAAATATCATACTGCACTCGCTGAGCTGCTAAGTTGCCATTGAATCTCATTTTATTGTTCCTACAGCCAATGATTTAAAAAGTGACAAATTTTAAAATTACTGGAAGTACATCTGAGAGGCACAATTGTGTTTGATCCTATGAATCTACATAGATATTGCCAAGGAATCTTTCTTAAGAATTAATTCTGTTTTATATTCATATAAATGAGGAAAGAAATTTTTTGTTGTTCAAATTACTTCAGCTTCAGCAACAACTCATAAAATGCTAGTGGAAAATCTAAGGAAAACTATGTCACTGAATTTTTAATTTTTGTTCTGCATACTGAAATTTCATTTCCCTTCTCAAATGTATAAAATACCAGAACTACATCATCTACAACATGAGATATTTTAGTCCTGTTTGCTAAAAACATACCAGGGAAGTCTACAAATCTTGGCTTTTTTTTCTTTCTTTTTTCAAAGTGAAATATTTGCTTGTATCTGTGGAGTTATTAATAGTTTCACAGACAATAAAGAAAGGTTTCATTCCAGTCTGTTAACAGTTTAAAACTGGTGTAGGTCTGCAAGGATCAGTATTATAGTAATTTTATATAGAATCATAGAGTCATAGAATGGTCAGAGTTGGAAGGGACCTTGAAGATCATTGAGTTCCAAGCCCCTTGCCATGGGCAGGGACGCCTCCCACTAAACCAGGTTGCTCGACGCCCCATCCAGCTTGGCCTTGAACACTTCCAGGGGTGGGACATCCACAGCATCCCTGGGCAACCTGTTCCAGTGTCTCACCACCCAAACCGGATATGCATGGGGTGTGCATGTGGATTCAGTGGCAAACTCCAAGCTGGACCAACAAGGGAGTAGGAGGCACTGGATCCGGACGTTGTTGTTAGGTGGGTGGAGGGTGCATCCTGTCCCCATGCAAGGGGACTCATGAGTGTGGAGTGCCTGTGGGATGAGAGTGTGAGCACTGCATGTGTGCAGCGAGCATTCCCTGGGAGCAGCCAGCAAATCGGGACCTATAGGGCGTGTAAGGGGAGCTGGTATTGGGTAGAGGTGTCAGGTGGGCAGAGAGGCTGTGCTGGTGCTCAGGGGATCTACAAACGTGCATGTGCTTGTGAACCTGGATAGTGTGGTGTGTGTGCTGCACTAGTGACCTTCTGCCTCTGCCAGCCCAAGAGGAGGAGGAGACATGGCTGTCTGTACCTGTGTCTGGTGGGAAACCTGGATGTGGTTGCTGCTGGAGTCAGTGCCTGTTCTGTAGCCATCTGTGTGACCACCATGTCCATGCATGCATGTGTCTGTGTGTGTGTGTTGCATGTGGGAAACCAGCATCTTCCTTTGACATCATGGAATGGAGACTCAGGTACATGGGCCTGCTCTCCAGCGTCCAGGCAGGAAAGAATCCTCATACTCTAGAACGCCAGAGGCGGTGGCCATTTATAAGATCCCTTAACAGGAAAAACATATAATCTCAGTATTTCTTATATTTATGATTACAGAGTTTCTATTGCCTAAATAGGGAATATTTTATCTCAATTTTACAACTATAGTACTGAAAGTCAGCTTTGCTTCTTTTGTAATCTATCAATATACTAAACCATCTCATGGAAATACAGATACATTTTAATGTTGGATAATTGCCCAACTCTGAATTAAAGATGCAGATGTAGCTATCACTTAGATTGGACTTTCCAAGTAAGCTTTCCATAATAATAACACAAACTGAACTTCTTTTACCAAGAAGTTCTATTTAAGGGAAAAAATATTCAGCATCATTCTGAATTATGAAACAGAAAGGAGCTGCCAGCAATTGTAAGTCACTAATAAGTGACCCAGTTTAAATTTTATTTGTCCTTACTCAGGTTCAAGCAAACTGAAGTATCTCTACATTGTTCTTCAGTCTTCCAGTGTAATGGTCACATAAGTTCAAAACTCAGAAGAGTTCTTTTTGATTTTCTTTAATTATGAGACAAATTCTCTCATAACTCACTAGGAAAGAGACTAGGAGCCATTAATTCATTCTGTAAAAAAGACATATAAAAATGCAACTTAAGAGTATGTACCGCGAAGACAAATGATAAATTTTGTTAAAGATTTTCCATCTGCTGTGTGTCTTCTTTAGTAACCTGTCTTGGTTAGACTAACCTGGTGCCAAGTGACTCAGGTTATCCTATGGGGTTAACACATACTAGTGATTAGAGCAATGAAAAATCCTGGACGTATCATATTTCTAACTTTGTTGTTATGTATGTAAGAATAAAAGGTAAATTCTTAAATTAATTCTGAGTAGCTTCTTTGCAGTTGATAAATATCTATTCCACAGATGCCAATGACATCAGAGAAACAGAATATTTTGGGTTGGAAGGGATGTTTAAAGGTCATCCAATGAACAGGGACATCTTCAACTGGATCAGCTTGCTTGGAGCCCTCTCCAACCTGACCTTTAATGTTTCCAGAAAGGGAGCATCTACCACTTCTCTGGGCAACCTGTGCCAGAGTTTCACCACCCTCGTGTAAAAAAATTCTTCTTTATACCTATTCTAAATCTTCCCTCTTTTAGTTTAAAGCCAGTACCCCTTATCTTATTGCAACAGGCCCTGCTAAAAAGTCTGTCCCTATCTTTCTTGTAAGTCCCCTTTAAGTACTGAAAGGCTGCAATAAGGTCTTCCCAGAACCTTCTCTTCTCCAGGCTGAATAACCCCAGCTCTCTCAGCCTGTGCTCCTGTGTAGGAGATCCCTCTGATCATTATCTAAGGCCAGTTCAACCATAGCATTCAGGTGTTTAATTTCTCTTTGCAAGCAATGGGATATGAAGAATTACACAACTCTGTACCTCTGTGGATCTGGTTCCAAGATGATAAAGTTCTATTGTGAACGGGCAACTTGTGGTATCCTTACATTTAAGCACCTGCAAACTAGGTTCAAAGTTTCTCAGACAGTATTTCTGTGAATATGAATTAGTTCAGCAGAGCTGAAGATAGTATCTCCACTCTTTTCTTGCAGTCATTTACTACTCACAGTCATTACTACTCACTCAAGTTGCAGCAGATTCAGAGGATTTAAATGAGTATCTCTGACCTCTCAGCTGGATACACAGGGATGGAGTAAACTATATGTTTTTCTGATGTGTTCATTTTCAGGCCATCTCGAACTACTAAAAAAATAAAAACATGGTTAGGGCATTCAACTTGTCAATAACAAATGAATCTAAAAAATATTTGACATAGGTAGACCTACAAAGCCAAAATAGACACTTTCTGGTGCACCGAAACAGATAATTCATACACAGAAAGTGAAAAAAAAATGTACAAGAATAGGTATTGAGACTCTTCTCTCAGTGAAACACTCTATTACTTGACAAAACTTTTAGACAATTGACTCTACCTCTGCTGAGTCCTGTGCTCTTATTCTTCCATTACAGGGACAAATGGAAAGCAGAAACTTTCAAAACCCTCTTTTTTTCTTTTTCAGTTGTTACATTTTCAGTATTTTTTCCTGTAAGTATTCCTTATATCAAGAAATTGTGTTTGTAATAATTAACCTTTGAATTCTCTTTCTACATTTTTGGAAAAAAAAAATCACACTTTGTCTTCTTTAAACAATTTTAGAAATTATCATTTCAACAAACAAACTTTTAATTTTTTTTTTTTTGCTTCTGTCCTTAGACATTTTAATCTTCACTAGAAGAGAATACATGGTAATAGCTGAAAGAAATTACATTTCCCCTACTGCTAATTTGGTAAAATATAATTTACCTACTCCCCATGTCCCTCACATGTAACATCATTGTGTATGGGCTTAATTATAAATGTCTTAACTCTTTTTGTTTCTTTGCTTGTTTTCACCTTAACTACATTCAGATACCTATAATTAATTATCAGTACAAAAAAAATGAATAATACAGTCCTCTGTACACAAATATTTAAATATATTTAAAAATTACGTTTTCTTCAGAATAGTCACACTTACAGTAACTGACACACCTACGTTCTTGACAGGAAAAAAGCAATCCACCACTTGAAAGTTCAGACCCTAGACATTTAGACCCAGCCACAACTAGCAAAAATCCTGCAGCTACTGTTGGATGAATCTGTAATAAGGTAACCAGAAACTGGTCCCTCAGGCAGCCAGAAGCAAAACTATACAGACCATTGTAGATCAATGTGAGGAGGTTGGATTTTCAGTGGAAAGGAACAAGAAGCTGGAATATATTTTTGCAAGTCTTGTGTAATATTCCTTCTGCACATGTATCAGACATTTGTACCAGCTTAGTGAAAACCTGTGGTTCTCTGCATCAAAGCCTGCTTTGCCTCTCAGAAGGGTTTTATCATCCAATAAAGTAATCAGAGTCTATCACTAAAACTCGGATTGAATCAGGTCATTGGAAATGGTTGGATTTTCTTCAGGTTCTATAATTAGTTCTGTAAGAAAATTATTCATACTTACAGATAAAGTGCACCAAATACATGGTATGTTTCTTTCTGTAGTTCTCTATAATGTGAACATTATGGAAAGAAAAAAGCCATCTAATTAGATACAGATGACCCATGTATTTTCTTTCTTCTTTTCACTGCAGAAACATATCTCTGAACATCTTACTGAGAGGTCTTTGAATATTCACTGTTTCTAAAGTTAGTCACTACCTAATACTTGTAGATTCAGATGATTCAATATTATCTATTTGAAATGTTTATCGTTATCAATAATAAGTGTTGCAGGAATGCCTGGAAGTCTTAAGAATTAAACAAGATAGTAACAAGTTATTGCCCTCAACTTCGGATACTACAATTGATAGCTAAACTAGTGACTTTAGGCTCCCCTTACTGTTGATGGAGACTAATAGACTTCTTCAGGATGCGATTCCCATCTGTACCTTACTGTAGGAATTTACAATTAGATGATCAACTTTGAAAAGAGTATATTTCTCTCCACTAACTGTGAAGCAATACTGGGAAAACTAACTAAGATATGGATGTTAGATATCCACATTTAGTCAGATATCAGCCACAAAAAAAAAGGAAGTTCTTACCCCAATGAATTTACTCTCTAAATAAGAAAGGAAGGAATGGAGATTCAGAGAAATTCAATTAGTTTGCACAAAATCAGAACATAAAACTTGTATCTCTTGAGTCCTACTAAAATGTTTTAGGCAAAAGACCGTGTCTGCTTAACTTTTTAGTATGCAGTTGTTCTTTCAAAGCTCTTCTCTTTAGCACTCTGGAAAGGTCCTGATACTACACTGCTATGTTGATGACAGTTTTTCTTTGTTTTCTTTTCTAACTTATTTCCATTGTACTAAAAATGCTGTTTGATTCACTTCTACATAGAGACCTCATAAAAAATTGAAAGGCTTCAATAATTTTAAATCATTCTACACTGCACGTAGAGATTTAAATTTCAGTGCTAATTTTTTTATTAGCACTTTAATTTGGAAGGTACTAGGCTTCTACAAGATTTAAAATTATTGGAGCATTTCAAATTTTTATAAGCTTCCCAGTAAAGATGTGACTATGGTTCTGGGCTTGTAAAGTGTAACACAATTTAAATTTAATCTAAATTATTTAAGTGCTTCAGACTTCAGGGAGATTTTCAATCTTTCAAACTGGGATTCATGTTCAGAGACTAGAGCAATCTTATAATGCAAAGTGCTTTCATCATTTTAAAGACCCGCGGGCAGCATTCAGAACAGGCCTTTTTTATTGTCAGTTTGTTAATTTAAATTATTTGTTTTCATCTCCAGTGTATGGAGAGGAAACAAGTAAAATTTGAGCACAAAGGGAAGACAGTGTTTCCTCTAGAAAGTTTAAGATAACAATGAGCTTTCCCATTTAGATAGATGGTGACGTAATGTGAAGAACATTATTTTGTAATGTATGTTTTGAAACTTACTGTAAGCTGTTACATGATCTATAGTCTCACCCATGACCATGGGTATTAAATGTACTCATCTTAAAAGATTAAAAGCATTTTTAATATATACATTTTTATAAATACCTTGCATTTTCACTCTTGCTGAAGACTTTGTTACACTTAGAGAGGAACAAAAATGTGTTTAATTCTATTTTGTTTAGTTTTAGTCTAGTGTGAACTTACTAAAGTCCTGGAAAAACAAAAAGTGATATGTCATTTCTATAGACATCTTTGCCCCACAATTAACAAAATATTATGACATTAAATACATGGATTTCTGATTCATACAATTCTGTAAAGCAAAATTTCAAAGACCATTATTGAGTGTCTAGGGAAGAATTCTGCTATCATCACCACTAATTTTGGAACTGAGACATCTCCACCCATCTAACACATGATTCTACTGGACTTTTCTATCATTCTGACAGTTATTTTTCTCTCACAGGAACATCATTTGCCATTCAGATTGCCCTTTCAAAGCAATCTCATTTCTTTTTCATGGCACTATAACTTCTGAAGGCACTAAGCAATTGTTGTAAAGTTAATATTGAAAGGTGTCCGCATCACTAATTTTGCAGGAATGAGCTTTTTGGATTCAGTTTGAGCAAAAGTTATATTAAAACTTTGGTACCTATATTTATCAATACATGTCAAGAATTGTTGAGTGCTGGTCAAGTGCTGTAATGAACCATGGACTAGAAACTCATGAACTAGATCAAGTAGATGAGAAGAAAGTGCCCTCTTTGATCCCATGGTATTATAGGTCAGATATAACTAGCTGGTGGACAGTCATGTAATTTGTATCACCCTAACCTTGAAAGAGGTTTAAAAATACACGTTTTGAATCAATAAAGCACTAGAAGATATAAGAAGATTCTTTTGAGGTGAAATAATTAAGTCAATGTATGTTCTTTTCATAAATGAGCAGTAGTTTGGATAGTAGGAGCTTATTGTACAATCATAGGTAAAGCCTACCTACCCCTTACCTGTCTCAGATGTATGGAGGACACACAGAAAATAAAGCTGTTGATCATGCAGAGTGGAACTTGATAACTGGCAACAGGCAATGGATGCCCAATCCCTCTCCTTTAATGACATGAAGGGAAAAAGAAATAAAAACAAAATACATTGAGTTACGGAGGAGTGTTATTTTGTTTTCTCTTTGCAAGCTTGAGGGCCAGATTCACTGCTTTACTGTGAGTACTTTCATTGCTTTTGTGTGCAAAGCAGTAATGAATTTAGTCTAATGACAAACATTAAACTGTGTTTACAGCTGTGTTCTGTTCTTAGAGTGCCGTAATCATCTGGAGAATACTACTAAATTTCATTCACAGAATCAAGGCCAGGTTGTCATCTGATTTAAATTTAATTTTGTCTACTAATGCTATTTTATATCATCATCAATTTGTATCAGACTCTCCATTAAGCCATTGTTTTGATTGAAATATGCTTAAATGAAGGCAAGGCTACAAACTGTGATAACTATTCAATACTAATCATTGTTTGAAATGTGCCACAAAAAAAAAAAAAAATTTAAAAAATCTTCCCAGAAAATCAACATAATAAGGGACAATGTCTTTCCCAGGGTACCTGCACTGGCTATGCCTGATGGATCATTAATTATGTCTGTAACCAAAGTGAACTAAAGTGGTTTTACTGGTTTTATCAGGGATCAAGAATGTATCTGTGAGGGGTTTACAAGTTCTGTACAAAAATTGAGAGAAAGGACAAAAGTAAGAATTTAAAATAAAAGGCAGAGAGGGTAAGACAGAAGTTGAGAATAAAAGTTATTTGTCCATACTCTCAAAACGAACTGGAATTTATGCTACATGATCATATTAAGTGCTGGAATACAGATATTTTTCAGGATTCTAATAATATCATTTAAGTAATAATAAGCTGAAAAAAAGGTCCAAAAATAAATAAAAAAAAACCAAACCAAGTCCTTGTTCCAAAGCATGTTCTTTATTCACAGAAAGGAAATTAGAAATAGTAGGTACTAAAGTCCTTTTCTACCACCCTATCAATCTTATTACTTCTTGATGTAATGTTTTCCCTACTAACAAGACATTCTTTCCATCTTCCACCTCTGGATGTTTCCCGTTAGCCAGAGGACAATGTTTACAACTGTCATAGCTGTGCTAGGAATTGATAAAATGATGCAGATTACCTATGCAAGTACATATGTAGAAAGTGTTTGTGTATGTATAAAATATTTAAAATTTTTACATTCATTAATAAATGTTGTCTGTTATAGTGTGAAGGATGACTACCAATTTTTTTTTAATTATTATTCAAATTTGCATCTATTCTTTTTTTTCCTTGATTTCTATTCATAATCACAGTCATTGTTTTGGTTGCATCTATAGCAAATCTTTTTTTTTTTTGATAAAAATATCTGATTGCATTTGTGAGGAAAATGCCTCTTTGACTAAACAGGAATTGTAATCAACAGACACATATATTGTATAAAGCTTCCATTGAAGAGATATTTCTCATATTATTATCCAGCAGATTAACTGTTTGGGGATTGCTTCTCACTTTTAAATTAAATGGATATTTCAGAGGACTGTTTTTTGGGGAGGAGAAGAAAAAAAAACAAACAAAACCCCCCAAAAAGCCAAATAAGAAATATATAGAAATATTTGCTAGTTTTTCACAAAAGCAGAAATAAACCAATTTTCACCTTATTTTTTTTACTCAAAAAAACACCCCAAAAAATTCTACTACAGCAAAGAAGGAAAATAATGGGAAAATATTTCCTAGCCATTTTGTTATACAGCCTTGTATTGTTAAAATGTCCTTCCTGAAGTCTAATTATCTATTACTCAATTAAGCAAAATGACAAATGCAATCAACGATCATTGTGGTAAACGAAAATTTCAATCAATATTAAACTCAGAGTGGTAATTACAGCACATACAGCCCTATAAAACCTTGCAACACACACTGTAAAATACTTGTTTACAGCTAGAGTTTAACTTTTCTACATATTTTAAATTCTTTATGCTTAGTAATTAATCTTTACTGATACTTTTGTTTCTTTTTCCTGAACTTCCAGTAATATTGTAAAACTTAGCATGTACTACAGTACAGTAACAGCATATTCTCTCAGAGAGAAAGTTCTCCTGCACAGAATATGACAACATCTCAAGATTTTCTTTTTGGATCCTCTTGAAAATTTTGTAATGCTGAACTTACAGTTATTGACTGGAAATTAACAATACAAACTATAATCCAAACAATGTAAATTTTTACTTTCCTTTATTTCCATAATTCAGTCTTGAGATGTTTTGTTTTTTCACTGCTAAATGTTTTCTGTATAACACTTTTTCATTTTTAATAAGGAGGTTTTTCAACTGAGCAGAATTTGAAAATTTTGTTTTTCTGCCTTTTGTAGTGTGATTTATATCTCTAATACCAAATCTTCTCTACCACTGTCTCTCTGTATACTTCTGTGAATGCAGTCACAACCCCATTTGGTTTCCTTTTGGTTATTTTATATAAGATGACTAAAATTACTGTAGCTTTCTGGGCCACAGTTCTGTATTAGATAACCTAACCAGTTATTGGTCTCCCTGCAATCTGCTTGACAAGGTGGGAGATCTTCAGCAGGAAGCTGTAAAACTGCAGTCCATTGTGTCTTCAGGAAAGAAATCATCCCTCTACAATGATAAAATTTTTTATACCACAGTCACTATATCTCTTAGTCCCAGTAAGTCAAATTTAGAATGTGCTCCCTCCAAACATTTGTACTCCCCAAATGTATTTGCCTGACATGGTGTCTGATATATCAAGAATTATAAAAAGCAGCACTCTCTGTATAAGCAATGGTTTGCTAGAGGATTGTGTAGTCTCGACTAAAGAACACCAAGAGCACTCCTGAGCACTGTAACTCTATTTTTTTTATACGCATATTGCTAAATGCTTTAAATTGCTTTAATTATTTCCTAGCTTTTTTTTTTTTTCCTCACCAGCAATCTCCCAAACACTTTATATTAGATGCTTGAGAGTTAGCATAGGTCACGGGCCATTCCCAATAGAGAAACTAAGGCTGTCCATACTTTATCTACTCAACTTTTCAGTTGAACTAAATAGAAAAAGGTGCTTGGTACTGAACTAAATTACAGGCAGTCAAACATAGACTATTCTCTACCCCAACAGCACACCCCCCTCCACTCTCCACTCCCCTACCTCCCTTTCACGCCCAGTATATTTGTCTTTGAACATAATCACCTCATCAGGATTTGAAAAGTCCTGTTAATAAATGTTAGTAAGTGTTCATGCATGTTATAATGTTGGTCTAATGTTAACAATGATTTCAAAACTCATGGTCCTAAGCAGGAGTATTGCCCAATTCTGTAGGGTCCAGAATCTCCAATCAAGATTCATGATACCAGAGAGATTCGGAAGTGCTATAATTCTAAACTTACAGATCTTATCTCAGCAGTGTAAATCATTCTGGAGATGAGTGTAACAAGTAATCAGAAGAAGACAAAGAGGAAAGTGAGTAAAAAAACAACAGTATCTTCCGAACTATAGTGTTTCTGCTTTCCTTTACTCTGTCAAAAAGAGACAGAGTAAGGTAGAAGTTCTCTAAATTTACACTTTTATTTATTTTACTATGGAAATAATTAAATTCATATTTCATTAATTTAAAGTATTTTGGAAGCAAGAGTTCACTCAGTCGTCAAACATTTTACTAACTTCCATATACATCACATCCATAGCAGTTCATAAGTTAATTGCATTATAATTCGGAATTTTTGTCATTACTATTCTTTTGTCTGGAAAACTCCATTCTTTAAAGAAGTTTGAATTCTGTAAATCTAGGCTTACTATTTCTCTGTTTGCTGCTCTCTTGATGGCTAGGCCCAAACCGTTACAAGCATTTGTATGGATGGACTTTGGATATACCATTCTAATTAGACACTTGGCAATGGGATCTATGTGGTTCTGCTACACAGATGTATGGGAGGGACACTGAGTATGGAAAGGAGGTGAGGAGAAAAAGGAACAATAGGGTGCAGTAGATAAATGGGATCATGGACAATCAATACTGCAAAAACTCATGCAGATCAGCTACAGGAGTTTCTCACTTACTGGCTCCGATGGTTTAGCATGAAATGTCCTGGGAAGCTTCTCTCACCCTCACTGTCCTGGGAACCTGTCCAAAAAATTCACCTGGCTCCTCAACTGTTGTGGACTTGAGTCTAATTTTATTTCTTAAAATCCAGCACCCTTCTACCATTGTGCTTTGTGAATCCATTAATCATTTCTCTAGATTCAGCTAGTTCATTGTGGCTGGTTCCACCTTTCAATATCTTTCTCTCATTTTCAATCAAGTCCTCTCTATTTGCAAGTAGGTCAAGGATGGCTTCTCCTCTAGTTGGTGCATGGTTGGCTGTCTTTGGTTTCTAAGAGATAATCCCTCTATAAACAGTATCTTGTGATTCTGAGTACCTTGAGATTTGGTCCAGGAAATTTTCATTCCTGCAGGTCTCTAGTCATATACCATCTGTCATTTCTTCTGTGTTTTTAATTCCTTGCAACTTTAACCTAAAAAACGAACCATTACATAAAGATTTGTATAGTTTTCTGATATGTAGGTCTGCAGTTTTCAAATGGCTTAAAGGAACCAGGCACCAATTTTTGGTTGGTTTTGGTGTGGGTTTCCTTTTTTTTTTCCCCTTTTTCTTTTAGTATGGAGTAAATTACACCTACTCAACAATGTCTGGCTATTTAAAATTCTAACAAGAATTCTGCCTCCCACTAATTTTTGCTACATATACACAGTGCTTTCTATAATATATCAGAATTACAGTTGCGAGAATCATCAGACATACTTCTAATAAAACACATTATGTTATTGTAATACCATAATTTAATATTATTTCTGTGCCTTCCTGATGTCTTCTCTGTTCTGTTTTTGCAATTATCAAAGTATGTAGTTCATTATTTATTCTTTTTTCTTTTTTTTTTTCCCAGAACTTTTTTCACCTTCTACTTTATAGAAATACTTAGGCAGATCCAGTGTTTCATTAGCAACAATTTGGTATCTAAATATGTACCAGATGGAGTTAAGAGAAAGCTAATTTCCTCTCTTCTAACTGCTAACAGTAGTTTAACAGTTTTTATAAGAAATGTACCAATTCTGAACTTAGGTCAACTAGTCATATGTCAAAATATGGTAAGTCTCAGCTCAGATTACTGCAACATGTAACACTTGCAGCTGTTAGCATTAATAATGCAGAACACTGAGACAATTGTAATATCTGTTATGGTCTTCAGTAATATAGAGATGATGATAAACAAATCTTTGACACAATTATTGTATCAGCCCATAGTTTGCGAATACTAATAAGATGTACTTTGACACAGGGCATCATGTCTGAACTGAAAAGCCATTAGCAAAATTACAATATAAATAAAATGTGGAGTGAAAGGCTAATAACAAGTGTGCCAGATGGCTATACTCTGAAAGCATAGAATATTTATGGCCTATTGCAGTCAGGTTCAATGGATGCTCTGGACACATGGAACATTTGAGAAATACAACATTGGAATATACTGAATTATACAGTATGATACAGATGTTTTCAAGGGGATGCTAGTTACTGCATTCCCAACTAATCATTGGAAACAAAATTGGAGTTTCAGTCATGTGAAAATGAGGACTTGATGCAACATCTACTACTAGTAAAACAGTATGCATCCTTTTACTGGTGACTGAAAAAGAGGACTATTTTCATATGATTCAAAAATTGAGAAAAACAGGAAGAAAACAATCTAAAGACACAGCTAAGCACTTTTAGAGACCACCATACTAGATCTACTAACTGACTTGTGGACTTAATCTGCCTATTTCCCACATGGTAAATAGGTATTAACTCTAAAATATATGCAAAAGCTATTTAGTGCTTAAGTCTATACTTTTTTTGCTTGTCTTGTTATTTGGGAAGTTGGCTGGTCACTGATTAACTCTGAGAAGCAGACAGTATACCTGTGTTTTTATATCAATTTTAAGAGGAATGAAGTTTTGTACCTTGGTCTAGATGGAATGCATTCATTTCATCAGGAAAAAATGTTGAGCAAAGACTAAGACCCAACTGTCCGTACCCCAAGGAGACCATGAATAAGTAAGAGGGGCAAGTAACTTTGGTCTGATTTTATCAGTGCTTCATATTTTTCCCCAAATCCTGAAATTCGTTAATCTAAACAAAATGCTATTGGCTACTTTAAGTTTTGGGAAGACGAAGAGAATCTAAAAGGAAGGATGGAAACCCAGCCTGGAAAAGTGTTATTTGACTCCCATTTAAAGTGTATATGCTCTTATCAAGCTCTGTTTTCCCTTTGGAAGACGGAGAATAACATTTCTTCATGACATAGGCTCTTGCTACTGGCTGATGATCTTCTGGGAGGCAAAAGAAATTTTTATGCACTAGGTGGTTAAAAATTAGATTTACATATGACTCAGAGCAGTGTTCCCTAGTTCAGTGGTGTAGGCTTGGCTAAATGATTTTAAATATATTTAGTTTTAACTGATACAGAAAATCAGTAAGTAACAAATGAGTTAAGACCTGGACAGGAGGTTGCTTCATAATCTCAGGTCCACAGATACAAGACAAGGTGTTCAGGGTAAAGTCAAAGACTGTCAAGGGGCCTACTCAGGGCACTAACACACCTTACCGGGTCCAACCAGCCTAACCTGGGATCTCAATCCAACCCTTTCTGAGGCCATATAGAGGTAATGTGAACACAGTCTCTGAGACTGCCCTGCTCCCTGGCTGGGTCTGTGGGATGGGCCCTGCCCTTCCACACCCTATGAGGAGCCCATGACATTTCCTAGCCCTTCTGGAGCTGCTGGTCTGTGCTGGGAGAAGAGACACATCATTTTGTTTAAAGTATAAGTGGATGCAGAACAAGGAAGGCTGGATTTTCTAAATTTGCAGTCACTTTACAGTTCTGCTAGTGGAAATCAGTATTCTGCTCAGTGGTATGAGGAAGGCCCTAAGCCTGATCTAGTTTTTAAGCTTTTCCACTTTCCTGCCTGGCGTTTTTTTTTTTTTTTCCAGGTAAGCGCTGGATGACTTTCTTCTTTCTATTCACCTAACGCATACTTGCTTATCACTATGTTCATCAGTAACTTTTCAGTTAAGAATAAAGAGCTTTTAATAGCCATATCAGACCTCATGTTGTTTAAGCTGTCCAAATAAAATTCTGTCTGAAAGGTAAGTTTACTAATCCAAGCAGCAGTGCCCAGTGTCTGTGCCACTTAGATTTTGTTAGAACAAAGCTGAATATCGCAGGCATTTTCACATCCCCAGGACCAGAAGAAAGAATATCTTTAACATGCATGCATATTAGACCATATACTTCCCATAATACATGTGTTAAAGGTTTAAATTTAATTTAATTTTTAATTTAAATTGAATTTAAATTTAAAGTACATGCAATTCTGATATAAAGAAATCAGTTACAAATATAGTTGTCATATATATTTGAGTGCTATTTCAAGCCTTACTGTCACACATAGGACAGGATGAAGCTCTAGACTGTAGGCATTTGTCTGTAACATGTCTGTATGTATGTAGGAGCTATAATTCCCATTACAGTTGATGGAAAAGGGAGGCTCTATTGAATTGTTCACACATTTGTGTCTCATGCCATTTTAATTCTTTAACAGTATCCAGGACATCAGTATGGACTCATCAAATGTGACACAAGAACTACAGGAGACTTGCAGACCTTCTGGACCAGCAGATGGATGTCAACAGGGTTACCTAGATTGTGGAAAATAGCACTAGATGTCTGTGCTTCAGCAGGTGATTCCTGTCCCTCATTGCTAAAGTCAGTGGAGTCTAGACAGTTACTTAGCTTAATCAACACTGGATCACCACACACACCTCACATGTACATAGCTTCTTTGTGAAGACCTAAATACGCACCAACTGAATCCCACTCCTATTATCCTGTCATTTGTTCCTCAACTTGAGTACAGAATGACAAAGGTCATCTAGTCCAACACCCCTTATCAAGCCGAGCCACCTAAAGCCAGTTGTCCAGGAGCATGTCTAGACAGGTTTTAACTATCTACAAGGAGGGAAATTCCACACCGTGTCTAGGCAACTTGTGCCAGCATTTGGTCATACTCAGAGTAAAAAAGTATTTCCTGATGTTCAGATGAAACCTCCTTTATTTCAGGTCGTACACATTTTCTCTTGTTCTGTCACTGGGCACTACTGGAAAGATCTTGGCTTTATCCTCTTTGCATCCTCCCGCCAGGTATTTCCATATATTAATAAGATTTCCCCTGAGCCTTCTCTTTTCCACACTGAACAGTCCCAGATCTCTCAACCTTTCTTCATAGGAGAGATGCTCCAGTCCCTTCATCTTCCTTGTGGCCCTTTGCTCGAGTTTCCAGTATGTCTACAATTCTCTTGTGCTGAGTAGCCCAGAACTGGACACAGTATTCCAGGACTTACCTCACCAGGGCTGAGGAGAGGAGAAGGAACATGTCCTTCGACTTACTGGCAATGCTTTGCCTCATGGAGAACAGGACATCATTAACCTCCTTTGCAGCAATGTCTCATGGCTGTTTTCTCTTCAAATTGTTGTCTGCCATGATCTCCAGGTCCTTTCCTGCCAAGTAGCTTTCCAACTTGTTGGCCCTCAGCATATACTGGTGCCTGGGGTTGTTCCTCCCCTGGTGAAGGACTTTGCACCGCTCCTTGTAGAACTTCATGAGGTTTCCATCAGACCATTTCTCCATAACTAAAAATCTGTATATGTCCACAATTATGAAGTAATTGTGAACAAAATGGGATGCTAAACGTTGAAATACTGCAAAGCTTGAGACATATAATGTAAATCTCTATATGTTTTCCTTCCTTAACAGTTGACTATAGAGGTCATTCTTTTATCCCTTTAACATTTTTTTTAATCCAAAAGTGGGAAAAGCAGCTGTAAACTGCTGTAAAACATCTCTACAGTGACTCTTAATAGTGTCTGCTCATAAATGTATTCTTTTGTAAGTAGAGATGATGTTAAGGGAAACCCGTTACTTGCTGTGTTCTCTTAGGCTACCTATGGATGAATATTAACAGAAACAAAGAATGGCATTCTTTGTAGTCAGAGCTGCTTGAATTCTGCAGAACGGTGACAATTTACATCAATGTGACCATCAAACCTACTTACACAAATACTTTGTAGGCCATAAAAGCTTGTTGTGTTTAGTAAAATACTTGAGAGTATACTACAGTTTTTTAACACCATACAGGGCCACCCACACCATGGACAGGTACCTTGGCTCTTATGTTTGAACTCAGATGCCATGAAGGTTTCATAATGAAGATTAAATCTAAACTCCTTGTGCAACAGATATTCTTCAACAAAGGACTAGGTTGGCATGTGCCCAAGAAGAATGCAGTGTAAGCAAACTCATGGGTGTTGTATAAGTCAGGGGTGGTGAGACCTGAGTATCAAATTGGATATGCCCACGTCTAACAATATGCAGCAGTATACACTTGGCCTTGTTCTTCTTCTAGTTTTAATATTTGTATAATATATATATTAGTTAAGCGAATTATTTTTGATATTCAGTTTATATTTCTGCATATTTTTCAATTTTATTTTTTTCTCTTTCTTTCCTATACCTCTTTAAATACCCTGGTGGATATTTATTGATAGCACAGAACATATTTGCAAGCATATATTTTAATAGATAATATTAATTTCATATTTTTCTATACATTTCTGACTAAGTAAATATCTTGGGAATATAATCCTTTAGAACAAACTTGAGGGAAAAAAGTTTTGCAAAACTGAAGATGAAAAAAGAGCCCAAATATCTCAGCTATATTAAAGCTGACCATTAAAGGAAGTTAACAGTCATTTTAAACTGGTATCTAGAAACAGATGTTTTTACCTATATTACAAAAAATTCACGGGCATACATAAGTACAAGGTGGTACTCAAAGTTTTCCTGTACAGTTTCTAATAGGCAGGGTTTTTTTCATTAGCAGTCTGAGACATTAAAAATAGGCAATTCAACACTTCAGGTACAAATTGGAAAACAGAAATTAAGGACATGATTGCTTAAACATAGTTTCGGCACTATTTGGTATGCTTAGGGTATTTCAGATATTTACTTTGGACAAACTTGAGACAGTATTTATGGAAATTCATGCCTGCCTTTCTGCTGCTAGAGAGGTTGATAGAAGACAGGTGAGCATCTGAAATGATGCTAGTTACTTAAGTCATTTATCTGCATGTGATTTCAACCAATAATGTTTAATCTTTTGAGTCTGATGTCTGAAATTGAAGCACCTTTCTAGTTTATTGGAGAATTTTGTTTATGCTTCACTAACATTTTCTTGCTGCAAAGCAAATATCCTGACTTTGGGATTTTTTCCATATTTTGTCATTAACCAGTTTGACTATTTCTAATTATGTTTTCCTTGCTGTTTGTGTATGTCATTTTACAAACAAACACAAAGAAACCCCATGTAGTTTTACATTCAGCTCACAGAGGTATAATCTGTTTCCTTTGCTGGAGGAAATCCTCAGTGATGTGCTGCCAATATTTTAGCAAGAGACTCTTACAAATCATTCTTCCCTTAAGCCTATGTTAAATCAGGAGTATATGTGCTCCAAAGAGAAATGGCAACAGACTCATTTGTTTCCAATTTAATGTGAAAATGTGTTCTCATAAACATAACCAAGAAAGATGTGATGTTATTTGGCAAACAAACTGATACTAAGCTCCTGGAAACCTCTAGACTGTGTTCCTTAGCAAAAGCAAAGAGATGAAAAAAAGTGCATGTGGATAGGTTTACTAGGGTAGCACTGTGCTTTGAAACAGCATGTGAGCAATACTGTTACTAGTTATCTATAGAGATGTAATACAATGTGAGATATTTGTTTTCCTTACTACGAAATCTACCATTTGTTAAACTCCTAAGAGTTCCCAAATGCAAAATGTTGCAGATATTGTACAGGAAAACAAAAGCCCCACTAAACAATTGTGATTATTCTGAAAATGTTTCCCCCATCTCAAATTACATTATGACACCCTTGTAATACTATCTATGTGTATATGTTTCAGTATTTCCCAGGGCAATTACAAGGGCTTAAGAAAGTACTTGCATGGAGTATTGAAAGTATGGTATGAGGAATATCCTTAAGGGTTATCAGGGAATGGGGCTAGCATAGTGTTATATCCCTAAGGATCTTTATAGAGATAAATGGTCCAGGGAGAATGAGAACACTTTGCCTACGTCTTCCTCTACCAATGGCTGAGGCATTCTCAACAGTGCCATGACTTTTAGGCTTCAGTAAATTTGGGGAATTCTGAAAACAGGAGGGATGCAACAGAATCAAGGATGACATACCCTATTCTAATACATTCACTTGCAACAGTATTGTACGATTTAAAATGGTGGCACACAGGCTTTTTTTTTTAAACCCCTGAAGTGTACTGTCTCCTCAATTTTAGTTTTCATCTAGTATTTTTATGAAATATTATACTAATTTTGCTTAATTTAGAATAAAAAGGTACTTAATAAAGTTACCCATATTCTAACCATGAATACCTCCCAGCAATTTGACTTCAGCATTATGGCCAATCTTTCTGATCAATAGGTACATAATGAATTTCATGGAAAGGGAATCACTTGTAAGGAGGAAGAAATGTAGGTAATTAATTTGTTTATTTATTCCAAGATACTTGAAAGTTTGACTGCGAGCCTATCTCCGAGAAGACATGATTTCCTTAAGTGGAGTAAAAAAAGAAATGTTCTTTCTCTCTTTCTTTCTTTCTTTCTTTCTTTCTTTCTTTCTTTCTTTCTTTCTTTCTTTCTTTCTTTCTTTCTT
>JAOTQQ010000001.1:167911070-167928616 GCA_026546715.1 Gallinago undulata
TTAAACAGTACCGGTCCCAGCACGGACCCTTGAGGGACACCACTTGTCACTGCTCTCCATCTGGACTTAAAGCCATTAATGCTGAAGGAGTACCACATTCTGCAGTACTTTTAATTCCTAGCTGGAGATGCCTGACCAAGCAACATTCCATCTCTGTACAGGACTAAACTTGGGCCTGCATCATCCCTTTATCCCATTTTATAGTCTCAGAATAATGGAGTTTTGGTGTTCATTTCTGTTTTAGGCTAACACCAGTAGCAGCTAAGCCCCATAACGGCTTCTTTCTCAGTCCCTGCAGTGGGATGTGGGAGAGAATTGCAAGAGTAGAAGTGAGAAAACTCACAGGTTGAGATAAAAACAATGTAATAAGTTAAGGAAAACCAAAACCAAACAGAAGAACAGCAACAACAACAAAAACCCACAGGAAAATTATTAAAACAAGTGATGGAAAACCAATCATTCATCAGTCAACCCAATGCCCAGCCACTCCTCAAACAAGGGCAACCCCTGGACAACCCCCCACTTTTATTGATAAGCATGACATTATACAGTGTGGAATATCCTTTTGGTCAATTTGGGGCAGCTGTCCCAGCTGCAATGCCTCCTAGCCTCTTGTTGTGCCCCAGTCTACTCACTGGGGGCAGAGCGAGAAACAGAGGAAACACTGATGCTATGTAATCACTGCTTGTAAACAGCAAAAACATTAGTGTGTTATCAACACTATTTTGCTCACAAATGCAAAATGTAGCACTGTAAGGGCTGCTATGAAGAAAATTAACTCCATGCCACCCAAAACCAGTATAATTTCACATGGGACCCACATGTGACTCAGTGAGATATTAGATATAATTATTAGGAGACCAGGACCCAAAACCAAATCCATAGTTCACTTAAAAATTAAGTCTAGACACAGTTATCATTCCAGACTCTCTTTCTGGTTGTTAACCATAGCAGCTGCCCTGCTTCATGAAACTGCATGTGTCATTATAGCTTGTTTTTGTGTTTTGTGGAGGGGAGTGAAGTTTTCTGTGGAAGTCTGAGCTGATTTCTTCAGGGTTTAAGTTCTATCAGAATTTTCACTGGAAGGCATTTTACTTTCAAAGTTCAGCATCTGTCTAAACACATGTGCTCTTGAAAGCAAGTGAAGTCTCTATTACTTTGTCTTCGTAGGGCAATTAATGAGCATAGAGGGAATATGCAAAGAGGGAAAATAAATTAAAGAAATATTTGTGTAATCCCGACAGCACATTGTAAATCAACAAAATCATGCTGTTGGGATTATGTTGAGGAGAGTCCCAAACTACTTTTTTGATGCACTTAGCAGATGTTTTTCCAAAAATATCTTGTCCCTCCAGAAAATATTATTTGCACATTCCCTAACCTGTCTTTTTCTTTGCCAAGTAGAGCTTTAACACATTTGCTTTTGTGCTTTTCTTAATGTAAAAAAAAGAAAAAAAGTAATGTATGTTCAGGTATCCAGATTGCATTCAAATATTTACATTTGTTGTAAAGCTCCTATTCAAAACAAACAAATAAACCCCTAAAGTTAACTGTTGTCATGTGTACTATATGGCATACCTTTTCAATAACTTCTGCACAAATCAATCTGCATAGCTGCAGGCCAAATTATTTTTAGTTTCATATTATTTTAATGTTTGATTTTATGTCTCTTTTCAGTGAATATTTTATTAATGTTTCACTTAGGCCAGTATTTGTCATCTTATTAGCTTTTTTTCCTAAAAGTTTCTGAAGTTATCAGATCTGTCCCACCAGATCTTAAAAGAATAATTGGGTTGAATTGTGGGTCTGATAGCCAATATTTTTATATATCTATGTTATAGGTTGGCCCCAGTTACCAGCCAAGCACCCACCTAGCCACTTTCTCACCTGTCATTGCCCCAGTGGGATGGAGGGAGCAAATGGAAGGGGAACAAGAGTGAGAAAACTTGTGAGTTTAAATAAAGACAGGAATATCACTTGTCAAGCACTATTGTGGGCAAAACAGAATCAGCTTGTGGAATGTAACTTCAGTTTTCATAGAGGCATGACCATATTTCTTATGTGTTCAGCTGTGGTGGGCCTGTTGGAGCCGGATGGAACCGGTTGTGTCCAGCACAGGGCAGACCCTTGTTTCTTCTCACAGAGGCCACTCAGCAGTCCACTGCTACCAAAACCTTACTGTTTACACCCAACACAAACTTTCAAATTACAGAAGTAGGCTATGATGATTGTATTTTTAAAAAGGATGAAAAATCAAACTGTACAATTACAGAACCACCAGTCTGACCTCAATGTGAGGCCACAGTCAGCAGAACAAATTACAAAGGAAGCACTAATTAAATCAATTAAGGTGAATTGCAAATGGATAAATCGAAGCCGGTGATTAGCAAAGATGGATTGTGTCAGACTGATAGAATATTTTCTTTAACAAAATGACTACTTTTATAGACAAGAGGGTTGTGAAAGATCTAATCTGTCTTGAATTCTTTACAACAGTTGATATGATACCCCATGGGAAATTTTCACTTAAGATGGTGGTTAGTACAAGAATTGTAAGTTGAATAAAGAATTATTGTGTGATAGGGGGATTACTAGTGTAGTGCTCAATGGATTAATTTTGTGGCTAATCTTTCATACCTTTCTTAATGACAGTGATATAGTTGATGTTAATGGATTTTTATGATGACAGGACATTATGAAACGTACAAAGCCATAGGAGTACCCAAATGTCTCCTGGGAAGAATGAGACGACCTTGAAAAAAGAAGCAATAAAAATGATAACATGAAGTACAATCCACCTGGAGAATTAAAAACATACCTGTGCTAACCAGCTGGATGACAAAGTGGATGAAGGATTTTGTTATATTGATTGATGACAAGGTAATTGTAAGTCATCAATGTGAAATGAAAAGGCATTATCTTGAGGAGGATCAAGCAAAATATTTTGAGTTAACCAATACCAAAGCTACTATAAAAGCACTTATTAAATCATCTCAGGAATTCTGTGTACTCTTCTGGTAACATATACAGAAACAGTAATTCAAAGGTAAAGAGTACGACTACTAAGAACATAAAGAACAGAGCCTACCTTATGTACACCAACATTATGCAAGGCATATAGAACAAAGAGGTTGTTTATATAGCAAAAAAAACACATAGAATTATTATTTTTTTAATCTATAGCAACATTTGCAGTAAACACCGAAGACACTGAAGTTGGTTATGTATGTTACAGCACCTTGCCCACTGCAGAGAGAACATCAGCATCTATAATTTGGTGAACTATTTACCCAGATTTTTTTATAAGTTAGTGGGAATGATAAACACAGATGGACTGGAAAGAATGTATTCAATTCATCATCTGATTAGACTTAGGCTGAACTTTGTTGGTAACATCCTTTATTTAAAGCAACTTCCAAAAAAGATTTATATCATGAGAAAGACATAACTTGAATACTTCCACAACTGGGGTAAATAAGGTATATGGACTGAGGTCAATGAAGGTCATTTATTACAGGTGCACAGGATTCTTGGAGGCAGCTCTGTGGTTAAGAATACCTTCCTCAAGCTGTATCTTGTAATCTAAAAGGCATCAGTGAGAAAAGAAAATGCATTTATAATATCATATACTTGTGCTTTCCTACTCTTAAGTTCATTACCACCAGAACTGTGTTGTTTTGTGACAAGGAAAAGAACAGCTTTACTGACAAGTTGTGGATAGTAATAAGCATCTTGATAATACTACGAACAACAACAAATGCTTAGTTTGACAAAAAGCTTGAGATTCTATATTACTTCAAAACATGGAGACAATAGATTCAGTAGTTATTGAGTCAGTATCTTAACTATCTAGCTTCTGTTTTGACAAGTTTACTTCTTCCCAGCAGGAAGAATTCTCCACTACTATCCATTTTATGTGGGATAATTATCTTAGTGCTTTCTCTGTTAAAGTCATCCTTGTTATAATCTATCAGATTTCTAGTAGGCAGTCTAAGTTTAAATGATCAGTAGTCATTTTTCAAATTTTTTTGCAAGTATGAATGTTGGAGAAGTATGAGCACGATAACCAAAAACTTCACTTCTCATTCCTTTGAAAAACAGAGTCAGATAGATATGGAACATGTCAACCACTTAGTCAAAGATAATTTTATGTCAATTAAGGCATGGGTGAAACTCAGAATATGTGTACTTAATATGAAGACAGGAGAAGGAACTTGGTCATTTTCCTTGGAGAGAAATGGAGTATGAACAGGCTGCTTTATAATGTAAAAATAGATGTCACTTAAGAATCAAACATTGTTTCATCACTTTAAAACAAAAGATCATGTAAAAATTTTGGACTCTGAAATAAGTGGGTGGAAGTTGTGCATGAATAGAATTTAAGACTGTGAAAAAGAGAGAAATGCAAAGGGAAATGGCATGGACTTAGAAAATAGACTATAGAATAACAATGGTAATATGAGTTTCCTTAAGAAACCATGGTTAAATTTAACTCCAAAATAGGGTACAGGAAGTGGAAAAGAGAAACTATATGAGGTAAAAGGAGGTTGTACATACGTTGTAGGGAAAATTCCTGAAAGAAATGTCATGACCCTATCAGTTTCTCTCACTTAGAGAGACAAACAACAAGGCCATGAATTTTGACCAATCAGAGAGGTAAGAATATATTTACAAATCAGACGGCTGTTGATAGGGGAAGAGACTAGAGTGATCATTAGGAATCTTTCTTATGCTTTTTATACCATTAATATAAATACTGTAATAGTGTATAGGTATTCCATGTATGGCAAATGATTCCTGTTAAACACAGTAGATGACAAATAAAAAGGACTTGTATCTTCGGAGTTTTGAATCTAAGAGTAATATTTCGTGCTGGAGAAAATAAAAGCTACATTTACATAGCTAAATAACATCTACCTCAGCAAATAGTCCATGGTTTTGAAATCAATCAGTTCAGAGTTGCACAGATTTTTTTCTTTTTCTTCAGAAGACTGAACCAGACTTCTCATCTGAAAATGTTGAAAGACAAGTTGATAACAGGAGGGTGTTTACTTATCTCTATCTCTGAACATAAAGACATGTACAAACAGCAGAAGCACTCAGAATTTTATTCTACAGTTTTCTATGAGCTGCTGTGCAATTTCATGAAAGAGCTTCGTTTCTTCCTGCCTGCCCTTAAAACATGGTGAGAACTGGGCATCTGATTGTAGTCTTTGCAAAGTAGATGAGAATGGTGAGAACTGGAAGCAAGACAGTTGTGGGTGACACTGCTGCACACAAACTGAGGGGCACTGCTACTCACCAACTGGGACAGCAGATTAAGGAAACACTTTTGATCTATCCTCCAACAGATCCTTAAAAGAGATGTGCAAGGAAATTCCTTCAGTGAAAGCAATGAGGTATTTTGACTTAGTACATTACTTCACAGGATGTATAGATTTACACAGTACGCCACCAGTCACCCAGTGTGTGGCCTAAAGGATATGTCAAACTAACTTAGCATCTGCAACAAATAAGCAGAACCATGGTTCAGTAAGATTTGATCAGTCCTTAGGAGGCAGCATGGGACAGTGTGGGTTCTTGTTTTGTATCTCACTTCACGTTACATTTCACCTTTATGTTATTAGATATGGAATTTTCTTCTGCTGTTTTCTTCTCCTTTCTCATTTACTTTTCAGTTACATTTTATAAGCATCCAGGTGCTGTACAGAATTAATTTCTTCCATTCATAGTCTTGTGCCTTCCCTAATCAGTCACCCTTCAGTTCACATTTCTTCTCAGTTGCTATAATCTTCAAACCAACTGCGTACAATTTTGTTGTTTTTTTTTTAATCACTGAGTTAGGTTGTAGGCAAGTATTGCATTCTTTGTTACAAGTTCATCTTTTTCACCATTCCTTCCTAGGCAAATGTCCAGCCTGGTAATTTTGGGATCTTGAATATTACTTGAATAATAATACTTCTCACTGATTATTAAACAAAAACACTTTTAATGCATAGAGTGCTACAAAAACTTTTAGTATTCCTCTTTTATAATGCAGTTGCATAGTCACATATTTTCTTAAATTGCTTAGTTTTTAAGTTGACTATCAGATATGTGAAGAAAAACTACAGTAGCCTCTTAGAGTTTACTATTTACTAACAACTTTTTCTTTTTTTTTTTTTTTAAAATCTTTATTTACTGTTACTTTTACTTGTTTCTGTTTTGCTGTTGTTGTTTTAATTTACATTTTAAAAAGTCATCGATGCCTAGCCACTATGCACTGTTCAACTCTTTGGATGAAGCTGTTAATCTTTCTCACTTCCTTTTTCTTTAGAGCGGGGTTAATGTAATGTATACCTCATCTATAAAGCTGTTACAAAAGATGTGGTGTTAAGTGCTAAATAACGTAATCTACAAATATACCAGTATGTGATTTATCATAAACTACAAATCTGGTCAAATTGTTTTTTTATATAGAAAAAGAAACAGAATTTGTCCAAGATTCATGCCTCCTAGTTTTAAACAATGAACAATTTCTCTCAATGTTATTAAATGTCGTGGAGCAATAGTACCAAGTTTAAAGGCAGAACAAGTTATACAATGGACCTGATATCTACATTAAACATGTTTTTGGTTTTAACTCATATAGGTCTTGTCTGGTCTGAAGACCTAAATGCCTGTTCATTGTTGAGTACCATTAGGTAAACTTTTGCAGCATGTACTGCTTCTGAAAGGATTCCAGGTCATGGCTTTTCAAGAAAGATCTACAATAGAAAACAAATCATCCTCAATAGAGGTAACCAGATTTGCTTCAGAATGGTTTTCCTGATCCAAAATGAAAAAGTAATTTCAGTAAAAATGAGAAATTGTTTGCCTTACATGTTTTCTAGTGTCAAAAGAAGGAAAACTTCAAAGACAATTTCAGCCCTGTTTATCACTCTTTTGAGGTGACATTTTATCTACATGGCTAAAGTGAGAGCTTAATATAATTTTGACTATAGAGAAGTAACCGGATTATATACTATCTTATGTGTGCCTATCATAGATCATGTAACTGGGTCTTGCTGTTCTTGAAGATGCTCATAAAAGAGTCTACTTCAAGGAGGCACAAATATTCCTTGAACGTAAATATGAACCTTAAGTATATCTAATTTTTTTCAATTATATTCTTTTCTTGTTTCTAGTGGAATCCATAGTTGCAGTTAGGCAGTCATGTTGACATGAAAATGAGGCAAATATTTTGCAAAAAAGGTACAAGAACAAAAGAAATAAAAAGAAGCAACATTCCCTACTTGCTGCGGTTAAAAGAAACATCTGCATACACTCCTAGAAGAACAATTTAGTTTTATTTCAGAAGTCTCAAAAAGACTTAGTCTCCAGGTTTATTTTATATTTTTCCTCTTGAACTTCAAGGGGAGAAAAGACCTTCTAAACTAAATCTTACTTTAACCCATAGGACAGGGATTTGAACACTTACACATTTACTGGAATAGCATTTAGCAAAAGTTTTAAAATTCAAAATATACCTCTTAGGTTTGAATAGATTCAGCACCTTAACATGTCATTTGATATAAGTGTTTTCATGATTTGAACAAGCTTAGTTGTTTCTAGAATGTGGAGGCCTGGGGTTTAGGTCAAACCAACTTTTGAGAGGGAAATGAGAAACCAAGCTGTAAGATTGTAATAACTGATTCTGAGGATGATTTTTCAGTTCAGTAGATTTCTTCTATTATATGTAGAAGAATTTATATTTATGAATATATATAATAGAATAAATTTATTTACTATGAGGTTTCCAAAATTATCCTATAAATTGGAGGGTCTATAAGTTAATATCGTGAAATTGCAGTCTTAAATTAGTAGTAATAGTCTCATAGAAATAATTACATGCATGCATATATATATATCTTCAGAAAGAGATCCGATTCAGACAAGATATTTGCATATCAAGTGTAAAACATGTAACTGAAGAAATCTCAAAGATGACAGTGGAAGGCTAGGCACCTCATCCCACAGCCTGTCATTGTCATAAGAAGCAAATAAATTCCAGTTGATTTTAAATAAAGAACAAGACCAAGAACATTTTTCTAAAATTAAAATGAATTGCCTAGAGAATGTTTTCAATATTTAAATTAGACAGTGATGAAGAAAATGATTTATGAAATTTCATGTATATTTTTCATTTGAGAAACAAATGATAAATTACAATTTAGACAGATGGTCTCAAAATGTCTTGAAGGACTTAGAAATCACCTTGATGTATTAAGTGTCTTAACATTGCAGGCCTTCAAAATTCAGATAAGCATTAAATACTCATGTCTTAATTTCAGTAATGAGGTGGAGAATGAAAGGCAAGTTATGAAAAAAAAAGATTGAAAGGTGAAGAAACATTGATAGGAGATAACAGTGAAATGGCTGTAAATAAGAGGTGGGCATTGGTAGGAAATGCAGGTGAAATGTCTATAATCAAGAGTCCAACTATCAGGCCTTCCCTGCTGTATCAGTTAAGCCCTAATAAAATATTAATACAGTCGAGTGAACTACTTGCATGGTGTACCTATGAAATGCTATAAAAAGCTGAGAAAAGACTAAAAATATATATGAAAGAGATGAGACTTAAAGGGACAAACAAAGACATAAACCATGTCTGAACAGAAGGTGTGAAACATAATGGTGTGTGAAATAAATTAAGAAATGTGAGAGGAAAGTGTTATCTCATTTGTTTCATCTATTTTTCTTTTAATGAATGAGCTATAAAACAAATATAAATGAGTCCATGTAAGCTCTCCTGTTTTCAAACGAATAAATCAAATTATTTTAACATCTTTAACTTGTACAAAATTAAATCAGATGGCAAACAATGAGTTTGTAATCAGTATCTCATGTGAAAATGTATTTATAATACATTGCTTGAAGAGCTATTTTGTAGTAGATCATAGAGAATGAAACAGGAACAATTTTATTGAAAATTACCTAATTAGCCAATAAGAAGTCTCTACAATCAATTAATCTCACTGTGACTAAATAATTTTGTAGCACTCAGAAACGTAACCATCCAATTATTCATTTGTTTGTAATTGGTGGAAAAAACATATTTTGCTTACCTACTCTAGGGGTATCATAAATTATATTTGATCAGGTAGTTTGACTTAAACATTAGCTCCAGAATATATTTATATAGACATAGTCATTAAAATTTTTTTTGCAATGTAACTTTCCCTCCCCCACCTTCCTTTTTCTTCTTTGTAAATCTTCATCCTTAAAAGTCTTAGAAGAGACAAAGTCACTTTCTTTAAGGGAAATAAGAATCTACTGTCTTTTTATAGCAGGCTTTAAATTTTTTTGTCAATGTCCTGGTTCTGGTGGGGATAGGGTTAATTTTCCCCAGGCTCTGTCAGGGACACAGGTATTCGATACAACTTGAGCCATGCCCAGTCTGCAGTGGAGTTGGTGGGGAACAAGGGACAGGAAATTGCTGCTTGGGAGTCCAGGATCTGGTTGGAGGGGTGGTATCATAACCCATGTTGCTGTTATTGTTTTCTTGTTCCCTTTGCTGTTCTGTTAAACTGCCTTTGTCCCTGCCTTCTTTTCTTCCGATTCTCCCCTCAGGAGAGGGTTCTTTGTTGCCATCTGAGGCTAAACCATGACAATCAATGAAATAACATACGAGAAATAACTTGTTCAAGTAGTATATCTACCACATAAACTAAAGGAGGCCTATCAAATGAATATACAGTAATTTGCTACAATAACACCTGTTCTTGAACATAAAGCTTGTTTATAAACTGTCATTTGAGAATGAAAGAGTTAAAACTTTGAATTTTAGTCTGGCTTTGCATTGAGGCTTTGGGATGAAGCCATGACAGGAAGTTTCATAAGTAAATACGCTTGGTTTGGAGTGCTTTTATAGAATTGTGTATAATATTTTAACTGGGAAAAATGTGACTGCTTTTACACATCTGAACAACATCTAATGACATTAAATTCCCTAGCATATCTGGCTTTCCAGGACATCTCTTTCTTTTGTAAGATTTGTGTCATTGTTCAGCACCTTGCAGATGTCTCAGATACCTTGTGAAATCTCAATTGAGAACAGGTCTTAATTATTTGGGCAGGAGAATACTATCCATGATATCTTTCAAGGTTTTTGTCTTTGCTCTTGTTCTGAGAGCAACTACAGATAGAGGTACAGAGAAAGGATACATGGTAGTGAGTTTCAATGAAATATAACTGGGTTGAATGCAGTAAGAATCAGTCATTTTCTGCATACGCTCTGTGTGAGCCACAAGTCTGAATATTTTGGCTTATGAAAGCGTACATTGCATATGAATACTGGTTGTGGAGTCCTTTTCAAGCTGCAGGCCCTAGACATGTATTATAGCAGCTTATGCCTTGGATTGCCTTGCTCTTTCTGAAGAAAACTCTTTAATTGTAGAGTAAACACTTCAGATGTCAAAGCCCTGCTGTTAAAAATCCTACAACTCTGAAATGTGAAATTACAAATTCTTCTTGGGTGATAATGATTAATTCTGTGTGATTATTCTTTTCAGATCCATTCATATGACTGAGGTAGAAATATTGCAAGTGAAATTCATTGTAAGGATCTGCATTTGTTTTTCCTATATGAAACGCCCAAGTTCTTTGTTCAAATGTCTTTTGGGTTTTCCAGAAAGGATGGGGGGTTTATCTTTCATCTTGCTTGGAGACAATAAACAAAATAAAACCATTTGATTAAAATGTTACAGTATTTGTTTTATCAATGTGGCACTTTGATATGCAGCCAATTATACTATATTGACTCCATTCTGTTTGTAATGTTTCTCTTTTTAATCTGGATTTTTAATTTTGTAACTCCTCTACATTCAAAGGATGCCTGTGTGTGGATGCAAATCTTTAATGGAGAGCTTCAATAGCTTTTTGATGTGATTTTTTTCTGTTTGGCAGTCCATTATTTCATTTGGCCCAGGAAGATCTCACGAAACAGCTTGGGCCTGTATTCATGTGTTAGAAAGAGAAAAATTATGAAAATATGTTCCCTAAAAAAGTACAGTGAATGAAAGTACAAAATCCTGTCATGACGAGCAGAGACATGAAACAATAGTAAACAAGAATTTATTCCAAAATACAGAAAGAACAATTACAAAGTAGTTCTACAGTGTAATACTAATGGTTATTCATTGACCCAATTTTTATTCAAACAGAAGTTTGATTATAATAATTAATAATAAATATTATTTGCCAGAATAATTCTGATTTTGTTCCAAAAGAAAAAACATTGAGCAGAGTGCCAACCAAAGTTTGTCTGAGCTTACAAAGCATAAACCCTGCCTTTGACTCATGTATCCCTTATATTGCAGAGGAATGATTCTTTTGGTCTGTTTGTCATATGTAGAAAAATAAAAATATTATTACAGTAAGTCAAAAACCAAATGAAAATAGTTTCAATTTTCTTCATTTTTTTAATAATTTGGAAATCCTCTATTCTATAATACTACAGTAATATGAAAAGATTCAATATCACCAAGAAAAATATGCTTGTATTTTGGATTTTTTTTCCCTACGGTGTATGTCCTTGAACAAAGAACAATAAAGCAGAAATGTCAAAGGAACACTTTTGTAAGTGGATGCCTTGTGACAGAACACTATTGGGAAATGGCTGATCAACATAAGAAGATGGCAAAGCTATCTTAGAATTTCCTATGCAGGTAACAAGAAAAGAGAGCTTTTGATTAGATGGGTGTATGGAGTGAGAAACTAATTTGACCTTTGATTAAATGATCTCAGTTTCCTGGCACCATCACCTGTATCTCAATTATATTCTGCTAAGAGGAAAAAGTAAATTCGGCCATTATTTTAACTGACATGAAAGGGCAGAATAGGAGGGTTTCAGCTTTCGCTAGTTTCTGCAGAGATCGAAATGGGAAAATGAGTGGCCCCTAAAATTTACAGCCTCTTACTTATTACAGGCAGTGACTGCTGCAAGCACAGAGGGGATAATCAGCTTGTCAAGAGCCTGCCGCTGAGAATGCCAACATATAATCACTTCTATTGCTTCAGAAGACTTCTTAGGAAACTGTGGCACTACATTTGCATTTAAAAAGCCATGTTGTACAATTGTAAAGAGAGTTTATTTCAAAAAATACTGTAAAATAGTCCTTAAAATGATTAATTCATTTTTTTCCCATAAATACTGTATAAAGAGACATAAAAGTTGATATTGTTGTATTGAAATGTTAGGTCAAAATCATTAGACTGGTAGATATTTGCAGGAGATAATAATCCATTCATTCGTGAATGTTGTTTCTTGCACGGAGGATGGTTGGTGTTATATTTACAGAATAATAAAACTCAGCTGAATCAAAACTTGTGTATGTCAAGTTTTTCATAACTTCAGAATGTATAGTATTGTAGCAGTTGTTAGTGGCTCAAAATTCTTCTCAGGCTTTCTGGTAGCAATGAAACTCCTTATCTCAGGGAGAGCTCTGTTTCACAGAGCCATGTGCTAAGAAACAGTTGCCTACAAAGCAGAAATCTTGGAAGACACTCAGAAGAAAAATAAAGGCAAAAGGAATGTTATCAGATCCTAAGGTCTACAGAGATAGATGAAAGGTTTTAGTGAAAAAGGTCCAGTGGCAACAATTTGTAAGAAAATAAAAAGAGAAGCAGCTTTGTAAGTCTCTGAAGCTCCACAGAATTGAACCTAGGACAATATTGGAATTCAATACGTGTACAAAGTCAGTTAAAACACTGTGAGCAAATGAAAAATAGTGCTAGAGCTCAATTAAATAGGAGCCATATACAAACTGCAGAAATCTTCTGGAGCCATCTGGAAAGGGTAGACATAAGCAAAGAGGAGCACTGAGGGGTTAAAAGATACGTGAAAGGAATTAGATTTCTGAAATAGGATGCTAATCTGTTTTAGTTTCAGATGCTATGTCAAGATTAGAAAAGGGGATAAAAAGCCTTAAGAAGGACAAATATTGTGAAAAGTAAAGGGTGCAATCAAATATTAAACCATGCACCATTAACATGCCTGACCTAAACCATTCAAATATGAAAGCTAGGAGTAAGGGAATTATAAACAAATTATCAAAGGAAAGGCCAGATGTTACATTTCTTGAAGAAATCTATTATACCAGAATATAAACTGGAAAGCAATTAGTTTCTGCAGGTATTATTTTTAGTGATTAAATTAAAGAAAAAAAATAAAGAAAGAGAAAGAGTAATTTAATACCAAAGAAATTGACACTTATTAAAAGAAGAGATTAAATCAGATACAGATAAAACCTTTATAGTAATAAGGAATAAAATAACTGGGTCAACCTAGTCCCCTCATTTCAGGTACAGATTTTTTTAGATTAATTTTGATTTAACATTACAAATTCTGCAATAGGGAAAAATCATATATGGAAGAGATATCAACAAAAAAAGACAATCCCTACGGGGGATGCACTTAGAAATATATATATTTAGAATTAAACTGAAAACAATACCATGATTTCATAGGCTTAAAGTTCATGGCAAAAAACAAATTAGGCTTAAGAATAACTGAAGTCACTGTGCTCTTGTCAAAGACATTACCCTTCTTTTCTAGCCATAGAAATGTCTGTATCAAGTTCTGTTATCTCTTGATTTTCCTAACTTCAAAACAATATTAAACTTAAATTCCAGAGTATCTAAACAGGTATCCTAAAGATGATGTTGTAGTGCAGAGAAATAGGTAACTACACTTATCTTCTCAGGACACAGCGAAGTTTCATACAGACCCAGTTTGCCATGCTCAGATTCAATCTGGCATAGAAAGGCAATCAAGGTTCGAAATCAAAGAACATTAAGTAAGTAAACAGTGGAAGCAGAAAAGGTATCTGAAGTAAAGACTAAACATACTGGCTTGAGCACTATGTGATGCTGCACATCTGTGTGGCTTTCAGATACAACTACCTTGTTTGCAATGTCCTGTGTGTGTCTACAACCATTTCTGGGCACATCCATAGGCCACCAGAGGCAAATAGGTTTTGTCTAATTGTTCTAACTGTATAGCTCCAAAGGCAATACAAGTCAGTGCTTTCTCCTTAACATGCATGGGACAGACTATTGCTGAAACTGATCCTCCATAGAGGGGCACACACAAGTGTTGATCCTTATCCTTTAAATCATTCCAAACTTACACTTCACTCAACAGTTTTGTAACAATCTATAAAATTACCCTAGGATCTGCCTGATTTCTTCTGTTTAACCTGAGCCTATTATGAATTCAGGAATGAAAGGCCAGAGAAAGCATAAGAAAGAAGAAATCTACTCCCACTACCCAGTTAGAGTTCTCAATAAGAAGAATTAATTGCTCTGATTTCAGATTCTAGGACTGTTTTGAGTTGCACAGTGAATAAGAAAGAGGGGTCAGGAGCTCAAACCTAGGTCTCCCTGTGCTCAGTTGAAGGTGCTAGCCATTGCTCAATATAAGCGCTTTGCTACTACCTCACTGTTGCTTTCCTCCTGCCTTTGGTGCACAATAACTCAGTGTTTGCATTCCTATGGACCTGGAAGAGTGACCTGGACAGGCTTGAGAAGTGGGCCTGTGTGAACCTCGTGAAGTTCAACCAAGCCAAGTGCTTGTTCAATATTACAGATACAAAGGTGGCAAGATTCATACTAACTATAAGGTATTCCGAATCAATACATATATATATGGGCAAAAACACAGATCACAAATTAATACGTATACACGTCAGCAAAAAAAATACATGCATGAGGGCACACATACACACAGAGGTCTCTAATTGCTAGAATCAGGAACTTCTTAACAGTAGGAGACTCTCAAGAGCCAACAGGTACCACTTTAAAGTCCTGCACGTGCACAGATGGATGGAAGAACATCCACATCTATAAAACTAATGTGCATATCACAAACATATATGTGGAGAGATGTGGAGAGGTGGATGGAAGAGAGGCTAGCTGAAATTTCCCTTTCTCAACTTTAGGGTAAATACAATGCATCAGAGTTCCTCAATGGGTGGTAGTTGAGGCTTGAGGAAGATTCTTTCACCTTGGCCTTGAGATGTCAGCCTGAGTGACAACTCACGGGAGGTACGGGCTACAGCACACTGTGTGTGAGTCCCCCATGGTGTCACAAGTCCTGCCAGCAAACCTGCTCCAGCATGGGCTTCTCTGTCCACAGGTCCACGTGTTCTGCCAGGAGCCTGCTCCAGCATGGACTCTCTATGAAGTCACAGACTCCTTCAGGCACATCCAGCTGCTCCGCCATGACGTCCTTCACAGGTTACAGTGGATATCTGTTCCATGTTGGAGCAGCTTCACCATGGACTTCACAGTGATATTCACCACAGGGTACAGGGGAATCTCTGCTTTGATGCCTGGAGCACCTCCTCTCCCTCCTTCTTCACTGACCTTGGTGTCTGCAGAGTTCTTCTCTCACATATTCTCACTTCTCTCTTCTTAAATATGCTATCACAGAGACACTACCACTATCACTGTCGGGCTCAGCCTTGGACAGTAGTGGGTCTGTCTTGGAGCTGGCTAGCATTGGGTCTATTTCACAAAGGGCAAGTCTCTAGTAGATTCTCCTGGAAGTCACCCCTGTACCCTCCCCATCCCCCTACCCCCGCTACCAAAACTGTACCACACAAACCCAATACATATATGAATAAATACATGTCTGTAAAAAAACAAGAAGGGGAAGAACTCTCACTTAGCAATATTAAACTCCTGACAAAAGAACTCAGGGTGATGACAACTAGTAACCTTCCTCTTGAAGAAGACTGAGTCTCAGCCTCAGGATCCACAGGAGTATCAGAAAGGTGACAGTTAATACCAGAGGAAAGGGTTGGTTGTACGCAGATATTTTTATGTCACTATATTTTTAGTGAAGCTTTTTTTTCTGAATTAATTGGGTAATTTGGACTGCTAGACTGTTAAACATTAATTGTACTAACATTAAGTTCTGGACTGTATACATACATGCTGTTCCCTCTTGCCACAAAGAAGATTTTGGGTGTAACAACAAGAACAAGAGAGTGACAAGGCAGTCAACAGCTTCCTGATGAAAAATTGTTAAAATAATACAATTATTCTCATAGAATGAGAAAGAGTGAGTCAGAATATGGTGGAAATGTAAAAAGCAAGTAACGGTATTGGAAGCAAAGACTCATTATGTCTTCCCTTTCTTAATACTTGGAAGAGAAGTCATCAGATTAAAACTATATGTGTAATTTTAAAAAGAAACAGTCATGTACTTATGCAATGATATACATTGCCACATGATGCTATGGATTCTCAAAGTTTATGTAGTTTCATGGAACAGACAGACTTAGGAAAAAAAAATCTCTTTAGGGCTTTAAATAGAAATATACTATTCTACAGTAATTCCAGAGCTACAAATTGTTGGGGACTGACATTATATTCTGGGGAATTCTAATACTGCATTTTCTGTTTGAGTGCTCCTCCTTAGACTTCTGGTGTAAAGCTGATACTCTTTGACACATTTGTTCTGACAGTTCTTAGTGAATCTATAAAATGATATAATGCAGCATAATCATAACTCTTGTGTATTTTCTGATTCCATGTATTTGAGAGTAAGGCAATACTGCATACACTGAAAATAGCTGTAATATTGTAATACTGAGTACAAAAGAATGGCTTATTTTGTTTGCGTAAACTAATCTCATCTCTTAATTTAGATCTGAACACATTTTAATGATATTAAAGAACAGAAATTATTTTCTCTTAGACAAAAGTATTAATTAAAAGTCTTAATAAATAAAATTAATGTATATGCAATGCACTGCTTTTGACTGCTGGTAAATATACATTTATAATATAGAAGACATGAGAGGACTTAACAATATATCAGATTTTAAGTTTACTTTCACTAAATTTTGTAGTATTCTACAAAGTACTGAGTGGGGAATTGGCACTACCACTTTTAATAAAATAGCTCTCAATAGCTGAGGACACTTTGGGATAGTACTATGATCACCCTAATGTTGCACAGAAGTTATATTAAGTTTAAATATAAATTTGATGTTGTTGGTTTTTTACTCAGAAGATTTAAATCAGTAGAAGAATACTCCGGTTTCATAACAATGTTTCAGATATGAAATTTAATAAAAAGAAGAAATATTTTCTTCCCCTATTCCCAAAACCCATCAGAAATGATTCAGAATTTCATCTGGGGTTATCTAATCCAATATGCTATGTGTGGGAAGAGAGAAGGTATGTGACCACCAGCCAGCTTTTATAAAATTATGAGAATTAGTACTATCAGAGAACATATGGGACTATTAATATACCAGTTTGGGTTTAATTGCAAGGAAAACATTGTAACAAATCTATGTAGGAAGTGTAAGTTTCATGAGTGTTACTAATTATGAGAAAGACAGTCTAAAAGGGCCTGCTGTTTACATGTTATAGCTAACTTTAACTGTTACCTCTCGAAGATAAGGTTGCGCTTTTAGAAATTTTAAGGGCCATCTTATGGAGCAGTTTGTTTGGACATCTTCAGCTGAGTGCAAAGGTACTTTATGTAGTAGGATATAAAAGTATAAAGG
>JAOTQQ010000001.1:167928716-167976116 GCA_026546715.1 Gallinago undulata
CTTATGGAGCAGTTTGTTTGGACATCTTCAGCTGAGTGCAAAGGTACTTTATGTAGTAGGATATAAAAGTATAAAGGGATTGTTTATTAGTTAGTACACAAAAAAGACAATTGGTATTTAATGAGTTATTAAGCTAAACATTAGTGTGGTCACCACTCCTTATAATGCACTTGAAGTGTCTCCGCTGTCCAGGAAAGTATCAGTCAGGAGGGACAGGGACTGCATGTGTCCTGACTACTGCTGATTTGCCAGGTACCACCAGCTCTATCATCCAGATGGCTTGACTATAAGATCCCACAATTACTGTTTATGCTGAGTAGCTTGTTTTCCTTTAGGGTTTTGTAACTTTACAAGTTGGCAATTTCTCTCTTGAATCATTGATGCACTGGGGGTGCCACTTCTGTCTGCAGCGTTTACCTTCTTAATGCTTTTTTACCACCTTACTGGCAGTTTTTCTCAGCAGTCCAAACCAGACCTGTCGCCACCATCCTTGTAGACAGTTACACAACTCTCTACAGTTACATTGGCGAATGGCTTACAACAAAGGTTAGAGAGAAGTGGTTACGGAGAAAAAACTGTAAGAAATGCTCTGTTGGAGCAATGGGGAGGATATTCTGAGAAAATTTGCTTTTTTTTTTTTTTAATTAAAATATATATTGATCTAAAACTCTTCACATTTATACATACGGAGGGATAATTTCCGGGGTAATAGTAATATGAAAAATGATGCATTTTAAGATGAAAACCGATTGTTCTAGAACAATTCACCTCCGGGACTTAACTAATGCTTTTAAACTAGAGGTTTAACTGTCATATGTTCACTATTAAGTTTCTATAAAGCAATAAACAGCTGTCATTGATGGGTATATTTCTCATCTAAATAATCCTATGAACAGAACCATCTGCTCTAACCTACACATTTTAAAGTCAACTTGCTAAAGAACCAGTCACATGATGCTCTAGTTATACCCAACAAGAGAACCAAGTAGCTGCATAGAGTAGTTATCTGAGCTCTCAGATACCTCAAGATGAGAAAAATAATTCTCTTATAACGAGTTATATCTCTATTGATAACAGAGATGTATTGGGTGACTAACTTGGATGTAAGAGTTTAAATTTTTATTCCTACTTTAGATGAATTGAATCCAAATCTATTACCTCCTGGCTACGACTAAATTATATAGCAAATTCTTGTCCAAATTCAGAATGAAAAAGAGCACAGCTCTCTTTTGCTCAGTGAAGTCATGTTTTCTTCCAATGAAAAGGAAGAAGGCCAAAGCAGAAGATGTATGAAACTGGGTTTCATCCTGACATGGATTAAGGTAATTGTCAGAGAATTTGTTTATCAAAAACAGAGAGTTAGATACCTTGATAAGAAGCTGAAATAGGTTGGAATGAATCTTTCTTTGCTTCACTGAAGAAGCAGTGTAAACTAAACATTTTTAATAGGGATAAAATGCTCACATCCAATGTGTAATGCTCTTTAACTAATCCATTGTATAAGGTTGTTCTGAAAATTTTCCAAATGTCTCTGTATAGAGAAAGCCAGATCACATGGTAGACCTGGGTCTGAAAACAAACTTTTTTATTATTATTATTTTTAATTTCTTTCCAAAATATAAGAATTATTTTATGGGAAGAAAATTTAAATTTTCACCCTACTTGATGCTACAAAATGAATCTTGCAGTAATAAAGATCCTATTTGAGCAGCTTCTTTAGGAAGAAGGAAGAGGGAATATTCCAATTCAAGAAGATTGCTAAAAGGCAGGAAAAAGTAGGGATCTTTTTAAAGGGTTTCATTTGGAATGAAGAATATATTAACTGTTCCAGCTTGATTAATTCACAAATGTTTTAAGAGAAAAATAGACTCAAAGGAGAAATTGAGTAATATGTTTGTAAATAGATATATAATCATAATTATAATACTAATTTCCAAAGAAAAAAATATAGCTGTAAGAAACTTTTCTGAAGGGATGTTTCTATAAGTCTATAGTCTAATCTTTATATATGTTTTCATTTCTTTTAAACTGACCTGAGACAAAAATTTGAAATCTTGAAAATTCTAACAGAAAATAAACAAAACCATTGTTTTAATATGCTTGAACTTTTTGGCATTATGGAAACTGAAATTACATTTTTTCCAAATGGTCTAAAATTATATTGGGGGGAGACAGTGTGGGATTTTTTTTTTATAAGCGTTGGCTATAATTTTCATATTTAATACCTTTCTTCTTGGGAACTGTTATTTAGAAGCCTCACGTTCAGAACTGATTAAATTGAAACTGATGGGCAATAGAGAAAAATAAATTCCCTAGAGAACTGTATCCACAGATCATGATGTCCCTAGCCATTAAACAATATGTAAAATGAAAATTCTGTATGAAGATTATTAAAAGAGTGCAGCAAAAGGCAATATTAAAATCTGAATATCCATAGATAAATTTTTCCATTTGCTTTTGTTAACAAAGTTTTAAAGAAACAACAATGTTGACATTTTTATAAGACATTATTTCTATGAAAAATTGCAATAAATTATGTGTACAAAAATGTGAAACTTATTGTTTAAATAACTGAATTAAACAGAAATAGAAAAAAATACCATTATTTTTTTAGGTTTTACTAATGTTTTCTCCTATAAATGTGGGACAAACTATATAAATAAATAAATACATGGAGAAAGGTAATTGACTAGTAAAAACATATGAATATAATAACTGAAACTGAACAAAAATTGCATCATTTAATATAATTTTTCTGGACTTCAGCTATATAATAGTATTGAAATTAGATCAGTAGAATATTTCAATCTAAAACCTATCAAATGTGTTTGTTCTTGGACATGCATTTGGGCTAATTTTACTTTTTCTTTAAATCCATAATATTCTGCTATAAAACAGTTATTTTGAGGTAATAGGCATGGGATATGGATCTTGAAAGTGATGGATCATTGAACCTTTACAGTTCTATAACACCTCAGTTGCAGATTCATAGAACTTTGTGAACTTCTGCAAGTCCTTGGTCTATCTTGCTCATTTGCATCTCTCAGGAGATTACAGTTATTACTAGACCTTGTAACATAGTTTTCCTCTGCAAGCAGCAAGCGGGGGTGAAAGAGGAGCCTGAAGCTGCTTGAGACTGTTTTAATGAGTGAAGCCTCCTTGAACTGACTTTCAGAAAATACATTAATTGCAGAAAGGTCTCATAATAATTATAGTTTCTTGAAACATATAAGTTATCTTGGCTATAAAACGGGGCCTACACAATCAAATTATTACAGGCACAATATTAAACTGCCTCTTTTTTGTGGTTTGCTCCCACTGTTAGCATGTTCTTATTAGCCAAGTTAAAGTATTTAATTTCTACAGATTTTATAGTAGATGGGTTTTATACTGTACTTCAGGAGCTCCAGGACTAATAACAAATCTCTTCAAAACGTGCAGTGAAACAGCAGTGCTTTTAGTACCCCATGCATGCATTCCTGCATTCTGAGAATATCCTTAAATCAACATACCTCTGAAGATGTAATAAACTTTCAAGGCTTCCCCCCCCCACAAAGAAAAATTTTGTAGTATTAGATGTATCCTTTGGGGTTTTTTGTTTTTGTTTTTTTTTTTTCTTTTTTTTGGGGGGGTGGTGGTCGTGGTGGTTTGTTTTTTGTTTTGGTTTTGGGTTTTTTTGTCCTCAAGAGAAAAGCAGAAAATTGTGTGTTAACTAATATACTGGCGTAAGTGGATAATATGAGTACTCTGTAATAGAATAAAACTGTCATGAGTGTCCTGGGCAAAAACCTCATGTTGAGTTGAAGACTCATCATGATAATGTCCAGGATAACATACAAGAGCTTTTTGGCTAGGTCAAACCAGTACTGTAAATTTGTCCTAGTTGTTTCCAGGTGGGAACCACACAAAAGATATTTTTTGTTGAAAAGACACTTTTTTTCCCCAAAATACCTACCATACATAAAAAGCACTTTAAGATATTTTTTTCTACCCAGGAAAGCAGAATAAGTTTTTAGCTGAGTGAAAATGTGAAACAATTCAGCCAATTTTACCATCAAATGCAATTTACTCCATTTTTCCTCTGTACTTTTTCTTCCAGCTTATGCTACATTGAGTTCTACTCTTTCCAATCTGTATATCACTTATGCTTAATTATTCTGCCTCTATCTGAACATTGAAAAGGTCCAGAAGATACTGAAAATAGCATTTTCCCTCAAGTTAATTCTCAAAAATCAGTTTCTTTTCTGTAACCACAAATAAATTTTGCTTGTAAAAACTCTTCTACTGTGGCAAAGAGTTGCAAAGCTACACTAATAAGATTTTTTTATACATTCTGTGATGCTGACATAATTTCTTTAAAGGCCTATTTAATGCAAAATTTCAGAGAAAAGCCTTTTAAATCAGTTCTAAATTAAAATATAAGAATGTTTGAAAAATCTTTCTGTAAGGATGACTTTGTCATTTGTTCAATCTCTTATCAATTCTGAGTGAAAGATTTTGATTTAAAGACTTGTAAAAAAAGTTAATATACTAAAATGGTCAATATTATGCCTAATGTAATCTATTATTAATTACTTTACTTCAGCTTAACCAAATTTATTTCTGTACAGGTCTTCTCTTTCAGACTGCTGAATAAAATGGTCATCTGTTTTTACTACTGAAATATAATACATACTTTTTAAAGACATTATTTCTGTTGAGTTCAGTTTTGATGTGACAGAACTAAGAACAAAATATTTAAATTCAATTGTAGGTATTGTATTTAGCTGACACTCTTTCCAAACTGAGAAAGCCTTTACTACTCTTAGAGGTCCTTTCAATTCTCTTCATCTACAGGTTCTAACATCTGCTGGTCGTATCCAATGCTCACAGTATATCTGTAAACTCCAGTGGTATCAGGGCTTTTTGTGTCGAAATTTGACATGCAGACCTTTGACTTAATCACATTCCTATTTCAATGAGCTGCCAAAATTTTTCTCCAGACTACTCTCTGAAACTATCATAAAACCCAAATGTATATGGTGCAATTTATCAATCTTTTGTTGTCAGGTGATTTGTTTTTTCTCAAGCTGAGAACTAGGATGGATGAAGATCAGGGGAGAAACTGACATGCATAACATCATGATGGGCATCGTCTCTATTACGTAGTCAAGAAAGGAAGGTAGAATAAGCCATCTTCAGACAACTATAAGGAATCTTATTATCACAGTCCCTGATTACCATCGGGAGCTTTCTGTTGGAAGTGTGGTACAGCTAGCTGCAAGCAATCCAAGAGATTTTTTGAATGTGTTTAAGAGAATTCTTTAACATAGGTAACCAATTACTAGAACCAATCTGCTGGACCTGCTTCTTAATATTACGGAAGAATTGGCCAAAGCTTTTAAGATGATGGCAGCCTTGGCTACAACAAGCAAGAGATTGTGAATTTTAAGGTCCTGAGAGAAGGGAACAAGCTGAGGAGCAGGATCAGATCAAAGTTAAGTGTGAATAGCAGGAGGCTGTTAACACTGAACAACAAAATACTCACTGAGCAAAAAATAAAGTACACATGTTTTATGTATTTGAAAACATAAATCCTCTGCAAATGAAAGGTTTAAATGATGCAGCAATAATATAGAAAATGAATTATTACAGTTACAAGCCAAAAATTGTGTATTACAATTCAAGGAAATATTTATTGTTATTTAGTGTGCCTTACAATGCTCAATGAACTCACGTCTGATCTTAAAGACAACCTAGAACCAGTTCATGCAAATTCTATTGGCTGGATTGCAGCTGCTAATGAACTGTAAAAGGAAAGTCAATTTACCCCTTGATAGAAATTACTGTACCAAGTGTAGCAAAAAGCTATGTGAATTGTGAACCATTTGCTGTTCAATAGGGAAAGATACTATTTGTGTGTCCAGTTTCTTTCGTGGGGCAAAGAAAATAGGTCTATCTTCTTCTGCTAATTTTTAAATCACAGACACACACACGCAATAATAGTTTTGTTTTCCTGCTCTTTTCTAATGCAAGTATTTTTATATATGAACATATTATTATGTATACACATTTTCATAATTCCTTTCAGCTGTTTACCACCCTTTAGATGAATAAACTATTTAAATTATGAAAAATTGTAACTGCTATGGTTGGAATACTGTCAGGCTAAATAATTTTTTTAAGTACCATCGATATTCCCACACACCTAGATTAGTCTGCCTTGTATTTGTAACTTTTCTTCACATCTGCTAAGCATACTGTAATTCTTAGTATTAGAGAGTCTTGACTTTTTCACTGAAGTTAATTAATGAAAAAATATATTCGATGCTTCTCTCTTTTCACTTTTTCTGCACACAGATTTTAATTTTCACTTCTTTATTTTTTTATGAGGAAATCCTGTTTTGTTGTGAGGCAGATGTGCTTACAATATTTTCTTCCAGAAACCTCCATAGAATATACTGAAATAATTTTGATTGTTTAAAGCTAAGGTTTGTTTGAACAGAAGCAAGAAAAGCTATTTTTCAAATAAATAAACCCAGAGCAAGAGGAAAACAATAGAGATTGTTTAGAAAGAGTTTCATCTCTAGCTCACCATACTAGTCTTTGCAGGATAAGCCATTTTCTGCTCTCAGCTCAGTAATTCTCGATGACTTCCTGGGTTGTAGTAAATTCCACAAACTTCCTTTACAGTGTGTAAAAAAATCCGTTTACTTTCTTTTTATATAATGTTCTTTTTCTTCTCTCTTTGCATTATTTCTGAGTTTTGATTGTGTGTTACTGTCTCAGTATTTCCCTCCTTCATAATTTTCTCATTCCCTCCTTCCTCACCCGAACTTCAGAAGCTTTTTCCAGCTCTTCGCACTCATTTACTCTGAAGGAAGGTTAAATTTCAGCAGTGAAGGTAAGCCTTTCCATCCACCTTCCTCTCTGCTGCACTCGTTATAAATATATACCTCACATACTCAGTATCCTTCTTCTCTGTGTGCTCTTACTTGTCTGTTAGCAGTTTTGCCTTGGAACAGGCTTATTCTTTATCTTTTTTGAGTTGCTATCTTCTTCTTTGCTTCTTCCCTTAGAGTTTCTATACCTTCTTGTATTCTTGCCTGTTTTGACTTATCGGTGACTTCAGTTCTTTTTAATGGGTTTTAAATGGTAAGAAATTAACCTCACTATATGCTCTCTCTCTGTCTCTCTTTCCTCTCTCCCTCCCCCTCCTCTCTTCCTCTCTTTCTCTCTTCCTTTTTCCCTTTCTGCCTCCCTCTTTCCCTCTCCTCCCCCCTTCCCTTGTTCTATTTGTCTTCCTTCCTCTTCTCTTTTGCTTACAAAAACACTTATAGCTAAGGCTCACAATTAGCTTATTTCAGGAGAACTAATTGCTGAGTGATACTGCCAAACTGGAGACAAAATATTGCGAGATTCATAGACCTACACTGTGTTGAGCTCTGTACCTTAGTGAGTACTTGGTTGCTGTGAGGGCCCTGAAATACCATGTCTGCTTTTGGAGCAGGTTAGGTGCTTTATATAACAAATATGCAATGTCAACCTACTCTACATGAATAGAACTACTGAAAAATACCCCTTCTATATTCTATAATCATATGAATAAAATTTGTATGTTTTAGCTCCTCACTATCTCTCTCAAAATAAATTAAATTTGGGATATGTTTCCCATGTAATATACTGTCAGAAATTAAAACTTGCCAGCACAGTACATCGGAAGCAATCTTACACTTTCACAACCCTCATTGCCATTTTTTGTGTCAATAGAAATATTCCTGCAATAGCTTTATCCTGACCTTCTGCTGAAATGAGGAATCAACTCAGTGACAGACTATGGTATTTTAATTCCTTTCCCTTTAAAATTGTCTTTGTTTACTGACTCTAACTTTAGAATACCTTCAACGTTATTTTAATGATCTAATTACTTTGGCATAATGATATGGCCCAGACCATTTTTATAGGCTCTAGTTCTGCAATTAATTAATAGGTTTGTGTTTGTTAGGTGCTTTAAGTATGAACTATTTTTACGAAGTACTGAGTATTCAAAAAGAGGCTTCTAATTTATATCAGTCCATGGCCATGAGTGAGCAGATAAGTCTCTTTCCCAGTATGTCCCTGCTTTTACTTAAACCCTCATGTCCAAAAGTTGCACTGTGTTCAGGTTATGCTCATTATTATCCAAGATGCAACTGCAGGTCCTGAGGGAACTGGCGAGTAAAGTTTCTAAGCCAATATCCATCATATTTGAGAAGTTGTGGCAGTTCAGTTAAGCTCCCACTGACTGGAAAGGGGAAATATAACCCCTGTATTTAAAATGTGAAAAAAGGAAGATCCAGGTAACTACAGGCAGGTCAGTCCCACCTCTGTGCCCAGTAATATCATGGAGCGGATCATCTTGGAAACTATGCTAGGACACCTGGAACATAGGAACTGATCAGTGACAGCCAATGTGGCTTCACTGAGGGTGAATTGTGTCTGACAAATTTGGTGGCCTTCTATGATGGGATTACAGTGTTGGCGGATAGGGGAAGAGCAATTGATGTCATCTACCTCGACTTGTACAATGCATTTGATATTGTTCTACATGACATCCTTGTCTCTAAATTGGAGAAACATGGATTTAATGGATGGACTGCTGGTGGGTAAGGAATTGGCTGGATGGTAACACTCAAACAGTTGCAGTCAATGGCTCAATGTCCAAGTAATAGACGAGTGATGAGTAGAGTTCCTCAGGGGTCAGTACGAGGACCAGCAGTGTTTAACATCTTTGTTGGAGACATGGACAGTGGGATAGAACTCAACCTCAGCAAGTTTTCTGACAACACTAAGCTGTGTGATGCAGTTGACATGCTGGAGGGAAAGGATGCCCTACAGAGGGACCTTGAGAAGCTTTAGAGGTGGGCCTGTGAAAAACTCATAAAGTTCAACCAGGCCAAGAGCAAGATACTGCATGTGGGTTGGGAAAATCCCAAGCACAAATATAATCTGGGCAAGGAATGATTGAGAACAGCCCTAAGGAAAAGTACTTGGGGGTGTTAGTTGATGAGAAACTCAATGTAAGCTGAAAATGTGCACTTGCAGCCCAGAAATCTACCCTTATCCTGGGCTGCATCAAAAGAAATGTGGCCAGGAGGTCAAGGGAGGTGATTTTACCCCTCTACTCTGTTCTGGTGAGACCCCAACTGAAGTATTGCATCCAGCTGTGGAGACCCCAAGATAAGAAGAACATGAGCCTTTTGGAGCAAGTCCAGAGGATGACCACAAAGATGATTAGAGGCCTGAAGGACCTCTCCTGTGAAGACAGGCTGAGGGAGCTGGGGTTGTTCAGTCTGGAGAAGAGAGGGCTCCAGAGACACGTTATAGCAGCCTTCCAGTACTTAAAGGGGCCATATAGGAATTATGAGGAAGGACTCTTTATCAAGGAGTGTGGTGACAGGATGATGGGTAATTGTTTTAAAGTGAAAGAAGAGAAATTTAAATTAGATATTAGGAAAAAATTCTTTACCATGAGGGTGGCAAGACATGGGAACAGGTTGCCCAGAGTAGTTATGGATGTCCCATCCCTGGAAGTGTTCAAGGCCAGGTTGGATGGGGCTTTGAGTAACCTGGTCTAGTGGGAGGTGTCCCTGCCCATGGCAGGTGGGTTTTGATCTACATGATATTTAAGGTCCCTGTCAACTCTAACCATTATACGATTCTATGATTCTTTGACTAGAGTACCTTCATATGCATGGAACAAGTGAAGAACTCAGGAACCAATTTACTAAAGCTAAAAGTCTGTGTATAATAATGACTGTCTGAGGTACAAGGTAATGCTCAGTCAGTTTTCATATGTGTTTTTTTGGAGACTGAGGGCCAAAATAAACATATTTTTAAAGTATTTTAATAATTAGAATGAAAAAACGTTTAGTTGAATATTGTGTGTACACTTAATAAGTCGTAGATCCCTGGCTCTGGGAACTCAGAATTCTGACATGCCTGAAGTGTGCTTCTGTGCTACACCAACTCCAATCTGTTTCTTTGAGTACTGTCTCCAAAAGAAAGTGGAGTACAGTGTAAGGATGTGGACAAGGTGGAGAGGAATTCAACTACTCAGACTGCTTAGGCTGAAAATTAGGATCTCGAGAAGCTTCTATGCTTGTAGGCAGAAATCAGCTGATGAAATCCAGGCCTTTTATTCATATTCACCCACATAACCTAAGGAAAGAGGAAACATTCATATCCTCTTGGGAGAGTCTTCAGATTAAAAATAAAACCACCCTCTACCCCCATTGTAGAATAAAAAAGGACACAGTGAATGAATAAGGATTCTACAGTCAATAGAGTGACTTAAGCAGTAGGCTGTCAAGTCATGTTTCATTTTGCTTGATTTTCTGTAGATCAAGTCCTGACATAAAGCTTAGATTACTAGACAATGTCAGGAAACCCATCTTCTCTAACTTTGTTTTGACAAAAGCTCTCAGTGTGAGGTGTTCTTTTAACTTGTCTAGCAAATTAAGCCTTTCAAAAGATGTAGAAAGGGGAAACCTCAGAATAAAATTCCATTTGCTTAACATCTTATGAGTAGGTTTTAGACAGTGCACTTTAGCTAGCCAAGCTAAATAAATAAGCATTTCCAATGCGTGATTCATATGACTTATTTTGGGGTTTCTTTTAGAGTAGACAACTAGGTTGGTGTTGGCATTTACCTTGTAGACCTTTAAAACAGTAAGATGAATGAAATCTTGTTTCTTGTTCTCAACAGCTGTAGCTGGAAATAGATTAGATGATTAGCACCTCTGCTTCTCAACATCTGTACCTGTGTTGACTACGGGCTTTTGTTTACACAGGCTTTGTAGGTACATTAGATCTTAGATTACTCTTCTGAACATAGACACCAAATTCTGATTTGGTAATCTATGTGATTTTCTGTATTTCGCCAATAGTTTCTTTGATTTATCTTCTGAAAATAAGTATCTAAACAAATTCTTTTTCCTTAAAAAAAAAAAAGGCTATACTAAAAGTATAATCACATCCTTGTGTCCTAGCTACAATAATAACCTTGTGAGCAGATAACTTAAAAACGAATGAGGAAACACTGGGGATAGAGTACTCTAAAAATATATTCTTTTCTGAAATGTCTCAGGATTCCATTCCATTTTGAATAAAATAGACATATATTCATTGGGATATTTCTCCCCTCCAGCTGGGATCTCACTCTGGATCTACGTATATTTAATTACTGCATGCAAAATGGAAATTCTTGAGAGAAAACTCTGTCCCAGATTAGTTAAAAGTCATGGGACTGCTACATCTTCCTGAAATGTAGAAATTGTGTACTGTAGTCACCTCGGCAGAGGTGGGATTTTCAACCTATTTCTCTAGCATTTCATGGAATTGCTCTTTCTATTTGTAAAATAGAGGAACAAATTTCCTGCCCTACTGTTGTGTTCTCAAATAACTTGTTAAACATGTGTCCCTGCCCATGGCAGGGGGGTCAGAACTCGGTGATCGTTAAGGTCCCTTCCAACTCAAACAATTCTATGATTTAAAACCATGATCTAATGACCTCTCTCAAGTACAGTAGACAGAGAAATGCTTATTTGGTAAATCTTACCCGTTTACCCTTGTGACTTAAGTGATTAAATTTTTACATTGTTACTACTTCCCCACTTCTGGAGATGTGCAGACTACCTGTGGTGGCATTTCAGGAATTTTGTTAATTTTTATTGGAAAAAAATAATACTGAAACTTATCTGCTATTCACTCTTTCCTCCGCAAAAGTTAGATAGTAAAAGAAAGGTTGGTTGCTCTTCTTTGGGAGTTTTTTTTTTTTTACAGCTAGTTCTTTGTCACTTTTTTTTTTTTGATTGTGTATTTATAGGGAATTGAAACCACTAACGAAAGGAATAACTTGATAACAAGAAAGTTACATGTCACCTACAAAATTTTACACTGAGGTTTTAAGTTCATTCAGGAGACAATCAGCTAATGTTTTATGATATTCATATCAATTTGTTGTTTTGGTTTTAATTGCAGCCCAGATTACCAAACCAGTTAGATACTCATATTTGCTGCTAGCAAACTCATAGATTGACATCCCACTAGCAGATTATTCTGACAGCAATGACAATGAATCACAATGTAATGAATGAGGTGCATGCTTCATGGATGAGGTGAGTGCCCTGGTGATGGAGGACACAGAGACGGCAAAGTTACTGAATTACTTCTTTGATTCAGTCTTTACTGCTAAGGCCAGGCCTCAGGAATCAGAGACCCTGGAGGTAAGAGAAAGATTCTGGAGAAAGGAAGATTTTCCCTTGATTGAGGAGGATCAGGTTAGAGATCTTCTAGACAAACTTGACATCCACAACTCCATGGGCACCAATGGGATGCACCCACAACTGTTGAGGGAGCTGGCAGATGTTATTGCTAAACCACTCTCCGACATCTTTAAAAAGTCATGGAGAACAGGAAAGGTGCCTGAGGACTGAAGGAAAGCCAATGTCATTCCAGTCTTCAAAAAAAGCAAGGAAGACCCAGGAAACTACAGGCCAGTCAGCCTCACTTCCATACTTGCGAAGGTGGTGGAACAGCTCATTCTGGATGTCATCTCCAAGCATGTGGAAAAAAAAAATGGTTATCAAGGATGGTCAACATGGATTCATGAAGGGGAAAACTTGCTTGACCAGTTTGGTAGCCACCTATGACTGCATGACTGGCTGGATAGACAAGTGGAGAGCACTTGTTTGCTCTACCTTTGTTTTAGCAACAATTTTGACACTGTCTCTCCTACTGTAGAAATGAGGGGACAGAGAATACCCTTATGAAGTTTGCAGATGATACAAAACTGGGAGGAGTGGCTGACACACCAGGAAGCTGTTCAATCATACAGCGAGAGTTGACAGACTAAAGAGTTGGGTGAAGATGAACTTAATGAGGTTCAACAAGGGCAAGTACAGGGTCCTGCACCTAGGTAGGAATAACTCCATACACTGGTACAGATTAGGGGTTGACCTGCTGGAAAGAAGCTGTACAGAGAGGCACCTGTGAGTCCTGGTTGGCCACAAGGCAGCAATGTGCCCTTTTGGCCAAGAAGGCCAATGGTCTTCTGGGATGCATTAAGAGTGTGGACAGCAGGTCGAGGAAGGTCATCCTCCCCCTCTACTGTGCCCTGGTGAGGGCACATCTGGAGTAATGTGTCCACTTCTGGGCTTCTCAGTTCAAGAAAGACAGGAAACTACTGGAGAGAGTAGTTCCTGCCTGAGTGTGATCCCGGGCAATCTGCTCTAGATGAACCTGCTTTGGCAGGGGGGTTGGACTAGATGATCTCCAGAGGTCCCTTCCAACCCCTATCATTCTGTGATTCTGTAACACAGATTTTTGAAAAAATATTCAGTCATCTAAGTCATTGTGTTCAGCTGTATGTGTAGCTCTCTAAATCCACAACAAAAAACATTAGAAATTAAGTCAATATACTGTTGATACAGACTAGAGTATCTCTTTCCCCTGACTGAGTGACAAAATAGCCCAGTAGAATCTATTTTTTTTCCCCTATCATAGTTCTCCTGTCTTAAATAATTATTCAGTTCTTTGGCTGACTGAATGTACTGGAGGAGACATTATTACAAACATGAACTAGTAGAACTCCAGAACTCTTATTTTGGGAGCTATTACAACTTCAGCAATGAAGACTAGGAATTTGTATAGTAGGAAAATAGATTAAGTATATGGGAAAATATTTTGCAGCCTTTGCTCCTAAAAATGTAAAGATTCACTTCAAAGTTAATGAATTTTTTCTTTATTTAATGTATTCGCTAGTTTGCTAAGTCATATAAGAATTACAAGAATCTGGTGTCAATATAGATATTTCTTCTAGAATATGGAGATATATATCACAATTTAATTAAATATTTGATGCTTATCTGTTACTATTATACTGTAAAAATTTAACCCAGCAAAAGCATTAAAATTCCAACTTTAGAAATAGTCCTCATAGGACACTGAAATTATATTCTTCAGAACCTTATGTAACTTGAAAATTATGAACAAAACAGATAGCAGTATCCTTTAATGGCCCAAAGAAGAAGAGTGTATCTAGGTAGGGTATATCTGCAATTTACTTTTTTTATTTATTCCTTAAATCAATTCAATGTAATCTACATTGAATTTACATTAACTGCTAACTGAATTAGAGGGATTAACCTGAAACACCACCACAAAAATAAATGTAACTTGTGAAAAATGAAACAGAGGTTATCTTTTATATTATAGCTAGAATGCAAAAGACAGGATTTCTAGCCATGGGATAAGCAATATCACTCTGCATCCATGACACTACGCAGCCTGGGAAGTTCCAAAGTAATAAGAGATTCCTGGTTCTCCAGCTAAGATCTATGCAGGAAAATTAATAAGAAAATGCCTTCATTTCATCATGATGGCATCTGGGAGTTTTAGTACCCTCTAGTCCATTAGTCAGTTTTGTTAATGACTGTGCTCATCCTTTTAATCATGTGAAACACATTGACTGAGCTTCATTTAGTTCAAAGTGCCTTTCAGAAGCCTGAATGGAATCCGAGTGGCGTGAAACTTTACCGTCGCTCACTGCAACATATATTTAGCTAACTTAATTTGTGATTTATATGTAGATAAAACATATCCATAGTTTGTAAGGAAAAAAGTGTCCATTTAAAAGTATTAAAAATTGGAATTTGGATGCCTAATGTGTTGTCCAATTGTCTGGTGTACTCATGAGTATTTCTAACCTATCTTGCTAGTGATAATTGTGGAAAACTTATTGATACCAGTAGTGTATGAAGGCACAGACCCCAGTTGGTGATGCAACCAGAATCGTTAATTATAACAAACAGGCAGCTTATATAGTACAAATGTATCTCCCAACCGACACGCCCCTGCAACCCCCAACTGCCAGGCATGCGGAATTCCCCTCCATCTGTTTGGCATTGTTTGTGGGTCGTTAAGACTTGCTCACCAGCCTTCCCCTACCAATGTTCCTGCTTCTTCTATTCCTTCTTCTGGTCTCTGCTTCTTCCACAATCCTGTTCACCCACAGATATCTGCACTTCTTTGCATTATTCTTGCACAAATACTGTATTTAAAAAAATATTTCAACTCCATGAGCAACTCTTTTTGCCTACAATTCAAGAATTTACAAGAATTTACAATCACATCTCAAAAACATTCTCGGTGGACTGTTTTTTTTACTTCAGAATGACTGCTTTATAATTGACCAAACAAACAGGTTTTGAAGCTTTGCCAGAATGAATTTGAATAATTAAGTTATGAGGATATGAAATTCTGGTACAAAACACAGAAAGGTTTCTACTGAACATATAATATTGTTAATATATCATATGTCCCTTTGTTCATTATACCAACACACTGTGATGTATTACATTGTTTTAACCCTGTGTATGGAAACAAAATAGAACAATCATACCTAGCATAAGGAGAATTATGGCATCTGACTTAAAAAAAATACAATTGTGAAAAGCATTGTTTCTACGTGATAGTGGAAATATTTAAGCTGTGTACTTTCAAGTACTCCTTCATTGCCTGAGACTTTTGCATTTGTAAATGTCGACCATCTTTTAGGACTTTAGCCAAAATTCAACTGCTGTCTGGATTTAAGAAATAAGATTCTTCTTCTTTTTTTTTTTTTTTTTTGATGTGTTATATTCATAATGCGTTCAAAACAAGTCTGACACATACGAATGGTACTGGACTCATTCATTAAACAGTAATCAGTGATATTTCCTTTTTTATTTGAATAAATAAGAAAAAAAAAAGCTATCACTCTTTCTACAACCTGCTTATAGAACTTACCCCCAAACCAGACGACCAGGAATTAATTCTTATTTTTCTCTGAGAGTATTCAAAACTAATACATCTCAGGAGTGTCCTACCTGCCTAGTAAAGTAAGTTTTTTGGAGGTATATGGAAAGTCCCATCATTCCAGAATTTCTGTCATGGGTAAAACAAACAGACAAACAGGAAAGCATTAAAGAGATTTTGAGGAGAGAAACAAAGTCCCAAATGGTTTCAGGATTTTTCCTGAACTTTTTTTTTTGTTTCATGTGAAAAATTTAATATTTTTTCTTTTTTATCACATGCATGCTCTATTTTAAAAGCCATTATGAATACATATATTTTCAATATAGTAGTATTATAAGTAAATTAGTTTGGTGAGTTTTAGTTAAAAGGATTCTAAGAACAGGTTTATAGCTGTAGGAGTTGTGATGTTTTTAACATTAAATTGTCAGTATATACAAATTAAATAGAGTTAAATGTGTTTTGTATTTGTGATATGTACAGAATTACAATAGTCTTTGAAACACAGAAGCACAAAGTCCATCTGTTCTTCATTAAACTTGTCTGAATTCTTGAAAATTAACCCATGCTGATAACACAGATAATATTATTTTTTTTTACCGAACAAAAAATCTTTTTTGATAGAAAAGCAGAAGACTATCATAATTTTTTAAATGTATTTTCAATAAGAATATTTGGCGTCATGTGGCATCATTCCTCAAGGGAAAAAATATGTAGTTGTTTAAAAATGTTACGACAATAAAAAACAACAAGTTAGCTTTTTTGCTAAAACTTCACAAAATTTTTGACCAGACTTTTGTGTAGCTACTAGATGAATTTTAGGCCTTTTAAACCTGCAAATAGGAAAATTTCCATGTATTTCACCCTTGTGAGTATTTTCTTCTTTTATAGGGCTTCTTCAATCATTAACTACTTGGAAATGACCTACTTTGTATTTGTTGACTAATTAGTCCAGTTCCAATTCAGTCCACATCTAGGTAAATTACTTGAGAGAGAGTGGGGTCAAGCTGTTACGTTTCATTTCAATGTTTGATGTGATTGTTCTCATGCATTCAGAGAAATGCATAAAAATCAAAAGTCTTTCTCCCCTACTAGGAAATTTACAATAGTAATTGTTATATTATTTTTCATATAAAATTGTCAGCAGCTTCTTATTCAAACCAGCCTCTCCCTGAGTTCTGAGGTTATTTTATAGTAATCACTTCAGCACTGGCTACTTTCTTAAATTGTGATTCTATCATCTCAGCTTTTGCATATCAGAGCATTATCCTGATTTTAAAGAAAAAATCAAATCACACATCTGCACACGATCTTTGGTATTTGTTCTTATCTTCTACAGAAATGCAAATTTAAAAAATCTTACTAAATTTTAAAACTACTACTCTGTCTGGTGGATTTCCTTTGTTTAACCTAAGCCATGAGAAATGTAGGTATTTACATGTAGCTAAAACATGAATTATGCTGGGATTCAGTTTCATGATCATAGATATTTGAAGCCCTCTTAGAAGTCACAGGAAACCAGAGGTAGGTTCCAGCTGCTATTTTGCAAGTGGATGTCTCTCTCACTGATTCTTCTTCATGTCTTCCAGCCCAATGTACATATTTCAGAAATCTTAGGTCATATAAGGCACTGTAAAGTTACATTAATGCAACAGACACACACAGTCTCATTTTAGTCAGTGAGAAAAATAGAGTGAGATTCATGTAAGCTATTTTTTATCCTAGGTCTACCCTAGAATGAGAAGATTCATATCACAGAAATGTGTATTTCTCTAGGATACCCAGGGCTGTTTTCTACATATACTAGACACAACTAACCTGCTCTAGAGGCAGTTAGTCTTAAATAGTGTAAATGCGAGCATGACACTTGTTTTCAAGTCAGAATTCAGGGACATTGTAACTGTTGCTCACTGGGTTACTTTTATTTATCTATTTCTTCCTATTCTAAAAGAAAAGCATAGACAACTTAGAATCACATAAGGATCACTTGCTGGATAATACATACAGAAGATATATAGGCTTGGGATGTTACAAGGCTAAGCCCTAACTAACCACCCTGAGTCTTTGTTAGGCTGGTCATCAAGTATGCAAAGAAGCACTACCTTCCGTTTATCCTTGAATATGCTTGTCTTCAGTGTTGTCAAGATGCCATTTTCAGATTTTCTAGTTTTTTCTAATGGGTTTATATTTTTTCTTGACCATATTTTCTCTCTTGAATTCTTGACCTGCAAACTATTACTGTCTCAATAATGTGTTTAAACTTTTCATATGGTGCATGGCCTGAACTTTCTCACAGATATATATAAGGTTTGCCTGTTATATGCCAAGCTTATATGTATTTTTAAATATTTCATATATAAATCATGTTCATATTATAACCTTCTGATGTTCTGTTTCATAGAATGTATTGTGGCAAAGTTAGCTGATTAAATCCACTTACGTATGAACAGTATTTCTAAAGATCTTTTATCTGCTTGGTCTGTTTACTGTAAACTTCTGAACTCATAAAAGTATTAGTTCCACAAAGATATTAGAAGCTCAAAGAAACAATTTGGTTTGCACATTGAACTTGTGAAGCTGAAAGGTGCTATAGATAATCTTCAGAAAAAGCCTGTATGACGTTACACATATTATACTATTTTTATTGTATCACTTCTCTGTAACTGGTAAGTGAAATTTAGAAGAAATATTAGGTTTTTGAAGGAGATGGAAATCATAGTGTCATTCCACAACTTAATTTTGACTAATTTTTAATTCTGAATACATTCTAACATTTTAGTTCTTTGACCCTGGCCAATGCAATCTCACTCCACGAAGTATTTTCAGCATCTAATTTAGTACATCTTCAAGGAACCAGCCGTAATTTACTGGAACAACAAAACTCCTATGAATGCTAGAATGGCCCACTACGGAATGTACAGAAGCTACAAAAGAAAGTGACAGAGAGAAAATTACATGAGGGAATATTGCACCGCATCTAAGACTTCTTTGGGTTTTTTTTTCTGTGAAGTTACTGGGTCAATTTTCCAAGCAGGTGCTTTTGTTGTGAGGAAGGGCAGCAAGATATGGCTTTTACTGATTATAAGCCCTCCAAAATGAATTCACAGAGTATTTTATAGGAAATTATAGTCATGAACTTTGGTTAATTTTCCAGGGAATAGTTCTCCTTGAACACTGTTGAAAAGCATCTTTCATCCTAAGTACAGAATAAGCAAAGAATGACAAGCTCAATCCATCTCTCATTTGTCTAACATAGACAAAGTCTAAGGCATTTCCCTAAGGAATCTGACTTCAGTTCACAGTGATAAAATATGAAAAATTTGGGTCCAGATGGTCTTTCTTGCTCTTATTGGATTTGATTAACTAATTAATTGTTGTTTAGCCAGCGTATAAATAAATACACTAAATGTGAAATTTAACAAGTTCTTTCAGGCACTCCACTCCCTTCCCCACCATCACCAGGTTGATTTAGGTTTCTGTGTTTAGACTTGTGATGTAGGTGGGGATATTTCAGTCTTTGAGGATATCTATAAATATGTTATGGTGTATGGTTTGTATTGTCATCATAAACAGATTGTCATAGCTCAAAAGCTGTAAAAGGCCTACAACCCATGCCACAGAAGTTGCTGGATCACCACAGCAGTGATAAATACTGATGAATTTTCTGCTTTAGAAATATCAAACAGTAGTCTAGATTATTAAATTCATATAGGGAGAGATGACACAAGGAATTTTCTAGTTTTGAATCAAAATTTACTGAGTTGTGTAACTGCCATTTTAAGTTAAGAGTCTCCATAAATACTCCTCTATGCCGTTTTTTATAGGGTACTATTCGGTAGTCTGGTTCCTGTGAAGCACTCTCTAGATCTGTAACCACTGTCTAAATATGAAAATGTTCACACTTTATCATTTAGAGAGCTGAGGCAGCATGTGCAACAACAGGAACTATTCTACTGAAGCTGAGATTTAGCTTTTAGGTAGTGTATTGCTAAACTGTTCCAAACCTGTTTGTTGGATCCATCTCTAAGTCATCAATTCAGGGGAAAGATCAAGTTGTTCCCATTTGTCTTCCTATTGTCTCCAAGTACAACAGATTAAAATCATTGTAAAGCAACAGGGCCAACATAATCATCTTTGTGCAAACTTTTTGTCTCTGTAATTCTCATGGTGTATCTTTTCTAAGAAGTTAGAACTTTCTAAAGGATATCATCTGGGTTGCAGGAAAAAACAAAAACAAAATCACAGTCTATTTCTGAGTCCTGTGTGGTCAACATGTAGTGTGCCAGAAATGTGTGTTTGGAAAGGTAGTGTTACTAGCCTTAAGCAATCTGAAATTATTTGATGCATAATTATAAAATGTAACATTATAATAGAAAAAAAATTAAAAGTGTTATGAGGAAAAGAGAAGGGAAAAGCATTAACCATTGCTACATTAATGCCTTGAAATACTATAGATTTTCTTGCTTGTGTATTTTCACTCAGTGTTCTATGTCTCAGCATACCCTACTTATGTCTTCTTCAGAGTCTATCTCAAGTGTCTGTCTCTAGACCTACAGGTCTGTTCACATCTGTCTGTTCTCCTGTTGAAATTACTGACTGTTTTATAACACTATTCATATCTGTGCTACTTGAATGAAACTGAAAATTGTCAAAAAAAGTATGCTAGAGAGGAGAGGAGGGGAAACAAGGAGAGGAAATATTATCTGAAAGGGGTGAACCTACAAGCAATCTTTCACAAACGTTGAAAAATCATTATCTTTAGATTCTACAGTAGTAATTTAAGTTTTTTATTTCTAGAGGAATATGTTGTTAGCCAGAAGTACTTCTTGACACGACTATGGTGTTTTATTAAATAACAGATGGTTCTACCAGTTCATCATGTCTGTCCTTCATCATCTGTAACAGCAAACACTCATGGATATTATCACAAATTTAAAAAAAATAACCAACCAAAAGCTAAAAGGGTTTGGATAAGAAATATTTTGTGTCTCCTATTTCACAGGTATTTGGCTGAGAAAAAGATTATGATACTAGTTCTAACCCTAAAGCAAACCCTTTAATGTCTCAATGCTTTTTTGTTTCTTTTTTTTTTTTTTTTCATGGTTTTATATATTCATCTGGAAATAAAGGTTTTCTTCCCATAAGTAAGACAAACAATGATGTTCACACTTGGCTTCAAATACTGTGTGTAATATTTAGTAGGAAACAATATTAAAGACATTATGAATAATTATCATATGCTGGTGTGCTAGTGTAGCACTTAGTTGATGAAGACTACACTTGTTCAGTCTAGTGTTATACACTCCACACAACCCTCATCCAATGTTTTTCAAAAAAAATGGTACCTTTATTATGTAATTGCTCATCGTACTACACCTGCTTTTAAAAGTCTCACTTTTTTGGCAATGTTCCCAGAATCTTGTGTATAACCATTTCATTTGTTTAATTTACTGCAAAAGATGACAGAGAATTTCCATTTTCAGCATCGAACAATATGTTGGCTTGTAGATTTCTGTTAATAAATAAATATTTATAATCATCTGAAAGGTATGTCAGCTATTAATGCAACGACATGGAAGCTATTTTGTTGCTCACTTCTGATAAGAATACTCTATCTATCTAGAGATATTTAACATTTTTTTTACATACCTCCAAAAATAAAGGGATGAAGCTACTCACTTAAAACAACACTGATATTTAAAATCAAGAAAAAAAAATCAAAATGTAGTTTATGTCATCAGAATCAAAAAATTCTGCAAGCCAGATGGTGTTAACATATATCTAATAAGAGAAATAAGTTGTTGGCAATTATTTCAGTTATGAAGAATTCAATTTTCAAGTGTCAATCATGTTTTATTTAGAGATAGGAACTAGATAGAACAACAAGCAGCTAGCTAGCTAACTAAAAGTATGACTTTCATTTCTACTACCACTTATATCAAGAACTTTATATTTTCAAGCGCTTTATAAATCTTGAAGCCCAATGAAGTTTTGTGGCACAAATCTGGGTACTATTGAAAGGCATTTCAAGAATAATGCAATCATCAGACACAGTCAACATGGGTTCACAAAAAGAAAGTCCTGTGTAACTAGTTCTAGTTACCTTCTATGATATGTAACTAGTAACCTTCTATGATAAGGTCACCCACCTAATGGATGATGGAAAGGCAGTGGATTTAGTTGTTCTGGACTTTATTCTATTCTATTCTATTCTATTCTATTCTATTCTATTCTATTCTATTCTATTCTCCTACAAGAATTAACCTAATGTTCAGAGAAGAATGTGTGATTTTGCCTGAGTAAGTCAGTCCTTTATAAATCTAGTTGATCAAATGAGTTTTATTACATGTATTTCCACAGCAAGAAGACAAGCACATAGTTTTATTACTCTTTTGAGAATATAGTTACACAGGTAAATCTCTGCATGGAATTCCACTCTCAGGACTATGAGAGTCCTGAGAGGATTGATTCTATGATTCTATGATAGTCAATGGAGAGTAAAAAGTAACTCATCTGGAAGGGAGAGATCTCAAAGACATAAGTTTCCTAGGAGATTCAGGAAACCTAGAATATGCTAGATTTCAAGTAGAGGAGAGTGCCACTATGAGCCATGTAAAGTGACTACACTAAAGGTATTCAGCATTGCTAAAGGGGCTCTTCTGTAAGTTTTGTATAAACTTATCTATCGAACAAATACCAAATGGGTAACTTGGTAGTGATTCAGTTGCCGGCATGCAACTGAGTGCATGATACCTATCCAATACCATTTAGAGTATCTCCACAAGTCTAGAACAGCCACCCTGGCACACGTAACACAGGATCTAAGAGAGATACATGTACTTTTTGGAGAAGCAACTGGAGGCCAAGGGAAATGTTGTATGGCAACTCAGGTTTTGCTAAACACCTACATTTAAGTGACTGAATCTCCCCCCTCATTTATTTTTCTTTTTGAAAAACTTTTATAATGTATTCCACAATTCCATAATTTAGGAAGTCTATTCTTGAGTTAGGATTAAACCTCAGTAAGAGTTACAGTAATTTTTCAGTAATGGCTTCGCAGTTATTTTAGATTGTCATTGTTATTTTATCACCTCATCATTTATGTAAGACACCAAGTGGAGAAAAACATGACCAACTACCCAAGTGGAATTTTAATGGAATATTGAAAGTAGCTGCTTTTTTGGTAATGTAATTCTTATCATTCCATATGCAGAGTAATGGTATGAGTTACTTTATAGTTCAAAACTACTTATGGCAACACAGAAGACAGCAAGGGGGTTCTGACATTAACTTTTCTTTGCTTAGGTGCGTACTTCTGCATCCTTCCTCTTGTGTGGGTAGACTACTTTTTTCTGTATGGATATGTTCTCAGTAAGTTGACAGCTTCTCTAGAGAACTATATATTCTTCACATTCAGGCCACAGCATCTTTAAAGTCAGACTGAAGAATGGAATAGAAACCAGAACTCAAAAAGGGTAACTAAGAGAGGTTCAGGAAGGAACAGACAGGCAGGCAGGTATCAAGCAAATTTTGGAAGAATGACATTGTGGGAAAGTAATGGAAGATTGACGAGGAGGACTGTAAACATGCTCAAGTGACTTGCATGTGGGGTGCTGGAAAACAGATATACCACACTAATTGTTGTTTAGTTTTGAGTGCTCAAGAAGTAGAACATCTGCACTTAGATAATGTAGGTCTGGTATGGACTCAGGGGCACCTTATCAAACACGACCAAGATTCTTGCCCTCCTGTTGAGGAGATCAAAGCATAGCAGAAAACTGCCTGCCAGAATCCTTGAAATACAGGCCCAAACAGCAAGTGTGAGCTCTCTTGCTCTCTCACCCCCTTGCTAACAAGGACTCTTTCTCGCCTGCAGCCCCTGCTTGCCTGCCTCTGCCTGGGTGCTGTTCAGAGATTCCCCAATCCATGAGGTATTGAGATTAAATTTGTTCTTTGCCTTTTAAACTGTGCTTTTGTGGTTGTTCCTGCATCGGCTCACACAGACAGGAAAAAAGTTTAATGCAAAGGGATGTTGGAAATAGAAATCAGCTGATGCTAGTTTAGCAAATAGTCCGGGACATATCTTTTGGAATGAAGCAGCAATTAGGCTGAATTATGAATGAATGAATGAATGAATGAATGAATGAATGAATGAATGAATGAATGAATGGAATGAATGATTGTGAATGAAAAATTGGCAAACAGAGATAAGACTTGAGTAGAAAGAGTAGAAGGATAAACAGAGAAGGGAAACAGGGGTCAGGAACAAAAAGCAGCAAAGGGGCTCAGAGTGCCAAGAACTGAAACAGGAGCATACCTATGAGATGGTTCAGAATTGTCATCAGTTCTTTTGTTAGTTCAAGAAGCAGAGCTTTTTGAGGTGAATCCAAAGACCTGGATTTGCTGACAAATTGTGTGGTATCAGCATGATTCAAATTCCTGTGCAAAATTTTTTTCTCTAGGTCTAGCATTATGTGCACATTTCCTTACAAATAGCAGCTTTTTATAGATTGTATAGAGAGTGATTAACTAATATAAACAGCCATTTTTATAGGTTCTATATGATTTATTCTCCAGTTGCCTTATTAAAGTATTAAAAATATCTCACTCCAAAGACTCCCAGTCCTGCTGAGAGCAAGACTTTTTCATACAAGGTGTTCTGATGTTAAATTGTTCTACTTTGTTGGAGTTTTTTTGGTTGGTTGGTTGGTTGTTTTATTGGTTTGGTTCCCACCCCATCCACCCCTTCCCTGTGCCAATAATATTTTCTCTACAAGTAGTGTCAAGAGAGGCAGAACCATAATAGCTTAAAACTTCATGTAACATTTCCAGGGTATAGAGTACATGTTAGAAAAATTTATATACAGGTGATAATATCGTACATGCAAATGAACAATAGCAAATGAATGTAGCATTGGCTACATTTATTATTTGTTATTCTACTTCAGATTCCCATTTTCTCAGGTATTAGTGTTCTTTGATGATTTTCTTGTTTGACAATGAAAAAAAAAAAATAATTATCTGCTATGATAAACACATCCAAAACAGAAAAAGGAAACAAACAAACAGAAATGCTTCCTTTAATCTTGCCTCTTGAGTGGAAATAGCCTTTACCTCTAAGGATATTGGTTACTCAATAGCTTTACACTGTTGTAGCCAAAGCTCTGTAAGTGGCTACCTCAGTCTGAGGGGCCTACCACTTCTCTTTAAGTGTGACAATGCGAACTAACTTGTGATGCTGACAACTGAAAATCAGGAAAGACCTGGAAAGCTGTCACTCTACTTTCCAAGACTTCCTAACTCTAAATGAACAAATACATGAATGGATGTAGGCACTCTTCTTCATCTAATACTTTATGTTTAAATTCAGTTGTTCAAAGATATGCACTGTATTGTCCAAGATAATTTCCTATAACAGCTGATAGAGGGGTATTTAGACTGAGATTCTGAAGATATTCAGATATCCCCAAATTTTTCCATTTACTATATGCAGAATTCAGTTAATTGGTCAGGCTTAAACAGAAGCTTGAAATTTAAGACAATTCATCCATATATCACTTAGATTCTAAACTGGCTACTTCTTTCTTTGCTTTTCTTCTTATTTAGCCCTTTGTCAGATCCATTCCATCAATTCATATTGAGATCTTGTTTAGCTTTTAAATCTTCAGGATGTCCTTGGTGTTGTTTTGGATGTTTCTGATTACCAGCAGGTTTAAGGATATTTTTCGGACTCACAGAAATAAACTCTCTAAGTCTTTTATACGGCTTACTTATTTTTCCTCTTCTTTCCCAATGATAAAGACTGTTATTTTCTTTGTAATTCTACAATCATTTGGGAACTACAACTACAACACATAGAAGGTCAGAATTTGAGCGGGACCTTTAGGGGCATAGGTTTACACTTTAAAATAGTGTACCCTATTATTTTTTATGCCATACCAGGAATTAAAAAAGAATTAACTAATTTTTCCTTGGTAGACTGTTAGAGATATGTCACAGATAGAAAATGTCTCATCTAAATCCCATAAAAATAAGTTAGAGTATTGCAGTGATTTTAATAGATGTAGAATACAGTCAAACACATTACAGCTAAAGCTCTACCTATCGTTATTTTTCCACAAGTTCAAAATTTAAAGTAGATTCCAAGGTTTCTTAAAACTCTGTTTTTCTGAAAGAACAATGTTCCCATATTTTGCTGTCTTCCAGATCAGTCACAAAGTTTCCAGCAATTTCAATTTTTTATGATTTGTTATGCAAGACGCATCCTTCAAAGTATGAGCAATGAGTGTGTTACATCATTTACTGTTTTTTCATGTATAGCTTTATGAATTACTCTCATTAGATATGAGTGATTACTCTATGTTTTACTGCATTTCAGAAAACGATAGACAAATGTGATAATTAAAGGTTACATGATATGTTACAGTACTGTTGAGCACATATATTTGGTACACAGCATTAATTGGCTTAATAATGAGTGAGATAACTGGATTAAATTCATACATTTTCAGTAGCCCATGAGGGTGTTTGGACAAGGCATAGATATAGATATTCAACTTAGGAAGCAAACATAACAATCAATATTTGTAAAACTGAAAAATTAACTTTTTTATTCCTTAGGATTCTGGAACACATCACATTAAAGTAGAAGAACTTTTTTCATTACTTTCTTATGTTTAGTGCCCTCTTGCTATGAATTGAACTGTATTTGATAAACTGTTCATATCTCAAAAGTGATGCTAGCCGAGACACAATGTTTTAATGAAAATCTATGTTGGTATGTTTTTAAAAGATCCACTATAAAATCTTGTCAGGCTGGCTAGTTGTAACAAGTGGCATGGGAACAAACATATTCTTTTCTGTTTTAAAGGAACAAAAGGCTGCCAGTTTTTATTTAGGTTTTTCGCACCTTCTATTTCACTTATTCCAATCCTTTATCAGCTACTATTTATATTTTTCCTGCTTTGTAGTGCTTCAAAAGGTAGCAGGGGTAAAGAAGGACACAATTCCAGAAACAGTTATGCAAGTTTTACTGAAAAGTAAAATTCCTGTAGATCTCCATAACTAAGGGTCATTTCTTCCTGCCAGCAGAACAACAAATGACAGAAAGTAATGAATATATAATCCTCTAAGTTGTGGTTATTCTGTATGTCAAATCATTTTTCACTGTCCTGAACATTTTCCTGGTTTCCTTGCATACTAGTTCACCCTGTTGATGCTTCCTGTGGGAGAGGAAAAGAAAATAAGCACATAAATAAAAGGAAAATAACATTTTGTCTCCAAACACCAATACAAGGAAATGGAACGCAATAATCAGGAGCAAATTGCATTTGCTAAAATACTGCTGCGGAGATGAGTTCAGAGCCAATTGTTTAACTCCTTTCCCAGAATACTTTGATTGAATTATTTGATCAGCCAGTTACAAATGCCAAAAATCAATGCTACTTCAGATCTTGGCAGACCATCAAGTTTTTTTTTCATTCTTGAGGTGCACATTCGAATTAGAAAGGGGGAAGAAGTATTGTTTGAAAGTATTGCTTTGTTTGAAAGTATTGCTGTTTTGATACTATTATTTTAAGACAGGAAAAACTAAGTTAGTTTTTATAATATGTTTTGAGACATAACAGTAGCTTCCCTCTCTTCTTAGACTTCTATTCTAGCAGAGCAGCATGAAAACTAAGACATAAACAACGAGCTTATACAGTGTTTGAGCAAATGGCTTTGTTGTTTGCTCCTCCATTCCCACACATACCTTCTAATAATAACCTGATAGTTTGGAAATTATATTAAGATATAAAAATGTCTATTTCAATAAATGTTAATCTTCAGTGAGCTCACATTTCCTTTCTGTGTGTTCAGTGCATGAGGAATAGTAGGAAAACAGAGCCTTCTTAGCTAATTCCTTTCATTAGAAATTTTGAAAGATAATAGCAAACTGTGCCACATTGTTTCAGATTAAATATGTAACTTTCTTGATTGGGTTCTAGATAGGTTTCCCAATCAAAAATCTTTGAATACTTCAAAATAGGTACTTTCTTCAGTATTTCTTGCTCAAATTGTAACTCAACTTAGTGTTTTTGTGAGATTCTGTGCTAATTTACTGAATCATTCCCATGACTCTATATCAAGAATGCATATAGAAAAAGGACAAGAGACAAAAGAATCTAAATAACACAGTGTTTTGTGTATTAAAAGCTCCTTTAGATTTAACCTTAGATACTGCAATTTAGAAAGTTATAGATTTGTCTAAAGGATTTTGGGAGATGCTACTAGAAAAGATTTAAGTATGTAGTGAATTAGTGACATATGAATCGAAGTTTTTCAAATCTCAATTTTAAGTTTAAGGGCTTTAAATAGAAAATGAACCACAAATCATGAAGGAGATCTAGCCCTCAGACATTTTTTTAATACTGATTCAATTAAACTGTTATTATCATAATTTATAATTATGTCTGGCATACAATGATGAACTATTTTGTTTGGAGAAATTTAAAGTTACAATTCTTTGTGAAGCACATTTTTTTTTTCCTTATTAGGTTTTCTGGCTGTTTGAATTAATATGTTACTTGTATGTGAGTACTTAGTATTACTATGTGGTCATCATTATGATTGAAAATTTAATTGGCTTTAGAACACCTAATTTTTTTAAATTTCCTTATTTTCAGATAAATCTAAATAATGATAACAGCAAAAATAATTCTAACAGCAATAATGTATAGGAAGTCTGGTTTTATGTGTCTGCCTTCTTCTAACTTCAAACTAACTTTCCAGTGCTTCAGTTTTCTGCTTATTAATGGTTTGGGTTTTTTTTTTTCAAAATAATAAAAATTGACTGTTTTTTTCTTGATAGAAGGATAGAGAAAAAAAGAGGAAATAAAAGATAAGGTGTCTACATGCCTTCAAAATAAAATGTTATTGGAAGGATAGAATATAGTGCTAATTACTGCATGTTTCTAACTTGTCTCTCTTTTCTTTTTTTTTTTTTTGTCAGAAACCATATTTTAAAAAAGATACAAAAGATAACTGAAGGAGGCTTTTTTGTTTGTGGTTTTTTGAGTGTTAAGATTTTTTTTCCAAATACATAACGAAGTCAGTACTGAACAATGATAAATCACAACTGCTCTTTGTCAAGTAAATGAAACATTTCACTAATAGAGCCCTTTGTTTTCATCAAATTATTAACCCATTTAATTCTCAAAGTAAAAAGAAAACTATTTAAAATATCTAAGTTTGAACTCACATTTAAGCTATTCAATATTTAAAAAAAAACACGCTAGATATTTTCTTCTAATGGAGTATCATAGATTAATATTTTAGAATACATGTGTAGTGTATACAATTTTCCTTGCTACTTGGCTTTTACTGAGGTTGTTTAAATGAAAAAAAAGTATGAAAGGGGAAAAAACGGTTTGATTTTAAAAGCTACAAAGCCAATTTTCACCAATTCTTCCTCTAGTGCTTAAATTACATGAGCAGTTTGAAGTGAATACATTTTATCTCTTGAGTTCTGCGTGAAAATCATACAATTATCATAAAATAATTTTGAAAGTGACTGATGCATGTTATCAAATAATCCCTGGTCTGAGAATAAGCCTCAAGACTTATACTGTGTAGATATGGTAATATAATATGCATAAATAAATTAGGTAACCATTAGCTTAATTTTCTTTATTCAGTATGATTGAATTGATTGATTGATATCAGCTGTGATTCTAGCTTGGTCACTCTTTTTAAAGATTTTTTTAAAAAGAAAACCTAGTTTTCAGAACAAATTTCTGCATGCGCATTATTTATTGTTTATTCATTTTTAATTGTTTATTTAAGTACAATTTTTTGTGTGTGTGTGAAACTTTTATGCTTTTCAGAATAAATACAAATATGGCCTATGTTAAACACAGGTTTGACTTCACATAACTCTCCTGAAAGACATTTCTCAGATCACAAGCAGTCTTTGTCCTCATTTTGTAGCAAAATTTCTGTAGTGTTTTCATTGAGATAATGTGCCCTGAGAGGCAGCTCTCCTGCCACGCGTGGTTCTCACATTAAATATACCTTTTCAGTTCTTAATCCTTCTCTTCCCCTTGAAGCACTGACACATAACAAACTAACAAGCTCTCTCTATAAGGCAAAAATTCACTTTTACAGAATGTAGTTCCCATTTAAAGGAAAAATATACTTTAAAATAAAATACAGGGCACAGATATCAGTCTATTTTCAATCGGATTTCTGCTGGAGGTTCTCAATGTGTGCATAGCTGACTTAAAAGGGTGTAATGTAGTTTAGTTTCTTCAACTACCTCACCATTTCCTACACAAGAAAACACCCTTAAATTCTCATTTTTATTTTGAAAGTCAGGTTCTCAGTCCTTTTTTGAATGCAGTATGTAGATCCTGCATTTTCCCCATTGCATTTCATACTACATTTCATTGTATTTGTCCAAGATGAAATTAACTCTTCAGTACCAGACCATATGGTGTTGTACTTTGCATTTGTGGCTGAAACACAGTTGGTAGAACTGTGTTTTGGCTGTTGCTAAACAGGGCATGCACAGTATCAAAGGTTTCCCTCCTCTTCCCCCTCCCCAGTGAGTGGGCTGGGGAAGAAGGTGGGAGGGACATAGCTCAGATGACTGACTACAACTGACCAAGGCATATTCTATACCATATGACATTGTGCTCAGCAGTAAAAGATGTGGGAAACGATGAGGAAGGCAGGACATTCATAGTTATGCTCTTTCTTTTCCCAAGCAACCAGTACAAATGTTGAGGTTCTGTTTTCCAGGAAGTGGTTAAACCTCTGCCTGCCAATGGGACATAGTGAATGAATCCCCTGTTTTTATTTGTTTTCACATGCAGCTTTTGATTTCCCTATTTAACTGACATCTCAACCCACAACTCGTCTTCTCATCTGTTTTTTCCCTGTCCAGAGAGAGAAGGGAGTGAGTGACAGGCTGGGTAGCTGTTTAGCTGTTTGCCAGGGTCAAGTCATCTTACCTCATAGCTTTTCATCAGTGCTTCAGAGTATGCTTTTCTAGGACCAGCGGTGCTAACTTTTTGTTTTGGTTTGATTTTCTTCCCCACAGGCTTTTATCAAGTTAAACCTTTTAATTTAGAATTTAAATCTTACATCAAATACAAACGTATCTTTAGTCTACTGTCCTGATCATATATTTAGTTCATAAAATTATTGCATATCTATGTTCACAAGTTATGGCACACTATTTTTACCTCTATGAAAAATTGTTTAAACAGATATGTATTAGAAAGAAATAATACAAATTTATCCTGAATTCTGAAAGAGTAAAGCCTTTTATATTATTAAAAAAAAAAAAAAAGTCTTTTATAGAAGTTAGAACTATAAAAAAAAATACAGTTCAATTGGTTTGCCCTTATTTTTACAAGGTAATTTATGTGATGGTACCACAACTTTGACAAGCATTCTGGCAAGAACTGAAATTTTCACACCCTTACAGGCTTCCCTGTCAGCATGCTTAGGTTTCAAAGCATCTGACAGTATCAAGCATTAGTTCATAAATGCATAGTAATTGAGAATGTTTAATATTGATTAGATGAGTAAAGTGACATTTATCTACGAAGATGCTGTCTAAAACTTAGGCACATAATGTAAGCTATTTATCTAGATGTCCTCAACAGTCAATGGAAAGGGGCATCTTACAAAAAGTAACATTTACTCTAAACATAAGTAACAAAGAAAGGAGGGTATAATCACTTCCTGCAGGTGGTTCTGTAGGTATATGAATGACAGGTATGCACTGCCAGTGTAACTTCTATATAGCTACATATAGATAAGATTAATCTCACTCTTAATTACACCTTATTTCCTCATTGCATGCATTAAAATGAGATGAATACTATAAAGGTTTAACTCAACAGATCAAAGCATCTTTACAGATATAATTTCCACAACATTTTCTCAACATTATGTTTTTCATAAACACTTCTGCTGATAAATCTGACTGTTGTCCAGAATAGTTAAGGGTATTATACAAACAAGCATTGTATCTGTACTCAAAAGTGAAATATTATGCATAGTGCATAATAAAATGCCAGGTGTCTCAATGCTAAAGAAAAGGCAATACATTTCTATAAATGAGGAGAATACACAGAATTACTGTAAAGAAATTGAAAGAAAAAATTAGGTCTACAAATTTTCATGTAATGAACCAACTACAAACCTTACAGATTTCAGAATAAGTTTCCCCAAATTTAGCTTTTTGATTCCTTCTTTTTTTTTCTTTCCTGTTTTATGATGGCATCTTTGCTCCTTGCATGTGATCTTGTATCTTCCTCTGTAACACTCACCATAGGTAACCAATGCTCAGAGATAATTATTTGGGTTTTCTTTGTATTTTTGTTCCCATGCATTGGGATATACCCTGATTGATGATGTGTGTTGTTGAAATGTTCTCAGGTAACATTTACAACAGAAGTAAATGCATAACTGCATTCAGTGATTAATAAAACATATTAAAATTCCATATGTATGTTTTAACCTGGTAATAGGTTGCATATAATTGATTACTATTATTTTATTGATTATTGTTTTTTTGTTGAACAGATCCATTAGTAGAATTTAACTCTGATGCCTAGTTTTGATTGCCCAGATACATCAAATGCTGTCATTCTCCAGGAACATTCAAAATTCTTACAGCTAGTAGAGTGTTACAGAGAAATTCGTCTTTCAGTGTCAGTAGACATATGAAGACTAGAAAATTTAGAATATATTTATATTTTTCCTCATTAAGCTACATTCATATTGTTTGAGGTATCAGTTCTAGAGAAACAAAGACCTGTAAAATGCATATTTTCTTGTGCAGTATTCAAAATTTATTTCTTCACACTCATGTAAATACTTTGCAAAAACTTTATACACTAATCAAACACCAGGATTCACAAGTAGAGACTCTTTTGCCTGTGTTGAGTCCCAGTGCTAGGAATTATAATCAGACACAGGGATCCTTCTGGGGATTAAAAAGAAAAGTGCAAAATTAGGAATTAACATGAGCAAAATATAGCCATGTACTTTTCAGGGTCATTTGCTTACAACTTGCATCAAGCATTATTGAAACATTCAGGCCAGTTAGTGTGGGTCAAGCAAAGTTTAAAGTTGATAAAAATATGTCCATCTTCCAGTGAGAAAAAATGGATTGTAGGGTAATGTATACAGTTTACAAATATTTACACATTACAAACTAAATTCAAATTGTACTTATAATTTGTCTATAATACTGTCTACCCAAACATAAACTGAAAGGAAAGATATGTAACACATTATTCTAAAAAAAAAAAACAAACCCAAAACAAACTACCCTGAAATACTCTCTACAATATGACTGTAAAATTGTTGTTTAGAAAAATGACACGATTGTTAGAGTGGCCAAAATCTCTTAGTACTTAGACATTTTTCAAGCGGATTTAGTGAAAGTAGCTTTGTCCAGACTTAATGAAATGATATAAAAGGCACGTTATTGACAGTTTCTATTGCAAAAGTTCAGCTATTATTTAGGCTTCACCTAGTAGTTATCTTCCCTGGCTTTAGATAATAGTAGATGTAGATAACAGTAAAAATAATATATGTTGTCCCTGGTCATCTTCCCCTATAATTTTCCCTGGATGAGTCATCTTCCCCCAGGTGAATAAGTTTTGGGTTTTTTGTTGGTTTTTTTTTCTCCGGCAATGTCTGCTAAGTGTTGAGACCAAGCAACATCTAACTGGTGTTTGGCACAGTTGTCAGAGAAGCCACTTAGAAAAGAAAACAAGACAGCAGTGTTGTGAAAGAAAAAGAGGAAGACAGGATATCTGCCTGATTCCTCATGCAATAGGCTCTGTTCACTTAGGATGGATCATACCACAGGTGTACTACGTACAAAAGGAAATCATGCTGTGTTCTGGAGGTAGATTACCAACTGCTGCTTCTCTACAGGACAGTAAACACTGAGCTTCTGTCCTCAGTGGTGCTGTAGTTTAGATTAGTTCCTTGAGTTTTCATTGATATTTTACTCAAAACAGTTGGCTTGCTTTTCATAGCATTCTGAATAAATCTAACAGAAGCTGTACATGGGGTGATATTCTTTATGAGGAAAGTACTAGAAATGATTGGAGGGTGGATAGTTCTCTGAGGCTTGTAGAAATTTCCTCTCTTCTTTGGAAGATCATTTTCAAGTTTGCAAAATATCAGATTTGTATTCTCAACAGTGAATAGCCCACAAAAAGCCAAAGTGTGTGCAATAGGGAATTCCAATGTCTTAACTTATAGAGAGCACAGCTCCTTTTCTATGCTCCTATCGAAGAGGATTCATTTGCAGATAAATGAATATTTGTGACATTAACCAACTTCAGAAGGAAGGAAAGTTAATTCAGCTTCCAGTGTGCAACCTACACACAGTAAGCAGATGAAGTCCTGATTAGGAACTGCAGAAGCCGCCCAAGTAAACCAGTCTTTTATTTGGATGCTTACCTTTTTTTGTGCTACTATTATCTCAAAAAAAAAGCAGAATATGCCAACAAAAATTTTCAGGTGCTTGGGACTCCCTTTCCAAATTCTCAGCCATGCTGAGATTTGTAGGAGGTAGGAGGTTTTTTTATATATTGCCAGTAGAAGTTATTACCTCTGCTAACAAACTCTGTGCCAGATAGTACCTGAAGCTAGTGGCCCAAAGAGATGGCATACTAAGTTTCTAGATCTAATACTGGTACCAACATCTAATACTAAGTTCTAGTTTCTAGATCTAATACTGGTCACAACACTATGAGTTGTATTCTGTATTTCCTTGGCTAACATACTAGTAACATGCTAAACATGCTTTTTTCCTCGCACCCCACTGCCTGCACAGTTTTTTACCCTTTCTTAACTATCTTCTACCTCAGGCACCACCATCTTGACTGAGGGGCTCAGCTGTGTCCTGTCGTGCATCTGTTGGATGATGCTAGGTCTGTCCATGATGTTAATGAGCTTCTTGTGTTAGGGAGTTCTCCATTTTAAGGTAAGTTTTCATCATAATAGATGGAAAACTGCTTATTAGACTCTGCTGTTTTCTAAGTTTATTTCACCTGTATTGGATTCAAAATTCTCACAAAATATTAAATTCCCTTTGTTATCCTTTTTAAGCCACAGTAAGCCATAGATTTTGCCTGATAAATAATTGTAATAGTGACTGGACTTTAAAAAGCAATACTGAAATAATTGCCATTTGACTTTTTTTACAACTACAACCCCAAACATAAATAAAATGTTAAAATGTGTTATAAAAATAGACTCACGACTTCCAGACATTCTGAATGGGGATACAAGAGTTAAAATACCAGCCAGGTTACCAGAATTATGAACAAAGCTGCTTAATGCTGGAAATTACTTTGCAATGTTATATTTTCAGGAATTTATTTTGAAAAATGCTGAAGTTAAGTTTAGGTAGGCATACATAAAAATCAAGCACCTTTGAAGATATAATTTACTGTGCACTTTAATTTCTGAAATCAGCAGGCATTCAATTATACTTGTATACATATCCTCACAGAATTTAATGACTTTAAACATAGAGAAGAAAGTATATAAATATTATTGTACAGCTATTTTCTATGATATTTGTATGTATAAAGCCATAACCTGGACAGCAAAGTATCAGTATAAAATATAAAATATACACATATTTTTTGTTTAAAAAAAACCCCATAAATATGTATATAGAAAATCACTTATGAAATATATCCAGCAGGGAAACCAGAACAAACTTAAGATAGATGAATTCAGGAAAATCAAAGAAGAAGATAAAATGAAATCTTTTATTAACATACTAGGCTTCATTAAAAAAATCAATAGTTAAAATATATGCCTATACTTTATAACTTACATTATTTTAACCAGTTTCTGATACTTCTATTCCTTTAACAGATTAGTATCTAAATGTCCTCATTAGAGACTCAGGAAAACATCTAAAAAACAGGTAATTAGTCCTCCTATACACGGCAATGTGTTTTTAGTATCTCATACTCATATAATCCCAAGTAAGATTCTGTTTTGCTATAAGAAAAAAAAGTAATAAAGAATAACTTCATAGATTTTGAAACACCATTTTACAGACCATTTTAATTTCCATGATGAAAGCTAGACAACCATTATTAACCACGATTCTTAGTCTTATCTTTGAAGCACAGAAATGTCTGTTCACTGACCTGCAGAGCAATATTCTAAATACATCTAAAATTTGACAAAAGAGGTTATATTTTTTTGTATTAACAGATTTATCAATAATTAATTTACCTACTTTGTCATTACTTACAATAAACATTCCAGGTTGTGAATCTTACTTAAATTTGCTAGTTATAACAAATATTTTTTTGTTTCAACATAAACTCTTTGCACAATAACTACTTAGAGTCTAGTTGTATTTTAAAATAGGTTACACTAGAGTACTTTGCTGCTGAGATACAATTTAATCTGTCTGTTTGCCAGAGATCTTAATGAATATATAACCATATAGAATTTCTTAGAACAGGAAGAAAGAGTTTTATTTAATTGTCTAAAATTTTTTTTAACTTCTTGCTTACATCAAAATATTTTCTGAAAGAAATCAGAGAATGTCTAGTAGAATACTTTTAATTGGAATACAGTGCATTAGAAACAACATATATTCCTATACACTGTGTCACTGATATACATACACCAAACATGGTTTTAAAAGTTCTGTAATCTATTGATTTTCACTGATTTATCCAAAACTTTTTTTTAATAGGACAGAGTAAGATCCATTATTAAGAATGAGTAAAAAATAAAAACAGAAAATTCGAAACCCGCCCAGCTACTATCCTGTGCAACCTGATCTAGGTGAACCTGCTCTGGCAGGGAGGTTGGATTAGATGATCTCCAGAGGTCCCTTCCAACCTCAAACATTCTGTGATTATTTGTATGAATGCAAGGAAGCAAGTACCTTATAAGGAAACAGCTGCGGTATTAAACTAATCTTTATGCAGAATCTGCATGTATTGGAGGGTTTCGACTAGGCCATCCTATGGAGGATGAGGACCTCTATAGACAGATAGGAGCAGCATCACACTCGCACACCTTGGTCCTTATGGGGGAACTTCAACCACCCCAATATCTGTTGGAAGGACAACACAGCAGGGCACAAGGAATCCAGAAATTTCTTGGAATGCGTTGATGACAACTTTCTTCTTCAAATGATCGAGGAGCCAACGAGGAAAGGAGCCCTGCTGGACCTTGTCCTTACTAACAAGGAGGGGTTGGTGGGGAATGTCAAGTTCAAGGGTAGCTTCGGCTGCAGTGATCATGAAATGGTGGAGTTCAAGATTCATGGGGCAGCAAGGAGGGTGTGCAGCAAGCTCTCTACCCTGGACTTCAGCAGAGCAGACTTTGGCCTCCTGAGAAATCTGATTGGGAGGACAGCGTGGGAAAAAGAGCCAGAGGGGAGAGGGGCCCAAGAGGGCTGGTTGCTCAGGAGAGGTGCATCCCAAAAAAGAAGAAGTCAGGCAAAATAGCCAGCAGGCCTGTGTGGATGAATAAGGGACTACAGGACAAGCTCAGGACCAAAAAGGAGGCCTATAGGGTAGAAGCAGGGATAAAATGGGCAGAATAAAGACAAATGGCCAAGTGGGCAGGAACGAGATCAGGCAAGCAAAAGCCCAGGCAGAACTAAATCTAGCCAAGAACATCAAAGACAATAAGAAAAACTTGATCACATACGTCAGGGACAAAGGCAAGACTAGGGAAGTTGTGGGCCCTCTCCGGAAGGAAATGGGAGACTTGGCCACCCAAGATATGGAGAAGGCTGAGCTACTGAATGACTTCTTTGCCTCAGTCTTCACCGGAAGGGGCTCAAACCACACCACTCAAGCCATGGAATGCAAAAGCAGGGGCTCTGCAAATGAAGAACTGCCCACAGTACAAGATCAAGTTTGAGACCTCTTAAAGAACCTGAAAGTGCGTAAGTCCATGGGACCTGATGAAATCCATCCACAGGTCCTGAGGGAGGTGGCGGATGAAGTTGCTAAGCCCCTTTCCATCATATTTGAGAAATAGTGACAGTCTGGCGAAGTTCCTGATGACTGGAAAAAGGAGAACATAACCCAACATTCAAAAAAGGAAAAAAAGAATAGCCAGGGAACTACAGGCCAGTCAGTCTCACCCCTGTGTCTGGCAAGATTATGCAGGAGATCTTCCTGGAACATCTGTTAAGGCACATGGAAAATAACGAGGTGACTGAAGGTGCTTGGAGCCAGCCAACATGGCTTCACCAAGGGCAAAACGTGCCAGACAAATTTGGTGGCCTTTTACGATTCTGTCACAGACTTGATAGACAAGGGCAGAGAAACAGATGTCGTCTACCTGGACTTGTGCAAAGCATTCGACACTATCCCGCAAGACATCCTGGTCTCAAAATTCATGTCATGGATTTGATGGATGGACCACTCAGTGGGTAAGGAGCTGGCTGGATGGCCACACTCAAAGGGTTGTGGTCAAGGGCTCAATGTCCAAGTGGTGGCCAGTAACGAGTGGTGTTCCTCAGGGGTTAATACTGGAACCAGTGCTGTTTAACATCTTTTTCAGAGACATGGACAATGGGACAGAGTGCACCCTCAGCAAGTTTGTCAATGACACGAAACTCGGTGGTGCGGTCGATGTGCTGGAGGGAAGGGATGCCATCCAGAGGGACCTGGACAGGCTGGAGAGGTGGACTCATGCAAATTGCATGAAGTTCAACCAAGCCAAGTGCAGGGTCCTGCACCTGGGACGTGGCAAACCCAGGCACAAATACAGGTTGGGCGGAGAATGGCTGTAAAACAGCCCTGAGGAGAAGGACTTGGGAGTGCTTGTGGATAAGCTCAACATGAGCTGGCAGTGCATGCTGGCAGCCCAGAAAGCCAACCATGTCCTGGGCTGCATCAAGAGAAGTGTGGCCAGCAGGTCTCGGGAGGTGATTCTAGCCCTCTACTCTGCACTTGTGAGACCCAACCTGGAGTACTGTGTCCAGTTTTGGAGTCCTCAACACAGGAAGGACATGGATCTGTTGGAATGGGTCCAGCAGAGGGCCACGAGGATGATCAGAGAGATGGAGCACCTCTCCTATGAAGACAGGCTGAGAGAGCTGGAGTTGTTCAGCCTGGAGAAGAGAAGGCGCCAGGGAGACCTTATAACGGCCTTCCAATATCTGAACGGAGACTATAGGACAGCCGGAGAGGGACCGTTTGTCAGGAAGTGTAGTGAAAGGAGAAGGGGCAACGGTTTTAAATTGGAAGAGGGGAGATTTAGATTAGATATTAGAAAGAAATTCTTGACAGTGAGGGTGGTGAGGCACTGGAACAAGTTGCGTAGAGAAGTCGTGGATGCCCCATCCCTGGAAGTATTCAAGGCCAGGCTGGCTGGGGCTTTGAGCAAACTACTCTAGTGTGAGGTGTCCCTGCCCATGGCAGGGGGGTTGGAACTAGGTGATCTCTAAAGTCCCTTCCAACTCAAACCATTCTATGATTCTATGATCATTAAAGCTCAGGTGGCAAGGAACAAATTCTACATTTCCCCTCATAACATCCTGGAAAAGCTACCCAAATGAAACAGACCATATCTGCAAAGCTATAAATCTTGTATTTCCATTGGTATCACATAATGCAGATTTTTTTTATTTCTGATTAATCTTTTCATTATTTCTACAAATTATGTCTGATTTTTCTCTATATTTGTATCTCTGATACACTCAAAATCATGTTATGATCAAATAAGAAACCCACCTTATATGTGAAAGCAAGAATTTGTTCTTAGTTTAATTAAAATTTTTAACTGTACAGTCAAACTGTATCAAATAATTGATTCCAGGTATAGCAAATTAGGACTGGCAGTACAAAATTACCTAATTTTGATATAAACAACATAACAAATATTACTAACAATGCTGCAGTTAAAATTGTTAGGCAAGAAAAGCCTTTGCTCTGTTGTTATATTCACCCTCTCACTATTCCTCTAAATCCTGAGGTTGTTAGGTTTAGCTACAGTGCGGCAAATATCAGGTTAGCATCATCCTGAGCTCTTCGTCAAGAGGAGTGTGATGTTAACGATGGGGTTGTCTACATTCTTTCTGCCAACAGAAGCACAATGTCAATGTGTGGGTCTCTTTTTTTTTTTTTTTTTTGATTGGTTTGTGATTATTTTAAATCTCTTGGCTGAGTTTACTTGGGGTCATATCTGTGTCTTTTTAAGATTTCTTTACACTTTCTTCTTTCTTCATCGGTCTATAACTTTGCTTAACATCTTACTCTATGGTGCATGCTAGAAATATTAGATGCTTTGTATTTGTACTTTTCATAATCCCTGAGTTTTCACCCAGTTACTAAGTCTGGGTTACTGCCACTAACTGAGCACTGTTGATTTTTTGACAGCCTTAGAACTTCCCATATCATCGTACACCCAGATGTTTGAAGCTTCTGCTATCGTTCCCTATCTGTGCTCCTTTACTCAGTTTCATTATTCTAAGGTTAAAGATAGGTCACTCTACACAGCCTAGCTATGTGTTTTTTAGCATTTATATCAAAATTATTAACAAGAGGTGTTAGGGCACCCAATTATAGAAAGTGAAGCAAAAATTAGACAAATTATGTTTCAGCCACCTGGTCATTAGACAGTTGTTACAACTGAGGAAGCTAAAATAAAACACAAACAAGCCAACACAAATTTAGACAGAGCTTGGCAATTCCAGAACTCTACGTTGTGTTAATAAAAGAAATCTGTCAATTGCTACCAGTAGTGACAGTATTATACTTATCAGACTAGGGATACACTCTGCACTCCTTCCCTGTGTTCTCTGACAACCTGTTCCATCATATGTCTGAGCAGTCAATTATGAGTTCAAGTTGCATGTAGTATACAGCATTATACTCTTTGGGTTTATACCATCTGTTACAGAGATGTGGATGTTATATTTTTGCAGGTCAAATTTTAGAGCAGTAATCTTCAAAATTATTTCAAATAGTGCTTCAGAAATTATTCATTATATTTGGCAGGATGCTAATTTTCTTTGCTGGAGGACAGGTCCCATAGTCGTCTTTATGTTCAGGTTCCTCAGGTGGTCACGAACTTGATCTTCTTTTACCATGAGAGGGACTTTGCTCCCCCAGTCCCTGCCTTGTGCTCCATCCACTCAAGAGGTGTGGGGAGAGGCATTGCCAGTGAAAACAAAGGCAAAAAAGTTATTGAGTACCTCAGCCTCCTCCTCATCTGTTATTACCAGTTTGCCAGTCTTGCTCATCAGGGGGATACCTTTATTTGACCTTCCTCTGTGGAAAGTGTCCTTAAAGATCTGCCAGCTCTTGTCTGCTCCCTTGTCCCTGAGGGAAGTTTCTTAGGGGGTCCTATTCACTAAATCCTAAAATTCAGAATCCTGACTTTACTCTTCCCCTGACCCATACCCCTCAGGACTGTGAACTCCATCAGTGTATGATCACTGCAGCCCAGACTGCCTCCAAATCTTGACATCACAGATTAGCTGACTTGTAGTGGTGACCAACTGGTCCAGTATTACATCCCAACTACTAGAGCTGTCTATTACCTGCCTTAAGAACCACAGAATCTTCATGGTTGGAAGGAACCTTTGAGATCATCGAGTCCAACTATACATACACACACACACACACAAAAAAAAAAAAAAAAAAGAAACCAAAACAAAACCCCAAAACCCCCACAAAACAAAATACCCGACCCAATAATCCCAGGCACTAGAGCATGCCCTGAAGTGCCACATCTATATGTTTCTTAAATGCCTCCAAGGCTAGTAACTCCACCACCTCCCTGGGCAGGTCATTCCAGTGCCTGACCACCCTCTCAGTAAAGTAATTCTTCCTAATATCTAATCTAAACCTCCACTCCCGCAACTTTATACAATTTCCTCTGGTCCTGTTGTTATTAACTTGGAAGAAGAGGCCAACACCCACCTCTCTACAACCTCCTTTTAGGTAGTTGTAGAGGGCAATGAGGTCTCCCCTCAGCCTCCTCGTCTCCAAACTAAACATGACCAGTTCCCTCAGCCTCTTCTCCTTATATGATTTATCATATAAGCCATCAGCTTGGTGGTTCTCCTCTGGACACACTCCAGAAGAAGAAAAAGTTATCCTTAATGCATTCCAGGAGTGCTCTGGATTGTCTAACTAGCCCATGGTGCTAGTTTTCCAGCAGATGTCAGGGTGCCTAAAGCCCCCAGTAGACGAGAGCCCGCAAGCAAGTTGCCTCTTGTAGCTGGAGTAAGAAGGCTTCATCAACAGGCTCCCCTTGATCAGGCAGCCTGTAGATCATTGGATCATTATACATCCAAATACTTGGATCATTAGTCCACGCCAGCTCTATTTTTCCAAAGTTATACTCATCAGTGTACTATCTAGCAGTTTCTGTAGTATCCCCCTTTCTGCCATTTCTCATCCATTCTAGATTTAACTCTGTAAAAAGAGATGTTCTCACACTTTTTGACATTTAGATTATTCATTAGATACCTAAACTGATACACATATTTATATACACATATATATGCCTAAAGTATATAGATACTTACGAAAAAAATGAGACAGAGAGAATATAAAAAGGCTGGGGGAGGGAGAGGGGAGACAAAAAAACCCACAACTAAAGATGGTAAAATCACAATAGAATTAAACCCAGTATATGGTTCTCTCCTGAGTCTAGCTAAAATTTGCTTACCTAGTAGATATATTTTAATTGTTGTTACTGAATCTGTTCTTTCTGACCCAAGATGTCACATCGCTATGTGGCTGAAGCTATGCTTGCTAAGTTATTCTGGCATTAATCACATTTATTGTTTGCAGGAGCACAATTCTTTTATTTATGGGCACTACCCTTGGGAATGCAGGTCACCGTTATCTAACAGCAGAATCTACAGCTGCTCTTGCTGACTTCAATTTGATTCTTACTTCCTCAACAGAGGTCATATAGAAGCAATTGAAGTTAATTTTATGAGACATCTGTTATATTTGTGGTTATACTCATTCTTCAAGATTGCCCTCTAAAGTTGCAGTTGCTAAAAGAAAATCAAGCACCTTAAGATAGAAGGAAAACAAACAAATAAAAGAAAATAACAGAAGTTACTTGATGATTCTTATTTAATGTGACAAAGTAGGAAATTATTTTAAATGAGCAAAACCCATAATTTGGGGGCTGAAATACATAGCAAAATGGGAAAAGCACATCTCATATCGTACTTGTAAATTTCAAAGAATTAACTGACTGTGCATTGCAATATTGAAATACAGATACTGAAATACCTAAATGTTATATCTACAACCACTTCCCCCCCCCCCTTATTTCTATGTAATTTCAGATTATATTAGAAGATTACAAATTTATACCTGGAAAATAAGAGAAATAAAATTCTGAATATTTAGAAGAGGTTCTTTCATGGCTTATTAGTCAATATGCTGACTTCTCCTTCACAGTAAATGCTACCAAAAAAAAAAAAGAAATTAGGAGGCAAAAAAATATATATATTCATTATAAAGAAAATTATACTTCTGAATATAAACATCTAGATACAGTTTGAGGGCTTTTTCTCCTGAAATATGGGTTTCTGCTTTTAATTCAAAAACCTAGACAGTCTGAATACTCAGCAGACATTTCTCAATACAAATTTATCTTACGCTAAAGTACCATTTTTATTTATTAAAATAACTCATAGACTAGAATTGCCTGCTTATATTCAGTGCAAATGCCAAAAATGGGAATCCCAGCTAATTTTTTGTTGATTCCATCAGTGTACAAAACAGCAATATGACATTTTGATCACAGGGTTGTAGTTTAGGAATAATATGATCCAAGAAGACAGGCACAGAAAGACAATTGTGTGTGGTACAGTATTGTCTCAAGATAAGGATTTGAAACATTAGCTCCCTCTTTTTTTTTAAGATTTTTTTTCCTTAGGGCTATTCACTCAGTACTTCTAAAGCTCTGTAAATTTTGCTGTGCCTGTTTTTCTCTTACACGTTACTCCCATTAGATTTTTCTGTTTTAACAGAGCTGCATTTCAATATTTCTTAATGTTTCTATTTAGAAATTTCTTCTTTTCTTCTTCCTCAAACCATTTTTCCATGTATTCTATGTATACAACTTCCTATACACTAAAATGTTTTTTTTTATTTTATTTTCCTATGGAATATTTTGGAGACTGAACAAAACCTGTAAGACTGTCTGAGGATACAGTCTCTTACAAGATAATGGAAGGTTTTTCCGAAGGTACCTGTAAAAATATCGTTAAATATAAGAAACATGATTTGCCATTTCCACAAAGTTTTCTCTGCTGGTAAGTAGTACCAGATTTTAAGTTTATAATGTATGTGATTATTTTAGTTTCTTCATAAACAAAGAGTCTAGTTGTTTATCTTAAAAATCCCATATGGACCAGGACAACTGGAAAATAAGCCTATCCAGCCCCCTTTTTCAGCCTTATTTATTGCACAATTACAATTTCCCTGCGAGAATAAATTGCAAAGCCAGCCTTTATTCAATATCACATCCCCACTATCACTGAGGTTGCTTTTGCAACGCTTACCCCTTCCACACATCACTTCTTACCTGCCTCCAAGTATTATGCCCTTGTAAATGCACTGAGATCATATTGTGTTTTTAATTCTAGTGCTTGGGGTTTTTTTAAGTCAGTACTTTTCACAACAAAGTATTTTTTTTTCTATCTATCTTGAGATATATCCATACATTTATACAAGATGCGCTTATGTAAACTTATATAATAATGGGTGCACTTTTTATTTCATTTTTCCTAATATCCTTATTTATAGAATGATAGGAAGTACTCATATCCTGTTTAAAACTAATTCACGCCCTATTTCCCTTCAGGAAGATTGTCCAAATATGTTAGGATGTTTTAGTTATATATTTTATGGAGAAATAAGTTGAGGCAGGGAATCTGTCTCTATCTTTCTGTTGCTGCTATTTGTAGCTTTATGATGCTTATGCAGTGATGTGTCTTGTTACATTTCTTGCAGGTTTTTTTGTATCCTGCACATTGTCTCAGACTCTGTGGATGATTTAGTTTGGTTTGATTTGACTGTATTACATACAGAATGCAGCTCTGTGATTGTTTTTACTGGACTCTATGACATCTGCATGCAGTTCTGCTGCTTTTTTTGTTGTTGTTGTTGTTGTCTAGCATTTTGGATTTTCTGTGATACCAAAAGGGCCAAAATATTCTCACTTTCTCATAAATTTCAACCTGCGCCAGGCAGATAATTTCCTTTTTAGATTTTTATAAAAAATTGTTATTACAAATTTATGCTTTTATAAAAGTTTTAATGACTTTCCCAAAATTAAATTACTGGCTTGTTTAGGCTCTGATCAGTTCCAAATCTATATTTTTATCTGTTCTGTATCTAACACATAAAATAAAATAAAATAAAATAAAATAAAATAAAATAAAATAAAATAAAATAAAATAAAATAAATATCTGACATGTATTCCTTTTCCTTACAGTGTTGTATTCTTGAATTATCACATGGTTTCTTAATTAGTATATTAGACCAACTGTAACCAGTCAAAATATTAAATTATTCCAGAGTAGTTATTTCTGACACGTGTGTCAGAAACAGCCAAGCTTTCTTTATAGTTGCCCATAATTTTGAGGCAGAGACCAACCCACTCTTTGATCAAGATCAACTTGTACCGTTGTAGTTTCTCCTTCACTTTTTTTTTTTAACATTTAACACTCACTAAACTTCAAATGCTTTATTGTTCCTATGGTAAATTTCCTAGACAACATTAGTTCTGTTTACATATCTTTGCTCTGGCATCATTCTAAATTCCATATTTGCAAAGCAATGCTACTAGCAAGGAACATCTTGTTAGATGTGGGATTTGTTCTCCAGAGCCACGTGTTGTTCTGTTTTTTCAGTTTTGGAAGTATTTTTTTTTAGATTCACACTTCTGAAATTCTAAATGGGGCTGCTCCAGGTTGAACCTGTCAGCTATAGTACACTGCTTAATTATTCAGTTACCTGATCAGCACCTTTATTTTGGGCAATCCTAAGTTTTCAATACCACCTACACTAAGAAACACAACATTTAAGTATACAGTAACTGCATTTCATATCTCAGTTGTATATTTATCCAGCATTACACACGGAACAATTCTGGTTGAAGTGTTTCTACATCCTGAGGATGCATCTGCATGTCCCACTTGCATCCACATCTCCTATTTGCCTTTAAGTACCAGGAGATTCAGTGTTCCCAATTAAATGTTTTTGCACTATTCATACAGTTAAGTTTATATCAGACTTCTTGTTGGGACCAAAATAAATTTAGAAATATGTGTATTGTACAAGCAGAAGATGATAATTTATGAATTATCATTATGACTATGACTATGTTTCTGGGACTTCCTGCATGAAGGAAAAGTTATGTGTTCTCATTTTAGGTTATTTGGAATTTAATGTTATACCACTGTATAATGTATATACTTCTTGGCTACTGTGAAAAAGAACAGAAGACCATCTCTCCTGATTCTATCTAGCCCAGTATGCCATAGGGTATCTTGGGAAGGATGTAAGAAAGGAGCAAGCATGAAAGATGCTTCCTTTAACCTTTTATGAAGATTGTGTTAAAGTGAAGTTACCTAATTACTGTATAATTACTGCATAATTACTAAACTAACTGTGTTTATGTTTAAACTTCTTGTTTCATAGGAAGAGTAATCAATGGGTAGATGGTGTATTCAAATCTGAGTCTCATACATATCTGCGAAGAGGGAGATAGATGCATCTTACATACAGAATGCTCTGATTTCAGAGCAAAAATGATAGGCAAATTTGATGTTTTCCATTCAAGTCGCATTCACACCCCAAAACAAATGTTCTTCTAATTCATCACTGCTAGTTATGAGCATGTCTAAGAACTTTATAGTCTTTATTTGTATTTTTCTGTTTTGTTTTATAGTGTAAGTAAATCCTTGGACTAATATGAACCCATCATTTTATCTGTTCTTCATTATCATCTCCTCTTCCCATGACGTTCCAAATTTGCCAATCTTCTAATATAAAGAAATGAAGAAAACTATTATCTCTTTTCTCACATGTATAAGGAACAGTAATCACAGTCATCGCCATGAAAAAATCATTGCTGTTCCTGCATTCAATCCAGTTTATCTCTACTTTGCCTACTTATAAACTGTTGTCAGTGTTTTAAAGATCTCTATTGAGCTTCTCTGATGTGTACTTTTGACTTTTTCCTTCATTACCTATCTACTCTGATTATATTGTCCCGTCTGTACTTACCATTACAGGTATTAGAAGCCTTGTAGCTTCTGCCATTTGGAACAACCTTTCTCTGCATCTCTGCTTCAACAGCTTGCCATCTCATTTTACATTTCAAACATAGCTTTTCTTCCTTGACTGTTCTTATTTTTTATCTCTCGCTAACATTGCTCGTCTTTAGATATATTCATCAACTCTGAAAAACTGGATCTTGTGTGTATGAAAAGAGAGTAAATATCCAGAAGAATTTGTAACACTATCACAGGTTTTGTTTGTTTGTTTTGATTACATGCTTAGTTTCAATTTGTGAAA
>JAOTQQ010000001.1:167976216-167990546 GCA_026546715.1 Gallinago undulata
TTTCCTGGGGGGGTAAACTCTACTTCCCACCTGTCCGTGTGCAGACATATCTGCAATTATCATCCTATCACTACTCCACTATCCACTACTCCACTATCACTATCCAGAAGAATTTGTAACACTATCACAGGTTTTGTTTGTTTGTTTTGATTACATGCTTAGTTTCAATTTGTGAAAATAAAATGCAACTGAAAGAAAGCAATACAGGCATTGTGGTCTCAGTTCAGTTGCTCATGTATTTCCAACAAATGTCATTTGAGACATGCTAGAGTATCCCACCTGGCTTCGAGCTGCCACTTCAAAAAGGTTCCTGTCTCCCACAATCATATTTGCTAACTATCTCTGAGCCTTTCAGGTAACCTAAGATGGCTCAAAAATACCATGTTCAGGCAGCTGATTTCTAACTGCTTAATAAGACTGAACTGAATTGCTCCATAGATACCTTTGACTGTAGCAAGCGGCTAAAATGAGAATTAAGACCTCCAACTCATGTGAAGACCTCCAGTTGTAGCTCACTGTAACTAAGTGAGAACCATAGTGCAGTTTGTACACTTCAGAATGATTCATTATTTTGTGAAAGGAAATTCAGAAAAATAAAGGAACTGCAAGAATTAGCTCTGTAGCTACAAGATGGCCCTCACTCATTTTCCCATAGTTAATTACCTGATCACTTTTCCAATATTGTTGTTATGGCCTGACCTCCAGCTGTTGCTGTGCCAGAACACAGGTCTCTCCTATGTTCTCATCTTCGTCTAGGTAGCTTCATATGACTTCCAGATGCCTATTTGTGTTTATAAAACAATTGTGACAATGCTTAAGCTTTTAATTTAGAGATCAAAGACTGCAGGATAATCTTCTTTGTCTCACTCTTAAGCGGTAGAGAGACGTGCTTTAATACTAGTCTAGTTTCTGCTGTAGCCATGAACCAACCATTGGAACTTAGGAGAGTGCTGGGGTAGAATTATCACTGAAACTACACTCTGTTCAGTAGTTTTAAAAATAGGAAATTCATGTGGGTAGCAGGAAAGGAAACCTCTGCATTTTCAAATTCAGACACTAATAGTAGAAGGAGATATTGGGATGGTTGGTAGAGTGATGGACCATAAGAGGCTAAGAATAGCTGTGGGGAATTTCTATTGTTAGGTCTTTACCTAAAATGCAAAATTGACAATAAATAAAGGATTATACTGAAACCATTTCTCTTTAGTTGAATACTTTTTTTTTTTTTTTTTTATATGTAGCTATATAATATTTCAGTTTTGGAACTATTTATTTTCTTCAGAAAGAAAGTTAACAATAAAAGAGTCCAAAAGGAGATATTTCTTACAGACAGATCAAATTTTTATAAAGCTTATTAAGAACACATACTACACTTTACTAATATTTGAAATAGTATCTTCATTGATTTAAACAAGAATAATTGTAGATACTTTTATAAATTCAATTTATTTAAGTTTTTTTCTTTCTTTTTTATTACACTTAGATCTCACATTCATTTACAGCCTATCTCAGTTCCTCTGTTGAGAGGCTTTTTCCTTTTATACTTTCTCTGCTTCCAAGCTTACTGCCCTTATTAGATCCCACTCTAGAACTGGATTCCTTCTGTTAAGTTCTGTTTTTTCCAAACTGTCTACTTTTGATGTCTTTTTTTCTCATGAATTCATCCCATCCTTCTGCTCTTCATTGATATATCTCAGATGTTAACATTGAATCTGAAAAGAGCATCTCAAACTTCCTTTATAACTAGTAAAATAGTTCATGTGTATGGCTAATATTAGCCAACTATAGACTTTTTTATAGCTGAGATGAATAGAATCCTTGAAGTACTAAATTTTCTCCACCTATTACTCTGTTTTTCTTTCTAATTGCTACAGGTCATTTTGTATGTGGACTCTGTGATAAACAAAAAAAAATAATATTGTGACCAAATTCAAGTTTTATTCCATGTCCATCTATTTATCAAGAAAAGTTGATAATAAGATCTGACTACAGAAGGAGAGATTTGCATCCCTAGGGTTTTGACAGATTTCTTTGAGGTTTTAGGCATGCATGGAGCTGAGAGGTATTTTCAGGGAAAAGAGACAAACCCCTCTTCATTCCATATTTGTAAGTTCAGATGATACGTTTTGTTGTGTGGGGGCCTCAACTGTGTTTTAAAAAATACCGTAATTTCTTTTGTTTGAAAAACTGTCAGATATATATATATATATATAAAGCACTATCCTGCTTATAAGCTTTAAAAAATAATTTACATACAGGGACATATATCCTGCTTCTGAAACAAAATGCTCTTGTGTTACAGGAAAGTAATATTCTAAACATTTTACATGTTCACTAATTCCTTTATCAGTATTACTTCTCTTACTCCCTCTTTAGGTAAATTGTACGTTTAGCAGTAAACAGAGTAGAAAATATGATACTGATGCAGAAGCTGTTGCTAATGACATTATTTGCTCTAAGTCTCATTATTTTCTCAATAATAATGACAGTTAATTTACATTTAATGCACAGACAATTTCATAGAATTTCCATGCCAACAGCTTCAGAAAGACGATGATGCCAAGGCTAAGTTAAGAAATTGAAGAACAATTTAGCAGATTTTCAGCCCACTGAGCAAAGATAAAAAATCCTTCCTAAGATGCTGCAGTGCTGCAAATGAAAAATCATTCATTATTCACCAAACATATAAATACTTTAAGGACTCACTCTAATTCTTGAATCTTGTTCTATTAAAAGTACTTACACATGAATATCTACAATATCAGTAAAAATTTTTTTTTTGTGTACTTGAAATTTCAGCAATTGTGTAAAATCTATACTTGGATAAAGCTGTCATTTGTCTTGTAATTAAAAAAAAAAGAAAAAAAAAAAGAAGAAAATCAGGAAGCATGCAGACTAATCGTAAAAAAAAAAATCAATTATTAAATATTCATGCCCTACTCCAAATTGAATGTTACAGAAAATAAAACAGTATTTTAAAATTTTGTTTTGTGGTATGCTTATTTCTCATTGTTTCAATAGTGAGCTCCTAGGATTAACTATTGGACATTCTGAATCTTTCCTTCCTTAAAATAGTAGTAGTAGTATACTACAATACAAGAGTAGTGTTGAGCTCAATAAAATTAGAATTTCAAAACGTAAATTGAGAAGCATATCTAGTAAACCAACAAGGCAACCACTTTTTTCCATCAACTTCTACAGTTAAGTTTATCTAGAAAAAATATCACTATGAAAACTAGGGCTAAATATTCCATTCATTTGCAGCATTTGTCCATGGCTGCAAAAGAAATAGATGGTATTAAGATTAGTTCATGTTTTTCTGATGAGGATCATGGTAATCAGGGGCAGCAAGAAAGGACTTATCAGATAGGATGAGGGAAGAAATTACTTACTATGAGGGTGCTGAGACACTGGAAAAAATTACCCAGAGAAGTTGTGGATACCCCATCCACAGAAACAGTAAAGATCAGGTTGGATCACACTTTGAGAACCTCAGGTAATGGAAGACATACCTGCCATGGGAGGGGCATTGGAACTAGATAATCTTTAAAAGCCCCTTCCCCTCCTTTAAAAGCCATTCTAGCATTATTCTATGATTCTATTAAAGTTATTTGTTATTTGAAAACACAGCTAGGTTACCTCTTCTGCTGTTTCCTGATAAAGGTATGCCTACACCTTCATCTTTGCCTGTTGATTGATTAGGCAATGCCAGGCTCTTATTCAACAACTACAAAGGAATGCCGGTTTAGCTATTGCTGTGGACCGACAATGACTGTGGCAACCAAGATGAACCAATGAAAGTTTGATGGTAAATATGTGAGCAGGCACTGGAAGAGATCCTAGAGGAGGGGCTCAGACAAGTATTGCAAGAAATGTACTTGCAGCAAAGTACATTTCCTAGCACCAGCTGGACAGTATGTCTCTGCAAATTAGAGATCTCAATCCAAATGAGGGACCTGAAGGAGGACTTTATCTGTTCAAATCTCTGACTGTAGGAAATGCCTCATACTTCTCTTTTTATCTGCGGATGCCAGCTCCCAAACAGAAGCAGACGCTTTTCAGAGGCAAACAGACACAGGGTAAAGAATGAAGGATAAATTCTCATGAAGGAAATTTTGATTAGACATTAGGAAAAATACGTAAATCCCTGAGACTCATCAAACATGGGAAAAAGTTGACTAGAGAGGCTATAGAATCTCCATTCTTGAAAATATTCAAAACTCAGCTGTGCAAAAACAGGAACAATCCTATCTACCTTCAGAGCTGGTGCTACCACAGCAGGACCTGGGCCAAGTGAGCTTCAGAGGTCCCTTCAACACTAAGTAATGCTATAATTCTGTGATGATGGAAGAAAGTTCTACAGAAATATATGAGGACCTCAGAAACAGATTTTTTTTTTCCATTTCAGATAGATTTCTGCTGAAAGTCTATGTCATAATCCTGATCAACCGGTTTTGCTGCTTTTTAAATTTACTTTCACTCTTATTAATTATATTACATATGCCAGTGAAGTAATCATGAGCAGTTTGATGCATTCACATAATAAATCATAACAGACTGAATAGTTATATTCTGTCTCGGAAACAACCCATTCATCTTTTACATCTGAGATTCATGTGATTATTGAACGGAGGACCAGTGACCATATATATATATCTCAAGGGCCTAAACCAGAAAAAAGACCAGAATATTAATCATTTAGTGGTACAACTATGACTTAGAAGGATCTTTTCTGGAAGCAAAGAAAGGAGAATGCAGGTTGTCTCAAGCTCTAATATTTAAGTTACAATTTAATTTTCTTTCATGACCAAAACTATAGTGTAAAATAAGTAGAAAATAATTATATTTGGTCTAAAATCAACACCTGAAGGTAAAATGAAACCCAGTAAAAAAATTTAACTATATGAAATTAATTTTCATTTCTTGATTTCTTTCTTTGAAAAATTTCCACAAGCTATGATCTTCACTATCCCACTAAATAAAAGCATTCCAAAATAAAGTGTATAAATACAATAAAACGGCAAATGAAAAATATATTGATAGCAGCCTCTGAAGGAATTCTGTGTAGTTTTCTTTCTAGCCAATGATGACTGGAAGAATTTCTGGTCACTTCACCCTTTGAGAAATCTATTGATTAAATAATAATAATAACAATACCCGCCCCCCCCCCCCCCAACATTATACCATTGTGGTTCTCCTGTAATACCTCCTTAATATAGGAAACAATAACAGTTTATGGCAATATTTTATAATATTTTCTCAGTCGCCAATTGTTTAATAATTTCTTCTTACAGAAAAAAAGTCTTACTCTAGCTTTTTACCAGAAAGTAGGTTTATAGGGAAATCACATTGCTAAGGTTTGCTAAAATGGACATGTAAATTTTATACTGATAGAGGGTTGTTATCAAAATCACCTCTTGCAGCAGAAATTGAGCTGATAGTCTCACCAGGGATGACATGAAGATCAAAAAATTAAAAAGAATCTTCCTTCTGCATCTAGAAAAGACAACGTAAATAAATAAAGAGTTAAGTGAAAAAGGCATGCAGTGAATGGAAAGCAGTTGTGCTGAATGGTAAGTAACATAAGGGTATGACCGGATTATTAATTTTATGGCAAATAACAGTGTTCGTAGATTACATAATTTTTTGTTTTGTTGGCCTCAAAATTTTTTGCAAGGATGACCTAAGCATGTGTCTCATATTGCAGCTGGCAATAAACATATTTATTTCCAATAAAAAAGAAAAATCAGTTGTCCAGTACCACTGAAAACTATCAACACGTCCAACTGGGTTAGTTCTGATGGTATAATCATGCTCAGAGAACTATAATATATAAATATATAAAAGGAATAATAGATTCTCAGAGTATGATACTTGCATATGTGATAGCATATCTCTAGGTTCAAATCACTGTTATGGAGGCCCTTCTACACTTTGCAAAGGAAAAAAATGCCCCTGTCAAAATTTAGGACACAAAATACCATACTGGTAAAATTATCAGAATTATGTTATATTTCGGTATATATATTTGAAAACCCAACAGAAATCAAATGTCACTTTATGCTTTGAGCATGTGATGAACATAAGAAAAAGAATTTTTTGAGTTTCTGAGATATCTTAGTTCAAGAAGATGGAAGGAAATTGCTAATATACTTTTTTTTAAAAAAAAAATCAGTTTAATATTATAAATGTGTGAAGGAGCAACTTTTTTGGGGGCTGAAATTCCTTTTATTCAACAGCTGTATGAGCAACCAAAATGAAGAAAAATACTGAAGAATAACACATTCCTGTAATTTCTGCACTTGTGATAGGAAGGGATGCCAGTGTGATGCTAAATTTATGCATGCTGGAAGTACCAGTTCTGCAAACACTTCAGTACATTCTCAAATGTGGTCTGTATGTATGTGTGTGTGTGTGTTTATTTGTTCATAACTTCTGTTACTGTGGTTTTTGAGTGAGTGTGGTCAGTCTCCTCTACTCTATTACTCTGTGAAAACCATAGTATCGTAGAATGGTGACAGTTGGAAAGGTCCTTAAAGATCATCTAGTTCAAACCCCCCTGCCATAGTGGGACACCTCCCACTAGACCAAGTTGCTCAAAGCCCCATCCAGCCTGGCTTTGAATATTTTCAGGGATGAGGCATCTACAACTCTTCTGGGAAACTTGTTCGAGTGCTTCACCACCCTCACAGGAAAGAATTTCTTCCTGATATCTCATCTAAATCTCCCCTCTTTCATTTAAATCTATTACTCATCATCCTATTGCTACATTCCCTCATAAAAAGTCCCTCCTTATCTTTCCTGCAGGCCCCCTTTAGGTACTGGTAGGCTGCTATAAGGTCTCCCCAGAGCCTTCTCTTCTCCAGGCTGAACAACCCAAGCTCTCTCTGTCTTCATAGGAGAGATGCTCCAGGCCTCTGATTATATTCATGGCCCTCCTCTGAACTCATTCCAAAAGGTCCATGCTCTTCTTAATGTTGGACACAGTACTCCAGGTGGGATCTCATGAGAGAAGAGTAGAGGAGCAGAATCAGCTCCCTCAATATGCCTGCTTTTTTTGATGCAGCCCAGGATTCAGTTGGCTTTCTGGGCTGTGAGCACATGTTGACAGCTCATGTTAGTATACATAACATGTAAGGTTCACTTTTGTGCCACCGCCACCTTCCAAGGAAAAAAAAAAAAAAAGGAAAAACAAAATGAAAAATATGGTCTTTATGGCCTTTTCTCACTTCTTGTGAATAACTGTAACAACTGAACCAGATAAAAAGGAAAAACTCCCCGGCTTAGTGTTATGGGCCTTCTGATCTTTTAACCATTTATGAATAGGTGTTTCTTGTTACACTCTAAGGGAATCCCATAAAAGAAACCTTCCAGTTACCCACCTGAGACAGATATCTGGAATTAGAGGTTGAGGGTATTGGTTACCGGCCCATTCTTCTGCAGTGGCATTAGAGATTCATCAGATGAATCTCTTCATACACCATAAAGGAACTTCTGCCTGGTTCTGGTCCACATGAACAGTTTTGCGATGGTGAAGAAAACTCACTGTGGTAAGAAAATATAAAACTAAATCCAGTTGTGCCTAAGGCTGAGGAGAAAGAAACAATCAACATGAACCCAGCAAACAACTCAGGGTGGCAACAACTCAATGAAATCCTGCCCCCCTCTTATAGAGGAAGCCTGCAATGGTGTCTTTTAGGTGGGACCCAGAGGAACACTGAGTAACTGAGCATAACTCCAAGGAGAAGGAATTGATAACTGAGAGACACTTTGTAGAGCGTGAAAAAACAACAAGCAAAAAAAAACCTACAAACTCCAAACAAAAAGCCACTCCCATAACTGTTTAACTCATATTAATAAGAATTTCTGAATTAATTATGCAATGTGAATCATTAACTGAAAAAAAAAACAATTCTGGGTTCCACGTGTATGGTATGTTTTGTTTTGCCATAATATCCTTGAGTGGAACAGCGGGAATGTCAAGAAGTTAAAACTCAACATTTAATTTTTCATTTTATCCCTTACAAAGCAGACAAACTTTTATAGAATATCATTTAATTGACAGAAAGGATATATTTTTTATAGAACTGAGTTAGACAGTATTTGGGTCTGTGCCTTATTTCTAACTCATCACATTCTTTCTGGAAGGAGACAGGAAAAAACAAAAAAAGGAACTCCAGATTTATCCACCTTTAATGTATGCAGAGTATTTGTCTTCCTGATACATAAATGTTGAATCATTTAAAAAAAAATATTACACTTTCTATGCTTGCAACTTCTCAAGCCTGTTCAGGCCACTCTGGGTGTCATCCCTTCCCACACCACATCGCTTAGTATTTGTATTGTCAGCAAACTTGCTGAGGATGCACTCTTTCCCACTTTCCATGTCGTTAACAAAGATGTTAAACAGCAACAGTCTCAGTACCGACCCCTGAGGTACACCACTCTTCACTGGTTTCCAATTGGACATTGGACTATTGACTGTAACTCTTTAAGTGCAACCAGCTAGTCAGTTACTTATCCACTGAGTGGTCCATCCATCAAATCCATGTCTCTCCATTTTAGAGACAAGGATATCATGCAGGATATCCTTTCAAAGCATTCCCAGTTCCTGTGAACTGCCTTCAGTCTTGAGGGTTAAACCTTCAGCAACAGAGGAAAGAACAGAATGCAGACTTTCTCTTTGCTCACTGAGCTCTGATAACCACATCTGCCATATATACATACAGGTATTTTTTAAGTGACAAACTTCTCTGTATTTCACAGGAATCTTGATAAAGCCCCTCACAAAACTCAGGTAGAAGTATTAAGATCCTTAGGCCTGTTAAAACTGCAGGTAGGTCAAATAAGAATAACAGACAGTTGTTGAACTGAAACAAAGAACTGAAGTTTGAGATACATAAATAAATGGTCCTTAAGTTCCACTTAAGTACCTCTATTCTCACCGGATCCTCCCCCATGGCATATTATTACCTATTCCTAGTACCTATTACCTCTCCATCATCTTTGAGACGTCCTGGAGAACAGGCGAGGTACCCAAGGACTGGAAGAAGGCCAATGTCATCCCAGTCTTCAAAAAGGTCAAGAAGGAGGACCCGGGAAATTACAGGCCAGTCAACCTCACCTCCGTCCCTGGAAAGGTGATGGAAGACCTCCATCTTAGCTAGACTGGGCAACATGATCAAACTTTGAAATTAACCCTAATTTGAACAAGAGTTTGGATTAGGTAGCCTTCAGCTATACCTTCCAATTTTAATATGTGAATAATTCTCTGATTCTAAACAAAATCTGTTTAATTTTCTGATCGTGATCTTCCATTTGAAAGCAGTACAGACAGCTAAGCTTCTTATATGCCATCTGTAGGAAAATCATGCTTTCTATTGCTTGTAATTTTGCCAATTTTAAGCCATTCAGACTTAAAATTCACACCTTAGATATTTGTCTTATGATACAACAGTGAGTGTAGCTCTTTGTTAGAATGAAGTTTGAGAAAAAGATCTTATTCTTCATATTGGAAATACGGTCATGTTTGTTGCTTTTTTTGGCATAGTTTAAGCTTTAAGACAAAGAGTAAAAAGTCCTAAATTTGGTCTCTAAACAATTGCAATTCATTTGTGGTCAGCAGATATTTTTTAAAGTTTGTTTGATAACTGAAAAATATATTTATTTTTTAAAAAACATCCTCACTAAGTAGCAGAGATTTATGAGCAAGGCTTGGAGGGCAAGTGTAACAAGAGGAAATGTGTGGGCACATATGGTAGGGAAGATCAGGAAAAAAGACCAGAAAAGGATAAGAGCAGAGAGGGGAAATAGCAAAGTTTAGTGCAGAGAGGAGTTGATTGTGGAAGAGAATGCTCACGTACAGCAACAAATGAGACGTGCAGGCACCAAATTAGTCATAGGCAGAAGATAGCAAATATGTACTAGAACCCAGGAAGTGGATGGACAAATTGTGAGATTGTGGGCTATAAAAAAGACAAACAAGAGTGAGCAGTGAGAATAGAAAGGTGGTATCAGAAGACAGATAGATGACAGTAATAAGGAGGGGGGCACTGTATTACATCAAGCAAACCTCTCTTCAGACCTTCAGTTGGAAAATATTATCACTGAATTCAATGTTCCTTAATTATTAAAAAAAACTGCAACACCTAGTTACAGCTCCGTCTCCATCCTTCTGTAACGCTAGGCTAATTAAGAAGTTAACAGTCACATTTCTACTGCATTTTATTCAAGTAGTTCATCTGATAATGGAACCGAAATTCTTGTAAAGATGTCAAGTCTGTTGATGACTTCAGGAAGATACTACTATTTTTCTATGCTATGAATTTTTCCTCTATTTTTTTATGCATAAAAATGATCCATTAGTGAATATTAAAGTTACAACGCAATCAAAAAGTAAGGAAAAACAGAATTTAAAGCTGCCTTTCCTTTAGGAAAAAATAGCTTCTAATGGTATTATTATGCCACATTCCATGATGTTTATCTGCCTGGGAGCTGAATTATATTTGCAGGTGTAACCTTTTTTCTCACATTTCCTAGACAGTTTAATGATTCTTTTTTTCAACTTTTGTATTCTTTTAACTAGATACCTATATGGACATACTCTTAATGTACACATGTAAAAAACATAATTAATTCCGCTTTAGGCTATTTCCCATTTCCCATTACAATTACCCACCAGTACACTGAATTGTTAAGATTTGGAATATTATAATCAAGAAAAGTCATACTAGCACATCCTGAGTACAGGTAGTTAATTACACAGTCATAGCTTATCAGAACATTTCATCAAAATCTGTTCCGTATTCTCAAAAAGTCTCTATTTATTTCTAAAGATGATGCTTCTTCAGTGTATGGTTCTGTTTTGTTTATATCTATAAGTGGTTTATTAATTTATTACAAATAATGCTAATTGCCATAGTCTGAGAATGACATATATAAATGTTTTCTTTGGGAAAAAATAAAATTATCTCAAAATGTTGATATTTTTCATCACAATAATAGTAAACACTGTTTGCATGGCAGCTAGCAAACAAAGAAAACACGCAATTAACTACTTAAATGCAATTAAGTCTTTGGTGTCTATACTTCCTTTTTTTAATCGCAAAGTCTATTCTATATTCATTTAGAACTTTCTACCTCATTCTTGGAAAAAAGTTATAATTTAGTAGGAAAAGTCTTTAAATACATATTGTTCTCCATACAGGTGATAAAACTGCAAAAGTTCATATCACTTCCACTTAATGTCAAAACTGATTCAGCTACTTTCTGCATAAAATATTGTTTCTTATTAAAAACATGACTTTATGCAATTACTTTCATTTTCTGAGCAAATTAAAAACTTTTAATTTACAGTAACTGTAAAGATTTGAGGGGAGAAGATTACCTCAGAGAGAAATAGGGTTTTTTTCTAACATACAGGAGAGCATGGCAAATATAAACAGGTATAACTACATAATACTGGCAGCTGCTGAAACATACGCAGTTGTAAATTATATATAATCTTGCTCAAAGACTTATTTTTGTCTTCATCAATAATGATTAATTAAAAGTTCTCACATCAAATGAACATATTTTATAAAATAAAAAGAACAAATATCAATCTAAAGATGTTTGTAATACAGTTTACTATTATATAGTTAGATGCCAATGAAGGAAACCATGGTTTCCCTGGCATTTTTTCCTCCCCCTCCACCAAAGTATCTTATGCTTATGGTAGTCTGTTGCTATTTAACAAGGACAGATATATAATTGTGAATGTATTTAAGTTGTTTGCACTTTCCTTCTTTGTGAAACCAGAAAGAATAAAATATACATTTCTTGAACCTGATATATTTTTTATTTCACTAACTTACTCATTTCTCATACAGCAAGAAAATAGGTATCACAAAGGAAAACTTTCGTTGTTCAAATGGTTGGTCTTCCAGAGCTTTGGGACAGAAGAATGTGCATATTGTTTTTTCAGTCTGGGAAGTCTACTATGTATTAGATTTGTCAGGCCACTGTAAAACTCTGATAACTGTAATGCAGGGTTTCAAATTTTTTTACCTAACCTGTGCCCAGCTAGTTTCTTCCTAATCAAACTTTAATCTTTTATTCATATGAGCTCATAACTTGTGCACCATTAAAGTAATAGCTATTTTACTAGTCATAGCTTTGTTATTAAAAAGATGCTTAGGAGATTATTGAATCATAGAATATTTTGAGTTGGAAGGGACCTGTAAGGGTCATCTAGTCAGATCTCCCTGCAATGAATGAGCAGAGACATCTTCAACTAGATCAGGTTGCTCATAGGCCCACCCAACCCGACCTCAAATGTTTCCAGGCATGGGGCATCTACCATACCACCTCTCTGGGCAACCTGTTCCAGTGTTTCACCACTCTCATTGTACAAAATGTCTTCCTTATATCTAGTCTGAATCTTCCCTCTTTTAGTTTAAAACCATTACGCTTTGTCCTATCGCAACAAGAGTTGCTGAAAAGTCTGTCCTTATCTTTCTTTTAAGCCCCCTTTAAATACTGAAAGACCTCATCTGAGGACCTGGTTCAGGTTCTCTTTAAGACGAATGTATACAACTTTGTTGAATGATGTAGTGACCAAAGGAATATGAATAAATGGAGAGGGAAGAATGATAGGAGAGGACTAATTTCTATTTATTTTTGGGATACTGAGATAGCACTTAGTGTGATGGTGATGTTAAAAAAGGGTTCATAACTCGGTAGCTTACTAACATTTCTATTCACCTTTAAAAATTCTCACTAGGTATTTGCCTACTTTCAGGCAAAAGTTTCAAAATACTTGAGAAGCAACATTGGGTGTATATACAAAGCAGATAATTGGTCTTCATAGACTTCTCCATCATTAGAGAGTCAAGTTTTGTGAATACTCCTCTTGTCTCCTCAAGATACAAATAAAGATCTAAGGCTAGACGTAAAATGGATTTCAGCATTTCAGTACTAACCATTGTAGTGCCCAAATTTCTGTCAACTTCCTACTAAAATCCACAGTATCAAGGCTTGCACCTGGATTGGTCATGCAATTATCTATAAGGATTTTATGATGGTTAACATCATAGAATCATGAGCCCTCCAACTTTTCCCTGATACACTGCTAATTCTTATTTCTCCCTAGCTGACTTTTTTTCCTTCCTGGGCTTTTAAAAGTGTCTTATAAAACCTCTCATATTTAAAAGAGGATTAATATATCTTACTCTCGTGACAACATGCAATTACTTTTATTTAACATCAGGTCTTCTGGAGACATTCGTTCAAGCTGTCATTAGAATAGAATATAACTATTTTTTATTTCTTCCATGAGAATCTTTGGGAATTTCTGCACTGTACTATGGGTAGTAATAGACTTGGGTCTCACCTTAGCAGGTAAGTGCCATAAAAAGTAAACTGCAAAATCAGACTTGTATTCTCATTCCATTAATTGCTTCCTACAAGTTGCAACAGTTTCAGAGGATGGAGAGAGCAGTCATAGGTGAAATATTTTTCCCAGGAGAGAACTGAATCTGGGATACTGAAATCCTGGGCTGAGGTCTCTAGCCACTGAACTAAAACAGAAAAGAGGTCTGAAAGTGAATATATGTATTTTATTAAGGATTGTTAAGGGGTCTTGAGGCTTTACTAAGTGAAATCTAGAGACCCTTAACAACTTCAAAGATTTGTGACTCGAACAGATATTTAAGGATCTAAATGTTGGTTTACTGGCATATGTGGCATCAGTTTATGTCAGATAAAATCACATAAATCCTTTTATAAATACCAATATTAATTAATCATGCTATGAGTTTTGCACAGTAAGGAGGTGCTGTCTACATCCATGATTTTATTGCTACATTTTATTTCTTTGGTAAAATGCATGTAACTTCTCTATACACAAAAAATCCATGCTACTCTTCTTTGTGAGAAGTCCAAGACTTTTCTAAATGTAAAACAATCATTACAACAGGAACTGGTGTTCAGTCTCCTAATTTGGTGAAGGAAAACTCAGAAAGTATTTATTTATGTAGGTTTATATTTCTAATCAATTAGTCCAATAATATATGTTGCACAGAGCAGGAGGAATGAAACCGTCCCCTTGAGTTAAGACCTGTAGAATCATAGAATCATTTGAGTTGGAAGGGACCATAAAGATCATCAATTTCCAACCCCCCTGCCATGGGCAGGGACACCTCTCACTAGAGCAGTTTGCTCAAAGCCCCAGCCAGCCTGGCCTTGAACATCTCCAGGGATGGGGCATCCACGACTTCCCTGGGCAACCTGTTCCAGTGCCTCACCACCCTCACTGTCAAGAATTTCTTCCTAATATCTAATCTAAATCT
>JAOTQQ010000001.1:167990646-168010442 GCA_026546715.1 Gallinago undulata
ACTTCCCTGGGCAACCTGTTCCAGTGCCTCACCACCCTCACTGTCAAGAATTTCTTCCTAATATCTAATCTAAATCTCCCCTCTTCCATTTTAAAACCATTGCCCTTTGTCCTGTTGCTACACTTCCTGGTAAACAGTCCCTCTCCAGCTCTTCTGTAGGCTCCCTTCAGATATTGAAAAGCTATTATATGGTCTCCCCGGAGCCTTCTCTTCTCCAGGCTGAATAACCCCAGCTCTCTCGGCCTGTCCTCATAGGAGAGGTGCTCCATCCCTCTGATCATCCTCATGCCCCTCCTCTGGACCTGTTCCAATAGATCTGTGTCCTTCCTGTATTGAGGACTCCAAAGCTGGACACAGTACATCAGCTGGGGTCTCACGAGTGCAGAGTAGAGGGGTAGAATCACCTCCCGAGACCTGCTGACTACACTTCTCTTGATGCAGCCCATGTTGAGCTTCTCATCCACAAGCACTCCAAAGTCCTTCTCCTCAAGGCTGCTTTCCAGTCATTCTCTGCGCAACCTGTATTTGTACCCTGGGATTGCCACATCCCAGGTGCAGGACCCTGCACTTGGCTTGACTTGGTTGAACTTCATGCAATTTGCATGAGTCCACCTCTCAAGCCCGCCCAGGTCCCTCTGGATGTCATCCCTTCCCTCCAGCATGTCAGCTGTTCCACCAAGCTTGGTGTCATCAGCAAAATTTCTGAGAGTGCACTCTATCCTACTGTCTGTGTCACCGACAAAGATGTTAAATATTACAGGTTCCAGTACTGACTGCTGAGGAACACCACTCATTACTGGCCACCACTTGGACATTGAGCCGTTGACTACAACCCTTTGAGTGCGGCTATCCAGCCAGCTCCTTATCCACCGAGTGGTCCATCTATCGAATCCGTGACATGAATTTTGAGTCCAGGATGTCTTGCGGGACAGTGTCAACTGTTTTGCATACGTCCAGGTAGATGACGTCAGTTGCTCTGCCCTTGTCTACCAAGTCTGTGGCAGTATCGTAAAAGGCCACCAAATTTGTCTGGCACGTTTTGCCCTTGGTGAAGTCATGTTGTCTGTCTCCAATCACCTCCTTATTTGACATGTGCCTTAGCAGAGATTCCAAGAGGATCTGCTGCATAATCTTTCCAGGCACAAGGGTGAGACTGACTGGCATGTAGTTCCCCAGGTCTACTTTATTTCCTTTTTTTGAATATTGGAGTTAGTTACCCTTTTTCCAGTCTGCAGGGACTTCACCAGATTGCTATGATTTTTCGAATACGATGGAAAGGGGCTTAGCAACTTCATCCGTCAGCTCCCTCAGGCCCCATGGATGGATTTCATCAGGTCCCATGGACTTATGCACCTTCAGGTTCCTTAAGAGGTCTTGAACCTTATCTTCCCATACTGTGGGCAGTTCTTCATTTGCAGAGCCCCTGTTCTTGCCTTCCGTTACCTGGGCAGTGTGGTTTGAGCCATTTCCAGTGAAGACTGAGGCAAAGAAGTTGTTTGGTAGCTCAGCCTTATTCATATCCTGCATGACCAGGTCTCCCATTTCCTTCTGGAGGGGACTCACAGCTTCCCTTGTCTTGCCTTTAACCCTGATGTTTCTATAGAAGTTCTTTTTATTATCTTTCACATCCCTGGCTAGATTTAGTTCTGCCTGGGCTTTCGCTTGCCTGATCTTATTTCTGGCCATTTGGACCATTTCTTTGTATTCTGCCCAGTCTAGCCTTCCCTGCTTCCACCCTCTATAGGCCTCCCTTTTGGTCCTGTCTGTATCCAGCAGTTCCTTGCTCATCCATGTAGGCCTGATGGCTATTTTGCATGATTTCTTCAGTTACTCAAGCAGGGACACCTAGAGTTGTTTGCCTAGGACCATGTCCAGGCAACTTTTAAATACCTCCATGGAGTAAGACTGAACAGTCTCCCTGGGCAACCTCTGCCAGTGTTCAGTCACTCTCACAGTAAAAAAGTGTTTCCCAATATTAAAATGGAACCTCCCATGTTTCAGTTTGTGCTCATTACCTCTGCTCCTGTCACTCAGCATCACTGAAAAGGGCCTGGCTCCATCATCTTTGCACTGTCCCATCAGGTGTTTGTACATAGTAACAAATTTCCCGCCACCACAACCCCAAGCCTTCTCTTCTCCAGGCTATCATCTCTGTGACACTTCTTTGGACTCTCTCCAGTATTTTGATGTGTCTCTTGTACTGAGGAACCCAGAACTGGACACAGTACTACAGGTATGGCCTCACCACAGATGAGTAGAGGGAAAAAGTAGAAAGGACTTAAAAACCACCATGTTCTTTTCAGAAGTAATTGAACAGCCTGAAGTTACTGTGAAATGAAGTTTAGCCTGGGAACCTAAATACCTGTCTGTCTTCACTCCTACTGCTATTAAATACTGTACTGAATATGGATTTTTGATGCTTAATATTTATCTGAAGCAGAGTTCAGATGCTAGACTAAGTAAATCAAGCTGACAGTTTTCACTTTAGCTTTAAAAGTCAAAGGCATGTGGAAACTAATATTTTCACTTGATAAATTCTTCAGGTGCCCAGAAAATTACTTAAGAGAATAATCAAAATTGTTTCTGTCTTGTCAGAAATAAAAAAACCCCACAGATTTACCAATGAAGAAAATGGAGATTAATCAAATTAAATACCCTGTTACTAAAATTCCTGGAGCAGACAAGTTCTATTGATGATCTCAGATGTGTCTGCCACACAACAGCGGCATTTACTTTAGCATAATAAAAAAAAAAAAATAATTAGATCACACATTCAGAGAGCTGAGAAAAAAAAACAGATTAGGTCTCTTCTAAGTATACAGAGATTCAAAGTCATGTTTTTCCCCTAAAAACTGTCTGAAATATGAGTGAGAATCTTTGTTACTGCCCAATGAAATTTTTCCTGCAGGAGGTTCAAAATTACCATGTACCAGATGAGGGTAATTTGGAGATTAGGGCTCTAGCTGTGAATGGAGAACCATGGGGATAGGTGCATCATTTTCAGATCATAGTTAACTAGATAAAAGAACTAGTATGCAAATTTTTGATGGCTTTACTCTAAGCTAATCACGTCAGATTCATATAGTCAGGGCAATTAATCAAATCTTGAAATAAGTATATAAAACAGACAAAAGGAAACAAACTCTGGATGAAGACTCATGCAACAGAGAGTTCAGAAAACTATTTTATACCAAATATTTCACTAAAAGGGCTGAATCCAGGTGAGATGACATCTAAATGCTAGTGTTTGGGGTTTTTTTACAGTAAATACAGATAAATAAGCAGTTCTGTGGCACAATTTGTGTCATCCAGAAATAAATGATTAAACTGTGTGAGATGAACAATGTCACAACAACATCTATTTCCATAGCCTGAGAGAATTGAGAGGAGAGTCAAGGTTAATTAACTCAGATGTAGATGGTTATTCCATAGACATCTCCAATTTTATTTTTTTTTTTATTTATTCTGCCCTACAAGACTTGTGACTTAGTAAGAGCTTGGGTTTTAATCTAGCAGAGTTTAGAATGGTACTGATAATATTTATGTAAATGCTACTGAATATTATATAGTTTTGGAAGGTTTACTACACCTGTTGAATAGCATGATGTTAATTGATTCTCTTTAATTTCAGTCTATGAAGTTGATTATTTTGTGAAATTACATGCAAACCTGACATTTGTGCTACTCATCTCCTCTAAAGACATTATTTATGTCGATAATTTGAATGAATAGTGATCCCTTTACAGCATGATGGGTCTAGAGGCTTATTTGTAGTTCTCAGTAATGACACGATGAAGCATGATGAGTTTATTAATTGCAGATTTATTCAACCTGTTGCTGCTGACTAGAAATATATTAAACCCTGTATTATAATGCTTCCATTTTCTCATCTCATAGATACTGGCATGTATACCATGACCTTCTAATTTACTTTCACTGGTACGTTTTGCTGATAACTTTTGCTTCTCCAGTCTAGCATTGTTTGTTTGTTTCTGAAAATAGTGGTAAATATATAGAAAGATTTAAATATTAGTCTGAGCAGCACCACAGAAGATGAAAAGAAGACTGAAAGAAGTTTCACAGAGACCTCACAGAGATGAGGTCCTGAACCCCTAACTGTGCATAAAAGGGGAACACCAGATTAAGATAGAAATTCCCAGGATGGAGGAAATCTAGAAGATTATGACTTCTGTCAAAAGGAAAAAAAGTTGCTGTCTTCTTGCACAGATAATTCAGTGATAATAATCCATAAATTCTGTGACCTGATAGAAAAGGAGGGGGAAGAAACCATGTCTGAGCAGGTATAAAAGTCAGATGAGAACTGATAATTGAAATTACTTAGAGAAAACCCTGTCTGCCAACCTGACTTTCTTCTCTAAAGGTTTGCTGCTTTTCTCAGGTGCTCCAAATGGGTATGTTGCAAAGCTGTTAAGGCTCATCTAGGCTTCACATTATCAGCCACTGCAACTTATCCATATAGGCACCAGTAATAACACCAGGAGAGACTTATGGTATAACCCAAGCAACTATTTAGCTCTGGAAATAAAATTGAAGGAGGGCATGATGGTCCAGGTGGTCTCTTCTCCATGCTGCTGGTAAAAGGGAAAAACCTGGGGAGGAGCAGCCAGATCCTACAGGTCAATGCTTGGCTGCACAGCCCATGTTGTCAATGGAGATTTAGTGTTTGTGATCCTGGACCCTCTTTGAGGATGAAGGAGTGCTGAAGAGAGACAGGACCCACCTGATCCATACTCAGATTACTTGATGAGAGTACAGAAGTGTATTAAGTCCTTAAAGAACCTAATGAAATCTTGCCCATGCATGTAGGGGTAATGTTAGAGAAAACAAAACTCACAACTAAAATATGCAAGAATAGTAAGAGGAACTTAAAAACTAAAGGACCAAATAAGGAAAATGTGGGCAAGCTACTGAGTGGGAGATTGATTTAGTGTCAGCAGACTCAGATAAGGCTAAACTCATAGTTTCTTTGCTCTTTTTTTTCACTAAGTTCTCCCAAACCTCTGTGCTTCATGGCAGGGATCAAAGTGAAGAAGAATACCAGCAGTGGATGAGTCAGGATTTATTAAAGAGCACCTGACTTCTACAAGTCCATCAGACCCTTTGGGTTGTACTTAAGAATGCTGAGAACTGACTGAGAACTAATCATAGCAATATATCTTAAAATATCTTCAAATGATCATGGACATCAGAATAAAAGTAAATGATGCACCTACCTTCAAGAAAGTTCAAAAACATGATTTGGGCAGCCAAAGGCCGGTCAGACTCCCTTTTGTCTTTGGGAAAATGGTGGAATTGGTCCTCTTGGAGCACGTTTTATGCAGCTGGGAGGAGTAATTCCTTGCAAAGCTACAGGATGGGACCGACAGACTGGGAAGTAGCTCGATGAAAAGATACTGAGGTTTATGGTAGAGAACCTCAGATTGAACACAAGCCGGCAGAGTGCCCTTGCAGCAGCAAGGGCCAAGAGCATCCTGGGTGGCATGAACAGCAGCATGGCCAGTAGATCAAGAACCCTCTACTTAATGCTCATTATACTGCATCAAGATACTGAGTTCAGTTCTTTGCCCCTCAATATAAGGCATGCCTCAATTGTCATCAGAGTTCATCAGAGGGCCACCAGGTAGTCAGGGGTGGAGCATTTGCTCCAGTTATTCGGATATTTTTTTTCTCTGTGCTTGCTTGTAGTTTTACATACAGTTTACATTCATTGCACTGATGTACCAGATATTTATTACAACAGTAAATTTCAGAGGGGATGACATTCTGGAAACTGCTTTTTGGGTAATTTGTATTTTGTAACCATACTGTATAGAGTTTAAGAAAAAAATACGATACCATTAAAATTAAAAGACCTCAGTTACAAATCCTATCATTAAGACACACAAAGCTCCACAAAATAACTGCTAACCAAATTTCAACACATGCTGTCTTTAGAATTTCTTTTAAAATCACTTCATAAAATAATCTCAGAATATGTAAGAATTAATTAAGATCTGCTTTGTAGAAACAACATGTAAAAAGCAGTGTGTTTTATCCAACAGTGCTGATTAAGACCAAGGCTACTTTCCCTACCAGAGTTATTGCAAAAAATGCAAAAGTTTTAGTACATTGGGGCCTCTTATGGGAATTCAAGTGTGGATTTTACCCTGCTGATTTCTACTGACAGCATGTAGTCTCATCATTCTGATGTCACTGTAATAGATTATTCCTTCTCTCCTTCTCTCCCCTCCTCAACTCCCTCTTCTCTTTCTCAACTCTTCTTCTCACCTCTTCCCCTGGATGATATGTCTTTCGGGGGTGGGAGTGGTGGTGGTGGTGTGTGTGTGCAGAGAGGGAGGGGAGTAAATTTGAAAGGAGGGTATCAGAAAAACCTGATGGCAAAAATTTCTGCTAGAGTCAACTGAATCCTTTATTTTCATTGATTAACAGCATTAGTTGTTTCCTACCCTGTAGCTACACATGTGACACATTATTATAGAAACAATGCAGGTATATAACTGAAGTTTCAAAGAGTGAATCCCAACTAAATGCAGGGATATGGATATCTTCCACTGAAGACCTCCTTGATCCCCTGTACACCCTACCTTTTTTTTCCTTTCTTTCTTTTTTTTTTTTTTTTTCTATTTTGCATAGAGTATTTTCCTATCCTCTAAGAAAAAAACAACTGTTCTGTGGATTTCTGGATAAAATGACAGTAGATTTATCTGGCATTACAAAATATAAACCATTGCATTAATAGGTGCAAGTAATAATTTTCAAATGCAAAGCATAACTAGGAACAGAACACCTCTCTGAAGGTGTGTGTGTATATATATATATATATATATATAAAAAACAAAGAAGGATATTGTGAGGTTAAGCATAACATCAGGAAAAATAGGTGGACATTAAGAAAGTATTTTGTATATGTTTTTAAGTTATTATTAATGGTGCTTTTCTGAATTATTTAGATTATTTGAATTATTAGACTGTTAAAATGTTAATAGGACTAACAGCATTTTTTTTTCTCCAGACAGAAAGTGTGTTCCCCCTTGCTCACCACAAAATTTTGAATGTGAAAACTTTTTATCATGAAAATGCATCATACAAGAAATTGTATTTAGAACAATGTAAATTAAGCCAAAATATTTTTTCATGAGTTACCAAAAAATATTTTCAATTTTTATTTCTGCAGTTCATAAAAGTCCATCTGTAATAATTTGTTGTGGTTTTTTTTTTTTAAAAGCCATATTTATTTCATTTTTATTGTAAATATTTTTCTCTTGAAGATTGTTCAGCTGTTAACTCATTGCTAACTCAATAATACAGAAACAAAGAGAAGTTATCTACCATTACTTTGATAATGTTTGGATGCTTCTCTTAACAGATATCTTCAGATTTTCAGGTAAAATATGCACACAGAAGTAAATGTCTAAATGCATTTATATAGTATCTATGTATTTCTTAACATATTGCCTGTGCCCCTCACATATCTACAAAATGAAACACCTTTAATTTCCCAAACAAAGAGTTTAAGCAATTGATACAAAAATAGGCAATATTCCAGAGATGGGAAATAAAAAAGGAACAAAATATTTCATAAGTAGCTTAGCCATCAAAAAAATGATCTAGAGGACAGTAATGCAGGAAGAGTTAAATACTATGTCAGATTCTGTAACTGTGAAAATGCATAATGCTCTGATTGTGGTCGTTCAACTGACTGTATGTAATGTACCACAGAGATGGTTCTTTGCATGAACCTTATGAGAACCTACAGTGAGGCAATTTTATAATGTCCCTACACACATAGCAGGTGTAATACATGATCACGATAATTTAAAATTACTACATTTACTCTATAGTATACTTCAACATATTTTTTTCAATTAAAGTTAATGTGAGGACATTCTAAGTTTAAAAATATGATGAATGTTAAGAGGATACAGGCTTTCAGTATAAGCTTGCTCTAACCAAAAGCAATTGCTTTAAATTTTCTTGGCCTGTATGGCGCAAAAAGTCCAATTGGCGAGCAGTGACGAGTGGTGTTCCTCAGGGACCAGTACTAGGACCAGTACTGTTGTTGGTGACATGGATGTTGGGATTGAGTGCATCCTCAGCAAGTTTTCCGACTACACTGTGTCAAGCAGTCAACATGCTGGAGGGAAGGGGTGCCATCCAGAGGGACCTTGAAATGCTTGAGAGGTGGGCCTGTGCAAACCTATTGAAGTTTGACAAGGCCAAGTGCAGAGTCCTGCACCTGGAACATGGCAATCCCAAGCACAAATACAGGCTGGGAGGAGAATGGATTGAGAGAAGCCCTGGTAAGAAAGACTTGGGGGTGTTGGTTAATGAGAAGCTCAATATGAGCCTGGAACATGAACTTGCAGCCCAAAAGGCCAACTGCCTCCTGGGCTAGATCAAAAGAAGCATGGCCAGAAGGGTGAAGGAGGTGATTCTCTCCCTCTGCTCCCCTCTAGTGAGACATTGCCTGGAGTACCTCCAACTCTGGATCCCCAACATAAGAAGGACATGGACCTGTTGGAGCGGGTCCAGAGGAGAGCCAGGAAGATGGTCAGACGACTGGAGCACCTCTCCTATGAAGACAGGCCAAGAGAGTTGGGGTTGTTGAGCCTGCAGAAGAGGAGACTCCAGGGAGACCTTATAGAACCTTCCAGTATTTCAAGGGGGCATGCAGAAAAGGTGGGGAGAGACTGTTTATCAGGGAGTGGAATGATAGGACAAGGGGTAATGGTTTCAAACTGAAAGAGGGGATATTTAGATTAGGTGTTAGGAAGAAATTCTTTACTGTGAGGGTGGTGAAGCACTGGAACAGGCAGCCCAGAGCAGTTGTGGATGACTCATCCCTGGAGGTGTGCAATGCCACGTTGGATGGAACTTTGAGCAACCTCGTCTAGTGGGAAGTGTCCCTGCCCATGGTGGGGGAGTTGGAACTCGATGATCTTTACAGTTCCTTCCAACCTAAAGCATTCTATGATTCTGTGAAAATAAGATTGATGACACCTGATTTCATACTTATCTGTATTTTACCATTTATAGCCAACTCAGGAATTACGTTTGTGGCTGACTGATATGTTATTGAACTATGTGACTGATAGAACACATGAAACCAGAGAAACAGCTCTAAACACAGATTTTATTTTTTTTTGGTTTCTTAGGCAGGACTGCTGTATCTTTTACAAAAAGGAAAACAAAGAGGAAAAAAAAATAGGAAGAAAAAAATCCAACCCCCAATAAATCCTCATCAGTTATTTGATTATGATTCCAGGGCCTCTCTTTTCAAGCTGTGCCCATATTTTCAAGGTCTTTTCCATTACCCTATGCTTAAACTGCATGGCATTGCTTCAGTGACACAGTAGACATACGTGCTAGACAGTGGACCAGGACTATTTTTTAGCACAGGGCCACTGGTCCTGTGAATGCTTATCCAGGTATGCTTTATTGGTGTGCTTATGCTTGGGTTCAAAAGAAGTTAATATTAAAGTCTTAGTGTGCTTCAACTTCTGTGGTTGAAAAGCATTCTACTTTGACTATAGTCCAAACAATAACAGGTAGGATGTCCCACCCATAAAGATCAAGCAGTTTTCAAGAAACCCCAGGAAGTTTTTAAAACATGCTTTGGGGATACTCTCCATTATCTGTGAAAACAGAATGTATTTGTTTGCAATTTTTCTGGGACAACATCTGGGGCTTTCAAATAAAGACGTTGAATAAATGACTTGTTCTTAGGCCTCTTAAATGTAGAATGCAGAATGCTGAAGACATTCTGCTGTCTTACCATTTCACCATGTTGGTGAAACTTTAATAATTACACATCTTTTTGGCACTTAGCAACAGATTAGATATTAAAACTCACTATCAGTTCGCAGTGAATGAGAACAGTTCCGAGTGCGATATCAGGATAACACAAAGATGGTGAGAGTTTGAGAAGAAATATATTGCTGAACATTGATTCAAAAACCCCTTTCATTCAGCTAGGGCAAAAAAAAATAATTCCAATATTAAGCACAGGTGGAAAGCATGGCTATGCCTAAAAAGGATGTTACATTTTTTGAGAATCCTCTGACATTCATAAACTTAGTTGATTAGAACAATTGTACTGTTCATATCTTCCTCTCCTGCATCTGTTGTCTTTCTTTGTTGGCAGAACAACAACTATTTATATCATGGGGAAAGATTATTTATCCTAAGGAAGGATTGTCTCAAAAATCTCTATGACACTAAAGCAGTAGTTTACTAGTTTAAAACAATCCTCAAGGAATTATATCTAATTTTGCATCTGACATACAAATATATATCCACTAGCACTTACCACTGAAATACTTAGATTACCATTGTTTTGCCATAACAATATGATTTTACTCTCTCTGTTGTAGAGAGAGGCTAGCTTTATTTCACAAAATATTCTGTTTCCATTATTTTCTATAGAATTAATGGTGTGTATCTTTACTTCGCACAAAGTCATCTTATCACAAGAATTCTTGGGGTTTTTTAATTTTATTTTTTCCTCTTATGTCAAAGTGCTGATCATTGTATTACTTCATTTTAAATTCCCTCCACTTTGTTTTCTGAGAAGTAAATATATAGATACTCTGACAATGTGAACAATTTTTATAAATTGCACATTACTTGTTATGTGTTGGTCTTTGGAACATGTTGCATTTGAAAAGATCTTGCCTACAAATCTTCCAAAAAGAGCAACTCATTTTGATTATTTAATTGTAGAAATCAATGTCAATAGTAGATATGTAAGCATATGTTAACCTCACTCATTAAATTTTTACTATCAGTTTGAATATGAACAGCAAATGATACAGATAAACCTAGAATATTTCTTCCAAAAAATAACATTAGAATAATGAAAAAAATTAGATAACATTCAGAAAGGTGGTATAATTATATTTTACATTGTTCTCAATGTCATTTGCAGTAAGCTTGTTCCTTAGTTTCTTGGATGGAGTATTTAGTATTATTCTTCTATATCTGCTGTCATTCATACAGCAGAAATAGAAGTAACTTCCTTATCCCAATCAATTTGCATGAACAATCCATTTTGCATAAACAATGAGATTTACTGATTCAGTAGATAGCTCATTAGTGTTCCTTTAGAGCAAAGATGCTCACTAGGGATGCCAGAGCCCCACAGACCTGTTCTCATATATGCACAGGAAATAAATGCTATTGAAGGAATATATATCATAAGAACTGTGCATAGTTGAATACACACAAAGGAATGATAAATCTATAATTTTGCCTCACAGCAGTTCTTGTTTCAGAATTCCATTTATTGTAGAAATATCAGGATACATTACCAACCTGTAATTACCAACACTTTCTCCCTAAATTTAACAATTTTTGTAATGACTTAAATTTAGTTAACATCAATATCTTATAATGGATGTTCTCTTTGAAATTTCATTAGGAAAGTTCCTCTGTTCTTCTTTGCCTTATAGAAGCTTATGTTTCCATTGATCTCTGTTGGTTTTGACTGAATAATAGATGTACGTTAGAAATTTCCAGTTAGAAATTCTGCTTCTGTGTAGGTTCCATTGAAATTAGCTGCAAAAACTCCCACTGTTTTTCAGTAAGAGAAAAACAATATCCTCCTTAGTGTCACAGATAGCAACAACATATTGGATCAAATATCACAGAAGTCTATTTTGCTAGAATTTGGAAAAGAGCAGCAAAGCCATTTTATCTGCCTAGGAGTTAGCTGTAGCAAAGAAAAGATAATGTAAATGCATAATGTTATGAGACATGCTTACTTTCTGAACACTTAGTATTTTAAGATAAAAATATAAATGACACTCAGTGAGTTTCCACTTGCAAATAGTTATAAACAGAAGGATTTTCACTTAAACTCTCCATTTAAGGAATGTCTTCATTTACTGAGCTAGTCTGCAAAACATTATATAACATTCCAGAAAGGAAGAATATATATGAAACATAACAGATTTTTTACTTAATCATCTCCATCAATCCACCACTTGCACAACATATGTTATCCTCCAAAAATCTATACAGTAAAAGTATTGGGATGTACAGGAACTCTGGCTCTGAAATATTCCTAAGCACAAATTTTGCTTTACATAAATTTTCTTATATATATGTATTTCCCTTGACTTTTAATTAATTCTGAAAGGAAAATTATGTTAAGAAATAATATTTTATATTATTAATTGGTGTCTACATATATCAATAGACCTAGGCAAAAATGGTTGTGAAGTGATTAATAATCCCTTAAGAGAAGTGGTTTATAAGTCATTGTTATGGCTTCACTTTGAAGAACAGTAGAGAAAAATAGACATTGAAAGGATCATAGATAAAAAGTTTCCCATAATTAATTTCCTTAATTCTTATATAGAGTAACATCATCTTAATTTTTTTCTGGCTGACAACAAAAAAAAAAAACAAAAAAACCACCAACCCAAAAATAACCTCAACATCCCACAAAATTCTAGTTATTATTTTCTTCTATTTTTTTTTTCTTCATGTGTCCACATCTTAACATTCAATTAATTTTTTATTCTTGTAAATTAGTGTAAATGGTTACGTTATATTTGGGAACAACTAAAGTAATATCATTTTAATATCATTTGTGCAAAAATAAAAACTATTAAAAGCTCTAGAGATCCCAGCATTTAAATGTCTGAGCTTATTCTACTATTGTGAGCTGTAACTGAAACAGGCACTAAGGACAGAAGGAATACAATGCTGGAGTAACATCATATTGCCTCTCTTTTTGATGCTTGAGGAATACTTTTTGATCTATTTATTTGCAGTTCTGAAGATTCTATTTTATTTTAATTTTGTTTTATTTTTTATTTTATTTTCATGGAAAGTCGAAAAAAGATCTATCTCATTGTTTCAGAAGAAAAAAAAACAGTAGAAAATGTGTTTTATTTAAAAAGTGAAGAAGCTAAATCTATTCAGATCATCAAATTAAAATTTAAGGAGCGATTAGCTAGATAAGTAATGGAATTTTTCATAATATAAACCTCTTCAGTATAATAGATACAGCTGTAACTGTAAGTCATTAAAAGTGCATAAACTGCTAACTAAGAGTAGAAATAAGACTTTTTTTTTTATTATAAGATAAATTACTCTCATTGTTTACAACATTTAAATCTGGAATTAGAGTTTTCAGCACAAATTTGGATGTTCTAAGATTCCTGTCATAGTTAAACTAATACAAGGAAATCATATGATTTATCACAGAATCACAAAATGGTAGGGATTGGAAGCGACCTCTGGAGATCATCTAGTCCAACCTCCTTGGCTAAAGCAGGTTCACCCAGAGCACGTTGCACAGGATCATGTCCAAGCAGGTTTTCAATGTCTCCATAGAATGAGACTCCACAAGATTCCTGGTTAATCTATGCTTAGTCACCCTTACACTGAAAAAGTATTTCCTGATGTTCAGCCAGAACCTTCTGTGTTTCAGATTGTGCCTATTGCCTCTTGTTCTGTCACTGATCTTTGTATTTCTTGTCTTGTCTTGTATCAAGTAGATTAAATTTACTACTTTTCAGCATGAAATTTTGTTATTACAAATTTAATCTACTTTGCTACATTGAAAAGACCTACAGGAACATCTGGTACTTGTCTCTCAACCTTAGAGGTACAGGCAGGAAAATATCCCTGGAAGAAACACATGAGGCTAAAAAAGAGGGAAAAAATGTACACATGAAATAATTAGATTATGTTTAGATTGGTGGTCAGGAGGTGATATAAAAAATATTGGTGGTCAGTACTGATACCATTTAGGTTCATCTGTTCTCTCATCCTCTCTCCTTTGAATATCTGGAGACTGTACCATCATGAAGGTCTGAAAAGCTAAACAATTGATTTTTTTCCTTCAAAGAGTGAGCAGAGAGTGCAGTTACTCTTGGGTATGGTCTGCCATTGCTGTGTGGAGGAAAACATGCATTTTTCCCCCTACCAACACAATTGGAAAATGCTACTGACATTTTCTTTGGCAAGAATATGTGATGCTCCCCAGCCAAGCACGTGACATAATTTTAATTCAAATGCACATTGCAGGTTCCTAAGGAAAATCAATCTTTGGAGACTCTAGGAATGGAAGAAGTAATGAGCATTCTAAAAAGGTACTGTAAAGGTGCTATAGACCAAGTCATTTAACAATGGACTAATGGCTTGAGAGAGACAGATTTTGTGAATCAAGTGCAGGCAGTACCATCAAGATACATATATCCTAAACATCAAGACGGAAGGTAGCTCTGGATTCACACTGAATGAATCTTAGATTTCATGCATTTTTTTTCTGCTTGTAGGTGATGGTGTCTGTGATACAGCTGAATGATGGACCCTTCCCTCTTATTATAACAGGCAAAGCCACTCCATTGATCATTCTGCAATACTTGGCCACAATTATCTTTCCTCCTTCTTAAAGGGGGCAAGAAGAAATCCCATTGATTCCTCCCTCTGTGTCAGCTCTACTATATATAATGTTTTCTATTTTTTTTTTGCCATTATTGTTACTAAAAAAATAAATGAAAATTACTTTCTTCTTCAATGCTTAGATTAATTTTCTAATTTTCTGGACTGCCTCATGCTTATCCATACCAGTAACAAGCTGTATGGCATAGGTCTAGATTGTGACAAATGGTTCTCACCTAGATATGTCCACACATGTTTCAAGAGATAACATGAGCCAGAGAATACTTTTTTTTGCACTCTTCTGAGGGTTAATACCATTAAGGTCTTTGAACACATTCTATACCATGCCACTTATGTCAGAAAAGGAGTGTGTTCCCTGGCCTGTGTTGATTATTAGCATTAATATCACCAGTGAATCTGAATCTCTTCATTCAGATCTTACCTTTAAAACCTATCTGTCTTAAGACCTGAAGGGTAGCATCTTGTTTGGCTTCTTCCACATGTGTTCTCACAACTTCTTCAGTTGACAAATTATAAACAAAACTTTAAATGCTTTAAGCAGACCTAGATGCCTAAGCAAGGACAGATGATTGCAGCTTTAATGTGTAACATTCAAATTTTAAAATTCAGATATTATTTTTTTGTTATAATACTAAGAGCTAGAGAAACGTTATCTTTTATCAAATTTATTTTATTTTCATTAATATATGATGCCCAAAGTGTATCATAACCTAATGTTATTTTTTTTCAATTATTCAAAATATTTTAATAAGGCTTTACTTTCTGTTTCCTGTATAGGCACTTAGGCATTTTCAGCTTAGAATTTTATATATTGCACTCCATGTGTAACGTCTTTTAGCTTTCCATTTGAACTTTCAGTTCTAAGTATTAATGGACAAAATCATCAGCATTTTATTCTGATCTCCCCTCTTTTGCTTTTGATAGGTATAAACTCTCTCCAGCAGTATGACTGTAAAATCTGCTGCCTCAGAGGTATAGTTCCCGCAAGCAGCACCCTTGGGGAATGTTTAGTTGCCATGAGCAAATCATGTCCTTTAAGATACCCGTACTGATTGAGAGTAGTACTCGCTGATCTTTCCTACTGGGATGTTTCCAGATTTTTTATTTTTCCTTAGCAGTCTAGTGTTGTAATGTATAGGCAGTAAAAGGAGACAGAAAATAAAAGTCCCTGTGAAAGGAACAAAAACATTTGTAGTCCTACTGTGGCAAGAGGATAAAAGATCTACAAGTACAAAGAGACAAGTGGTGAACCCCCGTCACTCATCCAGCTACTGTCTCATTTTACTTTCCCCCAGACACTTTTAAAAAATATTTCTTGGAGATTCAGTTGTAAACCAGAATTTATCTTGTGGAACAATGTGTCCATATGTTTTATTAAACAGCAAAAGCAAGACAACTCAGAATGTTAAAATTCAATCAACTGGAATTTCAAAGGGGACTAAAAGCCAACCTCCAATGTTTGCATGCACAATTTTATGACAAGAAGTCACTTGAGCACACATGATACACAAATTGATGCACTTACATTAAAGTTTCATTAATTTACATTTGGGTAGAGGAACAGATACATTTTCAGTATTTCTGTCCATTTCTAGATATAAGATTTTTGCGTCATTTCATAAACATTTTTCCCAACTAAACATATGGAACATTTTAGTTTGCTAAAGTTGGGGATATTGTATGTAGAATCCAGAACAAACTAATGATCTCAGCAACCCTCTGTCTTGTCAATAGCTTCCCAAAACTGCACTAAATAGTTCATGCACTAATTCATACTAATTCTCATTAACACATCACCTTTATTAGCACATTAATTATGCTTTTCACCATATAATAACCTGATGCAAAAGACACTATGAAAGGGAAATCAGTGAGTAAACCTAAGATGCAAATTTATCTGTAAGAGAGAGATTTTAAGGAGAAATATGAACATCATGGGGAATCAAATTGGCTCCAGACTGTAGACGTGCCAAATTAAACCTAATACAGGTTTAACAGACAAGCCAAATGCCTAAGTGTCTAGAGTCTGGATCTGAATCCAAACTGGATCTTGGTTGCACAAACATTAGTGTCGAGAGTCATTTGAAGTGATTGGTGTTATTTTACCCAGCTTTCAGTCAATACTACAGAAGGGGCAGGGTATCTTTTAAATCTTCGGTCATATTGGTCATTTTTGTTTGCCCGACATGAATACCCTAGAATCTCAAACTAGAAGGCTATGTTCTGGCAACTGCATTGTATGGTGTACCACAGGGGTCAATACTGGGTCCAATCTTGTTTTACATCTTCATTGATGATCTGGATGATGGAGCAGAGTTCATCCTCAGCAAGTTGCTGATGACATAAAACTGGGAGGAGTCACTGATACTACCATCCAGAGGGGCCTCAGCAGGCTGAAGAAATAAGCTGACAGAAACCTTATGCAGTTCAAAAGAGGAACTGTGAAGTCCTGCATCTGGTGAGGAGCTACTCCAGCACCAATATATGTTGAGGACTGTCCAGCTGAAAGAAAGCTTTGGCAGAAAAGGTGGACAATAATTCGAATGTGTGCCAATCATGTGCCCTTGCCACAAAGAAGGTTAATGGACTGCATCAGGAGAAATGTTGCCAGCAAGTTGAGAGAGGTGATCCTTCCCCTCTACTCAGCCCTGGAGAGGCCACACATGGACTGCTGTGTCCAGTTCTGGGCTCCTCAGTACAAGAGAAACATGAATATTTTGAGCCAGCAGTGTGCCCTTCTCACCAAGAGGGCCAATGGCATCCTGGGCTGCATAGGGAAGAATGTGACCAGTAGGTCAAGGATGGTCATTCTTCCCCTCTACTCTGCACTGGTGAGGCCACAGCTGGAATACTGCATCCAGTTCTGGGCTCCCCAGTTCAAGAGAGACAGGGAACTACTGGAAAGAGTCCAGCATAAGGAAACAAAGATGATTAAGGGATTGGAGCATCTCCCTTATGAAGCAAGGCTGAGAAAATTAGGGCTCTGTAGCCTGGAGAATAGAAAGTTGAGGGGAGACCTTATTAATGCTTATAAATATCTAAAGGGTGGGTTGAGGGAGGATGGAGCCAGACTCTTTTCAGTGGTTTCCAGTGACAGGAAAAAGGGCAACAGACACAAGCTGGAACAAATATGAGTCACTTCTTTAGGGTGAGGGTGACAGAGCACTGGAACAGTCTGCCCAGGGAGATAGTGGAGTCCCCTTCTCTGGAGATTTTCAAGACCCACCTTGCTGCAGTGCTGAGTAATGTGCTCTAGGCCATCCCTGTTTGGCAGGGGAGTTGGACTAGATGATCTCTAGAAGGTCCCTTCCAACTCCAAAAATTCCGTGATTCCATGATTCCATGATTCCTTTCCAACAAAGGGTCACAAGGATGGTGAAAGGACTGGAGAAAGGGCTGAGAGAGCTGGGACCATTCAGTCTTAAGAGAAGAAAGCTCAGGGGGAATATTATCAATTTATAAAAATACCTGAAGAAAGGGTTCATAGAGGACAGAGCCAGGCTCTTTTCAGTGGTGACCAGTGACAGGAAAAGACGCAATGGCACAACTTGAACCACAGAAGGTTCTGGCTGAACATCAGGAAACACTTTTTCAGTGTGAGGGTGACTGAGCAAAGGTTGCCTAGGGATGTTGTGGAGTCTCATTCTATGGTGGTATTTATAAGTTGTCTGGATGTGGTCATGGGCAATCAACTCTAGATGGCCCTGATTGGACCAGATGTCTTTTAGACGTCCCTTCCAACTCCAGCCATTATCTGATTTTGAGAATTGTGTTCAAAATATATTTCCAGCTTTGTATTGTGTATTCATTTGCTAACTGTATTTTTCCATGTCCAGGTTTGATTGACAACTAATTGAGAAGTAAAAGGGGAGGGACTACATGCCTCATTTCAGAAACACAGCATTTTAAACAAGGGAAAATTATGTGATTCCAATCAAGGAATAGGAGTCTCATTCCCATATTTATCTTTTGCTGTTATCTCAGAGATGTAACATGTAGGATATACCCCAAATGCAGCAAGCACGTTAGCATCTAGAGTATATGAATTACAGATCAAAACATAAAATATAAATCATACCTAAGTTTTGAGCATAGAAACTGATTCCAAAAAGTGCATTTGACATTTCATGCTGATTTTCTAACATTTTTTTCTCTGAAAACACTGTTGTGCTTGACCTTAAAGAAAAAATTGATTGAACTTTACCAAAAATACAATGTACAATTAGATTATTTTTATTTTATTTACAATGAGACTCATTAATATATAGGTAATACTGATAAAAATAAATAATTTTACTTTACAAGAGGAAGGTAAATAACATATTATATAATCACTATCCAAATTTTACAGTGAATGTTTTTCTGACCTTGAGAAATAACATCATTTGTTACTATTAAGCTGCTGGCAGAAATATTTACATGGCAGCTTGCATTTTACAGTTCCAGAAGAATGATTTGGAGCTCAGTATATATGTTCTTTTTCTACTTCACTGACAATTAATAGGTTAAAAAAGTTCTAACCTTATTTGGAAATCTAATTTATTAAATGTTATCACAGGAATCTTGCAGCCATATGTAGGGTGAAAATGCTTAGGTTTTCCTGTAAAACAACAGATTGGAATCTTCATTTTTCTTATATAAAAAATGAACTCATTCATCTAATAACAACATCCATTCATGCACATTATTGATATAATAAGAGAAATATTGTGCTACTGGTAGTAATATAACCTCTTTGATAAGTGATTTCATTTTTTCTTGGATGTTTTATGAATTCTTGACCACTTCATTTATTATTTTGGAAGTACTTCATTCATTACTTCTACTCCTGGTGAAAGTCCTTAAGAATGAATGTAATCTGAGAAAACCTAAGTTTTCATGTTTTGTTATAAATTTCACTATGGATAAGTGAATTCTGATAGAACTCAAGACTACAAATAGGACTAGGCCTGGGAGTAAAACCCATCATGATTAAAAATCAAAACAATTTAATGTTAATACATCTTGAAATGTACTTTCTTTTAGTACTTTGGGAGTGGGAGTTAACTTTTAATTAGTTGTTAATATCACTTAACTTGTCTATCTTATTAATGTAAGATTCCTGCTACTTTGCTGACAATATCTTTACCTGTTTTTAAATTTAAGTTGTACATGTTTATTATTCATATGTATCTAGTTAGTAATTTATTTGTGTGGTAGTGTAAATACCAAGCCTAAAGATGATCATATAATGAACTGAAACATACGGGCTGCATAAATGATCAGTTTTGCATTCTCATCTATTTTCCTTTCCTTTCCTTTCCTTTCCTTTCCTTTCCTTTCCTTTCCTTTCCTTTCCTTTCCTTTCCTTTCCTTTC
>JAOTQQ010000001.1:168016416-168047885 GCA_026546715.1 Gallinago undulata
GAATCACCTCCCGAGACCTGCTGGCCACACTTCTCTTGATGCAGCCCAGGACACGGTTGGCTTTCTGGGCTGCCAGCGCACACTGCAGGCTCATGTTGAGCTTCTCATCCACAGCACTCTCAAGTCCTTCTCCTCAGGAATTTAATCTGAAAAGTTTTATATTACAGTTTCTGTGAAGCTCAGCACACTTAGTCCATGCTCAATAACCAAGAGAGACAACTATGTGTACATGTAGACAATTAGCAATACACTTTAAGCAGAATTCAGTCAGACAGAAACTCTGTCAGAAGGACACCGATAAGTGAGATCACTAAATTCTGCAGGAAGAAATAATGAGTTGATGATAAAGACAAAGAATCACAATAACTTTGAAATAATTTAGAATTGTCTTTGAATTTTAAGGATATGGTTAGGGTAAGAAAAGAATTGTTTGCATGCATTTAAAGCTACCACTAACCCTCAAGTTTTTGTTGTTGAAACATATTCTCATAGTTCTAATGCCTTTAATAGAAGAATAAAGTACCTATAAAGAGTACCAGACATCCATGACTGGAAGCAGATGATAATTACTGCCTACCTACAGAAATTCTTTTCATATAATAAGGTGATTATAGCCCTTTGAACATGTCAATTTTGAACAATGCAAGAACCAGCCCTAAGAAGGTGAAGAAATAATAGAACTGGTTGGAAGAAAATAGAAAATAATAGAACTGGAAGAAAGAAAAGGAAAGAAATAGAGAAGAGAGAGAGGGAAAGGTTTTTCATAAGACACACCCATTCTGGATGTCAAGAAATACTGAAAACCAGAACTTCTTTTTTGAAAACTAAATTTTTAACTGATCTGACACTGCTGAGCATAAAGGGACACCACCAACTTTAAATGCCTTTTTTTCCCATACATTTATACTGTTGAATTATTTTGGGTCAGACAACTCTGGAAACAACCATTTTGAGAAGCCTGAAACAACCTTTTGATAAGTCCATGGCACTGGCTAACCAAGAAATGACCTAAGCAAGGAAGAAAAAAATAAAACCAGAAATCATTAATTTAGGACTTGTCCAGGAAATTTGGAAATTTTTTGTTTCATATGCTGGAGAAGTAGAAGCTAATCAGTCTGGGAATGGCTTATTAAGAGGTTCAGGTAGACCATATGGGGAAAAGCTGGACATTTAACTGAAAAGCATTTAAGATGACGGTTAATTCAAGAGAGGTACTCACAATCTAAAGAGAAGCCAGGCAAGAAAGGATGCTGGCCATCCAGACATAAGATTTCATGAAACTGGGTTATTGCCTGCAATCATTATAGACTGATAAAATTAGCATTATCTATTACAAAACTGCTCCTTCATAACATTTATGCTCAGCTCAAATGTCTGTGTTTGAATAATCTGCTTTTCTATGTCAATACTTTCTGATAAAGAAAAAAACACATCATATAAAACGAAAAAACCCACAACCAACCAACCAAAAAAAAATCATGTTTTATGCCGAAGAACAGGTTTTACATTTTAGATTCCATTACAACTATCAGGTTCTTTCACATTTCTTTCTACTTCCTCATATTAATCACAGAAGTTGTGATAAAGTTCTGTTAAAAATAAATACACGTGGAGTATCAAAGGAAGGGAAAATAAGGGATCCTAATTCTAAGAAAGAACCTTCAGCCGAAGAAAGAAAGATGTGAGTCATTGTTCATGCTGTGTTGTTCATCTACACTATTTATACTGGACACTTATGAAAACTGTTTTTAAACTAAAAACCAAGTCACAAAGAAAGGATAGGAATTTCTCTCCTAAAATTGGGGCAGTGCTTCCCCTAATTTTGCATCACATCCACTGTGAAAGTCAAGTTTCGTCTTGCCTCCTTCTCCACTAGCTAGTATTTCTGGAATTCATTGACCCAGTTTCCATAGCAAAAGAAAACATTAGCTTTCTTGGACAACTCCATGACCTGGAATCTGAGTGTTCCAGTGTTCCACTTCAACCTGAAATCAATACACCAAGTTTAGAGCTCTATGATATACTATGAATTATATAAAAGACATTTGTTAATCCAGAAATATTTTTGAAAGGGTGAGGACTATTCATCTAACCACCTGTGAGCACATGGAATCAGATATCACAGGGGAACTTAGGGTAGGGTAGCCACAAGAAAGACCCATACCTGTCAAAGGCATATAACCTAAAATTTATTGGGTGAGATGGGTAAAGCGGATAGATACCAATTTCTGTTTCAAGACTGCTGTTCTACAACACTCATGTCCTTCACACTCATGCCAGTCAAACCTTAGCCCCTCCAGTTCAGCTGTGACCAGCAACATGGACTGAGGGAGAGGATGCCCTCCAGCTATCATTCAACAGGTCAGGTGGTGCAGAAGTTCCAATGTGGGGTAAACAGGGTGTTGGATACCCACACTGGATGTTCCCCATAATCAGGCACTATTGTGTTCACTAATTATTGCTATTCTAACTTAGATGTTTAGATACAGATGACCTCATTGATCTCGTCATTCCTGGCCAACTTACTGAATTTCTCCATATCTAAGAGCCTCTCAGAAAGTGCTACTGGGGTTCCCATTACCCACTGGTTTTACTCCATGGTTATGTTACAAAGAATTAAAGTGTAAACTTATTAACAGTTCATCTGTGCTTGTTTGTGTCTCCCCCCCCTCCCATATATCTAAACTATTAGTACAGTGAAGGTATATTCCAGACCTCACTGGTAGTATTTTGAGATAGGCCTTGTCATGATAAGTATTCGAGTTTGATTTGTTTCTCCAGTGCATATCAGAATTATCTAATGAATTCAAGCTAGGCAGATGTCTGCACTTATTTGATGGTTGTTTCAGGCAGGCTTCACAGTTTGACAATGTGTGATCTGAATTGCTCTCTGATGCCTATCTACTTTTGTCCTCTACAGAAAGTGCATGTCAGTGGGTGGGTTCAGCTAAAATTCTAGAATTCAGCAGTAGGAATCTAAGTTCTTATGTGTAGCCTTGAATCAAACATCTGAAATCCAAGGAAATACTCTACTTGCTAAAATATAAATTTTCTGATTTGCTCTTGAAACTCTTCAGTTTCTTCTTGCTTGAGCCCTGTCTGCCTGTGCTTACCTTCCATAGGCTGGTGAATGATGGTCAGTGTTCCCAGACTTTATGATAAAGCAGTACCACACTTCACTTTAGACTTTGTATGAACACTGATATGGGGAACCTAATTTAGACTACCTATCTGGGCTGCTTTATTCAACCACAATTTTAAAAAGTTTTTGCAAACCCAGTGATGGCATTTAAAATTGGCGGTCTGGATCTTGTGTGTTTAGTGTTTAGAAATACCTATTATCTTTAAATAAGTGATGACAGCAACTCAAATCCAAACTGATTTAATGTCAGAATATAACAGAGTTTTGAGAAGACATTTTTCAACACCTTAAGCTATTTTCTCAACCCCTTTAGCTATTTGCTAAAATAGCCCAAGGGAAGTAAAACAGTCCAAAATAATTTTGTCCTGAGTAATCCAGAGAGATTGGTGGCTAGAGTTACCGTAGCTGGAGTTAAAGCAATAAATAGTAGTAATCATTGTAAAATCTTACCTAGCAGTCTCTTGAAAATTATACTGCTAAAATCTTACTATAACTCTTTACTTAGATTTAAAAAACTAGGCAAGAAAATGAAAAAGACATTATCAATCTCTTGGGTATAAAACAGATTACTATTTATAATAAGTAATGATAATCAGTATTCAGTACCTAGACAAATGAAATCTCCATATAGTCGAGATCTATAGTAGGAAGAAAAAGGAAATTCAAATTATTATTTTGTAGTGAATGCCAGACATTAGAACAGACTCATGGGAGGCATGTGATTAAACAAACAACCCCTCTTCTCCTAAATCATAAAGACAAGAGAAAATAATTATATCTTCAATGTATATGGTCTATTTGAGCAAATCAGATATGTTTCAAAGTCTATATTCAAATCCTAAATTTAAAAAACAAAAAGCACAAAATTTTCTATCTGTAATAATAACGTAATTTAGAAATCAGAAAAATAGTCTCTACTTCAAAGAACTAACTTAGTAGAAGAACTATTCAATGCATAGTTATCAGAAACAGGAAACCTACAATACAATTTGTGAAATATATCTAGAATAATGTTAGAGACAGGCCTTTGGCCATTTCTGCTCTTCTTTTGGACCTATAACATGCATTAGGGTAGATTTTGTCTTTTCTCTGTTTCCATTATGAATTTGAGATGATAAGGCTGAAGAAGATTAAATAAACTATGCTAAACAAGGTTAGCATGGTATGACAGACATGCAGGTCTTATATGAATTCCAAAAGCGAGAAAGTCTGTACTGTAAAGAGATAGTTTTAGCTATTCAGACATATTTCTGAGCTAAAATTAATTGTAGTCCTTAATGAAATGTTAGCTTGTGTTTTAGATAACTTTAATAAAACATTTGCCAAATATTATTATGGATAAGAATACACTAGGATTTTTTTTCGGATTTGTTACATTACTCAGTGTAAATAAAAGCAAGGACATTGAACTGATGAAAGGCAACATGAGGAATTAACTTATTGAATTCATTATCATAGTAAACGACATCTGTCAAATTTTAAATATTTTAAAAATTAGTTGAACTTACATGATACATAGTATTTCATTACCATCTTACTGGGAAAGGAGGGTGGAAATTTGATATGTAACGGCATATTTCAAGCAAATATTTCAATCTTTAAAAAAATGAAAATTCATTATAAGGTGATACTTCTTATCACATATATTAGCTTCTTTTACCCTTTTCTCAAACTAATTAAAATTATTTTTTATTTGAGGCAGAATTTTGAAATAAATGGACTGCTCATCTGATGAACTGAAGTAACTTTTGAATTTTGTGGGGTTTCAGTCTTCAGAGACCTTTTTGAAGAAGCTTTCTTCTCTCATCCCTATAAAATATTTTTGTTGGGGTTTTTTCCTCGAAGAACCCATGTAGCAGAAAAAAAAAAATAGAAGAAAAAAAAAGAGGAAAATTTGTTTTGGAAGTAGATTTATGTGTTTTGGAAAAGTAAACATTCAAGGAGAGAAAACTCTAGCCAATATTATTTTGCAAGCTAGACATATTTGTGCCAGGAATTCATTAAGTTTATGCATACAATGGATTTAACACTGACTCTATCACCTTGAAAACTCTTAAGTTGATTTCCAAGGTTGAAGTGATTTAATTCCTCTTTTGTATTTTAGTGTGTGCAGTATACTGGGCCTAAGATCTGTCATATCCAATGAAATATGTTTCTGACCTGGGAGAAGAAAAAGGGAAGCTCTTTCTACAAACAAGAAAAAATTTAAAATGAAAAAAATGAAAACAAAATTTGGTCTGGTTGGTAAGATAATATTCATGTAATACAACTTGGCAAAACTCTAAAAGATTGTAAGAAAATTCCTAATGTACCTGAAAGGAATATAAAAACTACTATTGGCTTCAGTGAGACCAAGATATTCCCTCCTACCAAGGAAATAACTCTAGATTATGAGTGGTCTAAGTCTTTGATAACTTTAAGTAACATACTCAGTCAAATATGTTTATTACAAGCTATTTCATTACACGCTTGCAAATGATTGTATCATGTTCTGATTATTAAAGAAAAACAAAGCAGTAAAAAAAGTCCCCATTGTTTTCAAGTCTCTAACATCTGCTTCTCAATCCAGGTGGACACAAAGAACCACATTATTCTAACTACAAAAAACAATCATAATTTGCCTCATTTGCAACACAATACAAATTCTTTTAAACATATTGTTTTGGGAGCCAACAGGAGAGCTGGCAAGGGACCTTTTGTGAGGAAGTGTAGTGGCAGGACAAGGGGTAACGAGTTTAAGTTGGAAGAGGGAAGATTTAGATTAGATATCAGAAAGAAATTATTTACTGTGAGGGTGGTAAGGCACTGGAACAGGTTGTCCAGGGAAGCTGAGGATGCCCCATCCCTGGAAGTGTTTAAGGCCAGGCTGGATGGGGCTTTGAGCAACATGCTCTAGTGGGAGGTGTCCTTGCCTATGGCAGGGAGGTTGGAACTAGATGATCTTTAAGGTCCCTTCCAACCCAAACCATTCTATGATTCTATGACCTCTAAAATAGTAATGAAGTAATGAAGTGTTAGCACACATGAGGCCATCCCGAGACATTTAAGAGCAGCAAAATCCAAGCTCTATCCAGTGTTTCAAATCTTACATTTATATACCTAAAAATCCATCCATTCTCTCATCCATATGTTTTTTCACCTTGGTTTTAATACTGATACCAGATAATGAGGTCAACAGAACCTTTTGACTGCTCAAGTAATATAGAACAGCTTCAAGTTATTTATATATGATTTAAATATTGCCAATGCTGAGCAGAAACACTGGAAATTTCTCCTGCCACATACACAAGTGAGATCATGGTAACAAACAAAAATCCATCAGTAGAAAAGGGGAAAAATCAAGAGATTCTTGGCTTTCCTTCCACAGTGCAGGAACTTGTATGTTCCTTTGTGACAATGAATACCACCAAACTGCGATAAAATCAATGAGGATATAGCATACTCAGACATACATAGAAAACATCCTTTCATATTGAGATTTTTTCTTTTTTTTTTTTCTTTTTTTTCTAGGTAAATATAAGGATTTGCACAAGTCTTTGGTTTGAAATAATTTAAATGTTTCAAAACCTTAGAATTACTTTTATAATTACCACTTAGGAAATAGGATGTCTGAATTTAACTTTATCAGAACTGTGACATCTTCAAATCTTTAATTCACAATATTTTAAGTTGTTGAAGAAAGAATGCACAGAAAAATGTTATTGACAGTGCTATGCAACTTGTAAATCAGTATTAAGAAATCAATGTAATTATTGTGATATTCAAAACTTGTTGTTTTAACCAAATAAAAACTTGACTCATGCATAAAAATTAGTTATAGGATTGTGTTTATTTCTGTTTTAATGGATTCTCAAATTACCATTTTAATAATAATCTTAAACAGAAAATGTTATAAATATTTTTTTAAAAAAACCATAATCTTCCATTTAACAGTTTATACTTCCATATATATATACATGCACACAAAATTCCATTCCAAGAGGATGACAGGAGTGATCTATAGAATATCAATCAATTTCCTAAAATAATTAATTATACATTTGTTTTACTGAGACTTGTTCAACTCTGAGATTTGCAAAACTGGGAAAAAAAAAGGTGTGAACAAAATGGTGGGCTCAATAGAGCAGAAGTTGTTATTCCAAGCGGCTTCATGGTATAATGGTCCAGTTACAAAATGGTTTTGTAAAAATAATATTACTGTATTATCATTTAAATAAATATATTTTGTTATCAAACTAAGGATATAGAATATCCTGAAATCCTTTTTTCACCAACTCAAAAATATTTCAGGAAAGTTCTCATTTTCAAAATTAGAATGATTTCATTAGCCACTTTAGCTTATTATGGGGCTTTGAGTAACCTGGTCTAGTGGGAGGTGTCCCTGCCAATGGCAGAGGGGTTGGAAATTGATGCTCTTTAAGGTCTCTTCAAACTCTAAGCAATCTATGATTCTATGATTATTCCTGTTTCAGTTTGTGTCAGTTTTTTTTTTTCCCGTTTCTTATTCTTACAGATGCTTATTGCTTTAATAACCTCACCTTCCTGCTGCCCGCTCTACAGTGCAATGACAAAGGGTAATTAAATATTAAAACATTCAGTATTGAACTGCTGATATTGTGTCCGAAAGGTTAAACTGTTCACCTCTCAATAAAAGGATTGCAAGTCCGAGAAATATACTGACATGTTCAACCCCCAAAATAGCTAACATTTTTATATCCTAGGTATAATAGGGAATAAAAGTTTTGGGTTTCTATTTTTTTTTTTATTTTTTTTTTTTTTTATTCAGGTATATTCTGGTTTGGTGTACTACTACTACTATTAATGCTACTACTGCTATTAATATAGTAAAAGTTACTTTACCTAAGTGTATGGAATTGCCTGTTTGTTTTTTTTTTATAAGAGAGGTGATATATATCAGAGAATGAATGAAGCTGGGAGAACTTATTCCTCAAGTTTTTTTCTGGTTGCTAATCTACTGCTTGAAGACTTTGGCATGTTGATGTGGCTCCCTGCTGACTATACCATTGTCTTTCTTCACCCATTTGCTCTTCCCACTGATTTTTTTAAGCACCAGTCTTTGCATTACCTATGTCAAGTTACATGCCATCAACTGGTTTCATATCCCCCTAGGTACAATTTAAAAATTATGGCCATCTTTCAAAGTACACTGATAAAGAACTCATTTTGAAGTATGGTATTGATGATTCCACTTTCAAGTACTGAACTTCTCAGACAGAATTTAAGTGGGTTATTGTGAACCTTCTGCTGTTAGACTGAGCCAGCTGGAATCAGCAGGGTAAAACAGAGCTTTTCCAAATGTCTTAGGCAATAAACAGTTACTGAAAATCCAGATGAGACCACAGCTTTATAATCTTAATTCTGCTTGTGCAAAAAGTTAAATTTTCTTCTTTTCTAGGATGTAGAGGTAAATATAAACCCATTGTTTTCTTCTAAATTTCTTCTGAAACCGCTGTTTGTATGATTCCCTTCATGGAGATGCCTGCTTTCATCCCTTAGTAGACAACTTATTGATGAGTCTCTGACCTATCCATTTCCTTCTTTATTGTTTCTATGAACAGTTTTTCAGCAACAAATACAGTTTTTTTTAAGTCGGTTGCAATGATTGCTTCTTATGTTTTCTAAAGCTGGGCCCTTTAACTATTTCTGACTCAATATTTCAATGTTCATTGAATTTACTACAGTAAGTGGAATGAAAAGAACACTGTTTTCATAGGTTGATCCCATAATTGAAAAGAAGCTAACATCAGGCTAACATACATCTATCGTCTACGTGAAAAAATATTGAAAGATAAATCACTAGAAGTGTTTCAAGGTGAAATGATTTTTTCTTTTCCTCTCAGAAATTAGATTTGTTTTGATTACTAAAAGCTACGCTTCCTAACTACACTGAATCAGGCAGCAAAATCACTGAATTATACGTATAATTTCTGGTACCTTTTTTTTCTGTTATCAGGGGAAAACATCTAGTTTGTGGGGCGGGGGAATCATAGACCTATAAAAATATACCTAGAAGTGATGCCAGAAGGTTGTTTACTTTAATTTCCATCTTAGAAAACATTCACTTTCTCTATTTCTCTTCCAGTGATAGCACACTCCACAGTTTTTGCAGGCATTCTGTTGTTGTTGTTTGTTGTTATTATTATTATTATTTCATTATTCTAGTCTGATGATTGTATTCTTTTTCTTCTAAAATTTATGCAAAGTCTTCCTTTCTGAAATTTAAACAATTATTTTATTTTATTTTATTTTATTTCTTATCTTCTCTTGTTTTATCCTACCCTGTCCTATCCTGTCGTGGAACAGACAAGTCTCTACATCTTTGCAATCTATTACATAATTTAACTGAAAACCATTTTTATACTGCCATCTCCTCCTCATGCTCTGTAGACCAACCAAATCAATCAGCCTCGGGTAAAAGATGTTGATAATGACCATTAATCTTTTTTGAGTTACTTTCAGCTGGATCATACCTTTCTTGAAGTGAGAAGTTCAACAGACAGAAGATTGAGGTTGAGTACATAGAATTTTCTGTACTTTCTTCAAAGTATATCCATACTTCTGAGACATAAATCTCATGATTATCAGCACATCTGGTTTTGGTAACCTCACTAGAAATTTTTCCAGAACAATAAAGTCTCTCCTTACCAGCCATATTTTCATTCCTCTATACAAACAGAAGTGAGAATATTTTCCTGAATGTCAGTCACTAATTTTCTTTTGTTTTTTCCTTCACTGTTTTAGTCCTTGTTCATTTCAGAGATTTCAAATGTGTTTCATGTTTGTTCTTCCATCTGTGAAGTATTCAGTCTATCAGATATAGTTAAAGATTCCTTATGATTTATTGCACATCTTATATAAATTCCAGAATGCAAGGATTCTAAAAAAGCAGTATTAATATGTATAAACCTTTTCCTGAAAGGTGCTGAACATTCACAGTTATGATTTATTTCTGTTTCAGTGAGTATTGATGATACTCAAAACTCTGCAGGAGGTGCCAAGCCTTTTCAGGATTATGTTAAGTTGATTTTCCTTATGGAAGACACAGCTGGTCAGACCTGGAGCCACTCATCAGTGTGAAATTGCAAAATAATAATTTTTTTAGTCCAGTAAGATCCAAGAATATCATAAAAGCAGAAGAAATAAAGTTTGTATAAAGGTTAAGTGCAATGGATTTTGTTTTACTCTTATAATTTTAGTTAACGAAGCTTTTTATTTTCTGTCTGTTATTTAAGTCATTTTAATGGTTTCTTCTGATACTGGTACAGGATTTAAATTGACACAAAACATTTCTGGTAGTAATTTCTGTCTGTAATCTAACTGCAAACTATCTGCCCAAACTTAAATTTTATCATTTTCTGAACTTTATATTTCTCATGCATAGCTGGCATAGTCCTAACTTCAGTACTGTTGGAATGCATTACAGAATAAAATGTATTTCCAGAACAACCCTGAAAATTTTGCTCTTTATCTCTCATATTTCTCTCTCATATTTCTTATTCTCTCATATTCATTGTCCTATATATAATGTGAATCTTCCCCATTTTAATTTTTTTTTCCTTCATCATTCATACTTATTTAGGACACCATATATTCTTACAAGCTTAAATTTTCTCAAAGAAATTTCCAGACCTCTATAAAAATTAGATTTTTATGAAATTTGAATTACTTACTAATAAATCACAAAATTCATGCTGTTATAACTTTTTAATACAATCCATCACTGAAATCATGCAGGCTGTTTGGCATTTTTGGGTTTTCATGTTGAAGTGTTACTGTGCCTGACACAGAAGAAGTTGCATATGGGGAGAATGAGCATACCTCTATTTTATAAGGGTCATTTTAGGACTTTGTTTGCAATGTGTCTCATTTTGCGCACCTTATCAATATGGAAAGCTGAAGCCTTAGAATGCCCTTTAAACAACTATGTCATTTTGCTCAACATTGTTCTTAAGCATTTTTTATTGCTGAGGGTCTGAAAATTAAATACACAAATTCTTTGAAAATTAGTCTTTCCTGTATTATTCAACCATGCACAATTCCAGACTCAGTTGGTCACATGCTGAAATAGCATTTTTTATTAGTATATACTGCCTGTGACAAAATATTTATTACAAGCTTGGTTAGTAGAAGAGGTGACAGCTGCATGTATTCAGTTGATCATTTGTTTCTCAAGGTTACCAGAACAAGGACAGCCAGCCATTTACATACTTCACTTATAGAATAGCTCATAGTATACATTTCTCAGTACGTTCTGGAAACCAGAGGTCCATCCCACTTCAGTTTTGCAGATGTTTCTAGAAAATCATTCTCTGCCTCTGGCAGAAGCCTTTGATAAGTGCTTTGATATTGGATTGACAAGTAATATGCCACTTTTAGCAGAGTAACAGTCAGGTCTTGTTTGTTTGAAGAAGCAATGAGAAGTTCAACAAAGGAACTTAGAACTTGTCTTACTTATGAGAAAGGAGGTCAACCAGACATATCATATCTGAAGAGCTGCAGAATTTCAACTCTTCTAAATTACTTTTGCAGTCAAAGAAGCAGCTGATTGTGGAGCTATTCCCAATCCTATTCCTAAACTGGAGTTGTTCTACAGTCGTGTGTTTGCCAGAGATGCTATTTTTCATCAGTACTCAAATGGAAGAGTTCAGACTGGGTTTATTCAGACTGGTATTGGGAAACCATCTGCTGTAGTTGGTGAGCATTGCAATACAATATAAAGTTACTCTGAACAATTCAACAGAGCACTTCACTTACAGCACCAGCTATCCAACCAAGAGTGACGTCTGCCAGAAAATGAATATAAGGCATTGATCTACTTTCATTACAATTTGATACTGGGAAATGAGCGTCCATACAAAGACAATCACTACAGTTTGTGTCTTCTTCCTAATCAAATACTAAAATTGTCCTTTCATAGGATTAAAATCATCTTGTCAGAAAGCTGGAAGACCTTCCATTTGTGGAATAATTTTTCAAAACTGCACCATTGTCATTGAAACTTTTTGTCTTGAAAATTCCTTAGTGATAAATTTCTCAGTAAAGTGTAAAAGCAGTATCTTTAAATATATAGATAAACACCCATACACAGACTGTACATTAACACCCAATAAAAGGTGTGCTAGTACAGAAAAAAGTGTATGGCTGGAGAATATTTAGTAAGTGAACTTAAAGTGACACATCTGAAATGAAATAAAACACAAAAATACTTTTCACCTGCAATAAATAAGACCCTTATTCCCTTACTGACAATTCATTATTATAAATAGGTTTTGAAATGAAAAATGGTGAAAAAAAGCAATTATTTCTGGAGACTTTAATCAACTTTTTCAAAGATTTTGCACAACCTTTGATAAAAAATTATATTGAAGCAGAACACATTCAACTTTTTTAAAAGAATTGTAATAAAATGTTGCTATGTCCAAGAAAATAGAAACTGTTCAGGATTTAAAATAATATAACAATCAATGTAAAATAATGCAAAATCTGTTTGTTAATGTGTAGAAGATAATTTTCTTTACAAAATAGTGGTTAGCCTTTTTTCTTACCAAAAAAAAAAAAGGGGGGGGAACAAATAAACTTTTATTCCATGTGTATTTATGTGGCTGTGTTTGTGTGCCTTTGGAAAGGGAAAATTAATATATTCCAAGAAAACGGCACCTCATTTGAATGTCAGAATTCCTGTTCTTACCAATATATGTTGCAGTCAACATGTTATGTGAAGCTGGTATTCTCAGCAACAATTTAATATTGAATAGAAAGTCCAGATTGAATTTTTAGGCTTGATTTTCAAAACAATTCATAGAATCACTATCATATGCATCTATCTGAAAGATGTCACAGTTGGCATATTTCTCCAACATATTCCCATAGTGTAATTGAAGTATAAGACTGCACCCTCTTTCTCCATGTACAGTTCACCTTTGTTTTTATTTTCATTAAATGATATATTTTCGTTCATTTTGCAGAATGAATTGATAAACTTTCCCAGAAAGAAACACATTTTTTTTTAGAATTAAGAGCTGGATATGTTTTACTCTCAGAACCATATGTTTGGGCTAGGCTTCTGGTGAGCCAAGGACAGATAGTAAACATTGTCAGGGAAGGTATTTTGAAGTCAGAGAGGTCTCTCAGTTGATTTTACAATGCCTAAACCACCAAGCAGGATTGGAATTTAGGCACTGTCTCCCAGAAACCAAGTGATCACAACTCTTAGAAATGGTAAAGAGCAACTGTTACTTGAATGTCTTTACCCCTTTCTCCCTATATAAATAAATATTTATTTCATATTCTAAGTGTGTCTTTTATTTTATACACCTTTCCGTACGATGATTTTTCAAGTGAACAGTTTATGCTAGTAAGAAGACACATATGTGCTCCTCAGTGAAGTGAAGTTCTACATTACAGGAAGTGTTTGATGAACAGTTCAGCCTGAACCTGAACTGAGCATGTGTCTGTAGTCATGGGAACTCTCTCCTGGTTTTGGCTTTAGTTTTTAAGGCTTCTAGAAACAGTATTCCTGTGGTGTATGGCAGGAAAAAGAGGATGGTACTTGCAATATTGCTAATGACAATGCAGTAGCATATCTTTCACAGCCTTATCTTCTCTTAAGAATAATAATAATTAAAAAAAAACTGTTCAAGAAGTAATTTTTGTATAAGCTGCAAAACTTTCGAATGTCCCCTTCTCCCCCCAATTCTCTAGCACCCTGTTGGAATTTCTGAGCTAGCAGGATATGCATTTATGCTTAAAGTAAGTCATTATTTTAACTGTTCCCATCACTTGTTGCAAAATATTCAGAACTACATCACTGAGAGCCAGTACAGAAAAAAAAAGAAAATATTTTTCTGTTTTAATAACTATCATGTTGATTATCATGCTTTCAGTGGTGCATTATTATTTTGCATACACACACATAAAAAAAGGCTGATAATGAGGGGGATGCCATGAAGAAGCGCTGTTGAAAACTGTTTCGGATAAACAGAGTCTAATATGAGCACTTACATAAGTACTATTATGTATGTACTTTATCCAGAACAATTTAGGTCGCACACAAGCATGTTAACTGAGCAGCATTAGCATTGCTAGCAAGGTTGATTTAGCATGAGTGCAATTGTTACCCCAGGTGACTTATACTAAAATCTGACCATAATTTAATTGCTTTATTATATATTGACCAAACACCTATATTATTATTATTATTATTTTTCCTGTTGTTACTGCTACTGTTTACTATTACTATTATTAATTTGGGATGTTCCAAGAATGGGACTCTGAGTAACCTTGTCTTGGTGAAATTGTCCCTGCTCATTGTAGGGGTGTTGGACCAATCCAAACCTATGATTCCATGACAAGTTCTGCTCCATGTCACAAGGCAAGATTTTAGAATAGTCTATTTTAGCACAAGGGATAATATAAAAATGTAAAACCACCTACTTCCAGCAAATTAACATCTCATTCTAGTGATAAATATGCTGCCCCCCTGTACAAACAAACAAAAGTAAGCTTTTTTTTTTCAATGTTTCTTACTTTTTTCTTGAAATAAGGAGGAATAAATTACATAGCCTCAAAAGAATGATTTGATAAATCCTCTTCTTGGGTTGGTGATCTTGCTGAGTGTGTTGAAGGACAAGAATTATCCAACTGCAACACTGTGAAGATACAGGTAAAGGACTTCCTTTCTGAAAACATATCTACAACTGGAACTTTGGTTTTAGCTATTCTTGATCTCCCAGATCCCAATCTTGACCAGTTAAGAATATTCTCTGCACAACCAGCTGTGCGATAAATGATCTCACTTCTTTAGATATCTGTAGTTCTTAAAGATTGCTATCTTTCCTTCAGTTTTGGCAGCCCTGGTTTAGTTTTTCTACAAAACCTATTTGTACTATTTCTTTGTCAGAGTGTACCATGAAAATACATATATCATCATCTACAACTACCTGAATGGAGGTTGTAGAGAAGTGGGTGTTGGCCTCTTCTCCCAGGTGAATAATGACAGGACCAGAGGAAATGGTTTGAAGTTGTGGCAGGGGATGTTTGGATTAGATATTAGGAAGAATGACTTTACTGAAAGAGTGGTCAGGCACTGGAACAGCTTGTCCAGGGAGGTGATTGAGTTGCCAGCCCTGGAGATATTTAAGAAGTGTGTAGATGAGGCGCCAGGGTATGCCCTAGTGGCAGTGATTGTGGGAGTCTTTTGTGTGTGTATGGTTGGACTTGGTGGTCTCAGAGGTCCTTTCCAACCATGAAGATTCTGTGATTCTGTGATTTTAAATTAATTTGAAAGAAACTGGAGAGCACACATTAAATCTATTGTTGCCAAAGTAGGTTTAATATTAACTGTATTTACAGCGTAATGTAGATTTCACTTCACTAAAAGTGAACGTAATCAAACATTTGAGTTCATTTAATGAATTACTAATAGTATGCATTCTTCATATGTGGAAGTATTCATAACTGGTCATCTTCCTAAATAGCATCCTAGAGTTAATTACAAATTACTGAGCATGAATTGCAGAGAGAAATTCTAAGACTGCACCATATAGGAAGACTATAATTGCCCATGCTAGACATAAAATGCAAGAGAGGGCTCCCATGAATAAACTCTTTCTGTAGAGACATAACACAGACAGAAAAAAAAAAAATGTCAAACACCCACAGTATTCACAGAATTATTTTATCTTTGATGATGGAGGTATAAAAATTCAAAATCCTCCATCAAATATTTTCAGCTTTATTTTAGATATCCCTTTATTATACTACTTCTTTCACTATAAGCAACTTGTGTATTTACGCTAAGAGAACATTTTCAATTTATATGGTTTTCTGCAGTCTCCAAAATTGATGTGGCTTTAAGTAAGTTTCCATGTATTGCAAGAATTGTAACTATCTTCTTATGATAAAGCCTTTGCAAAACTAATAAGTACCTACGTGTTCTTGAAGACTGTCTTGAAATTGTCTAGGTCATTTAGTTTTTGAAAACCAATTAATTTCTGTATTGTCCTTCATACATCTCAATTGAGAAGAAAAATGTTCACGTGTTATAGACGGGGAAGAGGACATAGTCTGCAAGGCAGGTATAAAATGACTCTGCCTTCTGTGTTTTCTTAGTGTATTGATGCCTGTTGATATTGAAATCTGAACAGTGAAAACAGTGGCTGTTTTGAGAATGACTTTCAGAAGTGTAAGGAGAAGAGAAAAAATAAGAAAAGGAGGGGGAGCTAGATAGATAACATGGCCATTATTTTTATGTACTCATCTCCAGTGTCATGATTTCCCCAAAACTACTGTTAAGTCTATCAGACAATAAGAACTGAAAGCAACCTTGAGGAAACCTTAACTCAGACTAAAATATCACATCCTCATCACATCACATCGTGCTACAGATGGCAAGAGCAGCTTACTTGCCAGCAAAGTATTTTTGTATGGCTAATCATCACCAGTCATATCACTGCTGACTTCTGTGAGTGTAATAAGAATGAAACAGGAATATCCTTGCGGGTCTCTTCCAACTTGAGAAGTTCTGTGATTCTGTGAAATGGAATCAATTATATCAAGTATATTTGTATTAATCTAAACATGTATAGTGAGGCTTAATAAAAAAACATAAATTTCTTGGCTTATTCTGGGTATTTTCACATAGGTGAAGTTGTCATTGCTATACCTACCTCTTAGGATATTGTATCACTGTAAAAGTTTAAGTGTCTTGCAATATGGTTTATAGAAACCAGCATAGGGAAGAAAGTAACGGTGAAGCGATGACCTTATAAAAGCTGAGGAGAACGTTCAGAGAGGTATACCTTAAATTTATTTTATATTTGGAATTCCAGATGTTGGTCTTATCCTAAAGCCCCTAAACTAGTTTGGATCTTTCTTTCTTAGTGAAGGTGTTGCAAAATCCCTTTTAAATTCCAGAGACAAATTATCTTTCTGAGACAAGACAAGGTTTTTGATATGATTTATTTCATTCCCCTTCTTATCATTCAGCATTCAAATACTGAGCTATGTGCTGTTCTGAGTGTAGTTCTCCCATTGTTTTCTAGCAGAAAATATTCTAGCTTGTGTAAGTATGTTAATAATTATTGGAGCAGGAACTAAGCTGTAAACATCCAAAATGTGTTTTCAGCTTTTTAGATTTTACCTTCCCTGATCAAAAAAAAACAAAATCCAAAAACCCCAAATCCCCCAGTCTTTAAATAATACATAAACTCTTCTTGAAACAATAAATTCAGGCCAGACAGTCCCACATTCCTGTTAAGTGTGCATTCTAAGAGTTAAAATGCAAAATTGTGTATTCCAGTGTGTAGTTTGTTCCATTTTAGAATCGCTTCAAAAGAATCTGCAAGAAGCCAACATTAATATATTCCATAGTTGAAGAGGAAGAGGTAGAATATTTTTCTGCTTCTTCAAAATCCAAGTTATAATCTGCACAGAGTTGGGTAATACAGTTAAGTCTGGATCATGTATGTTTGGTCAACTGTGCAGTTGCAAGGAACTGGGAAACATTAAAGAGATGTCATCACACTACTTTTGCGGTCACTTGGCTAAGGTTATTCAGAAGCTATATAGCATGACTAATGGCCTGTGGGCTGGCTGGTAGCTCTGCTTACTTAAAATTTAGATGTTTTTCTGCATTCTCACTGTTAGACAGTAGTCATGAGATGTTAAACTGCTACACAGGTCAGTGAAAATGGGTAAGAGTTTCATTAATACTAGAAACTCCTAATTGTTAGATATAGGTGCTTAAGTGAGTATGTATAGACTTAATTCTACCTTTTAAAGTAATTATCAAATTGCAATATAACTGTGAGAATACCACCAACTGCACACTGTCATAGCTTCTTCCATGACTTTGTCTCTTCAGCTCACTTTCTCCTTTTTTTCCCTATCTCTACTTCTCAAAATGTATTACCTTCTTCATCTTAAATATTCATAAAAAGTGCTGATGAAATGTCAGTTCTTTATCTCACTTTTCAAGCAGATGAATTACCTTTTCCTTTTACACAGTCTATAATGTAAATGAGATTTTTTTTTAATGTCACTCCATTACTTAATTGGAAATACTTGTGATGCAGAAGTCAAGTAAAATTCAGATTATATTCATTCAGAAAATTTTAATTTATAAGTAGCTCAACCGATAACAAAAAATATTAAGTTACATGGAACACCATACATTAGGTAAGCAGTGTCTGTCATTAAGAACTTTGAAAATTGCCATTTTCAGGAAATCTAAATGCTCTATAATCTTTATGATACCTCTGTAATTACAATGCATTTAGAGTACTGACAAAAATACAGAATATTGAGTTTATGGTGCTATCAATATTCCAGTAAATGCATATTTATAACACTGATCGTTGTGAAAAAAATCATAGAATGAATGTGCCCAGAGACCCATTAGTACTATTGGCAATCAAATACATAGTAAGAAGGAATATAGGAAAAAATTAAATAATTTACAGTAAGCCACTAATTAAATAGAATATATGTTATATATTTGGAATATAAATACATTTACAGCTAATACTAGCTGTAGAATAAACACTGAACTAGCAAGTTCTAACTTATAGACTAAAACTTCTCTGAAGGTTTTCACATATTGATAATTAGAGTTTGTAGTCATTTTGGCCAGACTGCAGCTTCTTTTCAAACCAAAACGAAGATTCACATTTATTTGAAGGAAAGTTGGATTAGGACATAAGATTCAAATCTTCCTTTTCTTCCTCCATTTTTTTTTTAACTTTTATATCTAAATGTGGTTTTATCCCAATAATTAGGCAAATTATTGGGAAAATATGCAAGAATATGCATTCATGCATGTAATCAATCACATAGGATTAGTTTGTTTATTTCCAAAGTCTTTATAAAAAAATCCCCAACACTTCTGGATTAATAGGTTTACTACCTTTCAAATGTTCTAGTAGGGAAAAAAACAGCTTCTAAGTTTACATATATTACGTGACACCATTTTGATGCAAACCAGTGGTTACTAGTTTCCTAGTAACCTTGTCATTTGTCGTAATTTTATGGTATATTATCAACATGTCTCATAGTCCCAGTACTACATACATTTGGAGATACTCTGGGGTCCTTTTTCTCTGTAATACTTTTAGCCTCTAGTTGTTTTCCTTGGTGTTTTTCTTAATGGTTTACAAAGACACTGTACACATTCTTTTAATAATGCAGATAACCAAAGAAATCTTTATTTAGTTAAAGTTGCATTTTGTTTTAAAAAAAGTTTATGCACAATTAACTGCCATTAGCTGTCATTTCCCAGTCTTAAGCATATCTTGGCAAACACAGTATTTTAAGGGAATTAGTAGAAAACCCTTTGTGATTCTACTATTGCAGAACAAACACGGTTCAATTCCTGAATAACTGTATTGCAGAACACACATATTTCACTTTCTGAATGATTCTCTTCCTACATGCTATTATACCAAAGGGAGGCCTGCTTGTTCTCCTCAAAGCAGATGGCTGTTGGAGAGTAAGAGCTGCAGTAGTGAATCAGTTCTTATTTGTGAGTCTTACCTTCCTTCCTTCCTTCCTTCCTTCCTTCCTTCCTTCCTTCCTTCCTTCCTTCCTTCCTTCCTTCCTTTCCTTCCTTCCGATCATCTTTTTTTTTTAAACTGAATTTTCTATTGTGGAAAAGTATTTTTTTTTCCCAGACAGAATGCATGTCTGAAATCTCAGGAATTATAAAATAGAACTTCCATCTTACACACAGTTCCAGATGTAAGCCTGCAGCAGAAATTTCTGGGTGATAGCATATGCCAATCTGTAAAATAAATTAGGTGAAATTAAGTGTATGTAATCGGTACTTCTGTCCTTTGAATCTATGAATAACTTAGACAAAAAATACTCTGTAATGAATGCATTTTATAAGTTATTTGAATTTTACACTTTATGTTAACTAGGTAATTAAAGGAATATATAAATACGTATATTAACAGCATGCACTTGGAATATCAAAAAATACCTTCAAGAGGAAAAAAAAAAAACCAACCAGTTGGCAGTATGGCTTTTTTCTCATTGTTTCTTCTTTACATAGCATATATTAAGCAGCAAGTGTGAATAAATGCCCATGCTTGGATTCAAACCACTGCAGCACTTAATATTAATTGTTGTTGACAAAATGGGTGTCAGAAAAGAGCAAAACAAAACAAAAAAACCTGACTGAACATCTTTTGTTCAAGTCTCAGCTCCATTAAATCTTCCAGACAGAACTTCCTTTGTGGAAAATTTATAATTCCCACTTTCCCCTTTAAAACAGTAGGTGTCCCTTACATGAGCTATAACTCTTGCATAATTGGGCAGCCTAGGACTCTTTCCAAATTTTCTGTGACAGGCATAATTTTTCATGAATGCATCTGCCATAAGTTTACAAAAATCTAGGAACAATTATCCAAAAGAAATAAATCAGGATTTATGCAGTGCTTATAAGATGTGATAGAGAAAACTTTCTCTTTTTTTTATTTTTATCCACAAAATATTTGTTTCATTAGTTTACAGTTTAAACATCTTCTAATAATGTATAACTTAAGCATGTTTCTGTTTGTTTCCTCATGCACTACTGGTTTATTGAAGAAAATGTGTAGTTTCGTATGGAAAACCTATGGCCATTTGGAAAATAGCACTCTAAGATTACTCCAAATAAAAGTTTATTCTCTGCATAAACTTTTTTTTTTTTCCCCATACTGATTTGGCAAGACAAAAGGTAGAAAGAGATTTTGGTAGCTGCTTTGTTATTCATAGGTTTAAGTCAAAATCCAGTATGACCAATATGAACACTCCTGTTGTTTTGAGGTGAATTTGTTTTCATGGTGGCATGTTCAGTAGCTACTATAAGGCCTTATTCTTGTGGCTTGCACTGTGTACCTGTACTACCTCAAAGAAACATCACTTACTACTTTGGCTTTTGCATCTCCAGAAACTAACTAAGCAGGAATTTAACTAGTTGTAACTGAGATGTAAATGAAAACAGAAGGATTTTGGACACTGAGGAAATTAGTCAGATAAAGACTAATTTATCCTTTTCCTTGTGTTAGATGCTTGATTTTATATGAGGAGACAAAGGTTAATGGCTGTTTCAGTACTGTGGAGAAAATGTTTCTGTGTTTTGCAGTGGTCCTTGCACTAAACTTAAATACACTGGCTGGTGAAGGTGTATTATCCTTACAGAGTGGTAGAAGGTAGAAAAGCTGGATACCCTGGGCCAGAACTGATTGGCTTCTGAAGACTGCAGCTGACCATCAGGTTAGATCAAAACACTGGGATCTTTTCAATCCCTTTCCATTAAGATTGATCAATAACTTTGCAGATGGAATAACCTTAGATATGAGGGAAGACTGAGATGCTGATGAGAGCAAAGATATAAACACTTGTATAAGAGTCCTCATCATCTCTCTTTACATGAGAAAGCTGACAGTGTTTTAAAAATTATCTTTTATTTAATAAAATATGTATTCTCCTAGCACAGAAGAAAAAAAAAAAAAAAAAAAAAGACTCAGGATGCTTAATTTTGTTACCTAAAGGGAGACTTGAGTAGAAATGAAGAAGGTAATGACAAGAGAAATAATCAGAAAGCAAACATTTCATCAGTCACCACCTTTGAGTCACATATTTATGTATTGCTGGCAGTCTGAATCATTACCTTCAGCATCTGTTTTTCTGTGTTGAAAAGTAATGTGGTTTGAGAAGCTACATGCCATCATCAAAGACCAAATTTCATTGTTTTATTTAACAGCGTGTACAATTTAGGAGGGCTAACTAAGTTTCCACTCATATACCCAGAATTTGTGAGCCCTGAAGAGCTTGCTCTGTCTGTGAATACTTCAGCTAATTTCTCTTCATCTTGATTTTCCTGCCAGTTAAAAAGGGAGATATAAAACCTTAATAAGAGATACGATACTTTAAACAATGTGTATCAATATTATTAATTGATTCTGTGACCCTGGAATGAGAGAACTATATCCATCCAGAACATAGCTGAAGGAATAAGAAAGTTTCTTAGTTTTCTTGTAGGAAATGCTTTTTGCTTAGCTTTGCAGACAAAACACTTCTGTCCTAGTTGGAGTTGACTGTAATTTTTATGACAAATAAATTAAGTCTCATCATGATTATATTTTACTGTTCAGAGAGTTACCTTCAGACAGGCTGCAAGTTGTTCATCATTTGGTAGAGCTGATTTGACATCAGTTCTAAATTCTGTAACAGCAAACGTCATTTAAACCACTCTTGACCAGGGTGACTTACAGTGTCTTCAACCTGAATGCATTCAGAGGTCTAGCACATTTATTCTAAGACTCTTTTCTGGTGCAGATAAAATTAATAAAAAAAAATAATTAATTAAATACATATGATACTGAAGTACCTTAATTTATCAGGACAAGCTCTAGGGTAAAATTAAAAAAAAAAAGTCTATGAAAAATATAATGTTCTGCATCAAACTGCATTCAATACTGTAAATGTGTCTGAGTACGCTGTTCTTTCTTTTCTTTTTTTTTTGTGGGGGGGGGCAACTCATTTCTAACTCATATGTGCCAATTAATATATATATTTCTATATAGCATCGCAAAGGAGATAATATAATTTCAGAATAATTTTCTACTATTTCTAACACAAAAGTGAAAAAAGTCTGGTGTGAAAAGATGTTTTGCAGATGTAAAACTGTCATACGTAATCTATAAAACATTATATCAGTGACAAGGCTCTTGTTGATAAAATGAACAGTGATTGCTTGGGCTTTAACTAACTGTCCCAGTTCTGCCAATTACAAGGTGACAAAGTTAATTCGTTTAAAGTCAATGCTCTGAAATACATTATCGTAATACCATTAAAAACCATTCAAGTCCATATTCCCTGGAAAGTGACAGAATTATGAAGATTTGAATTCTATGTCAAGGACTGGATTTTTGAATGAATTTAAAATGACCTATGGGAATTTTAAAGCTTGGAGACTGAATGTGACATATTCCATTATTAGGAAACCCCTTCCCCTTCTCAATTTCTTTAAAGGCAAATGATAAAACAGCTTATGTTGATTCACAAGCTGAAGTGCTTTTCTGCTGACAGTATGAAAGACTAAGGTTCTTAATGATAGAGATCTTAAAGACATCATTAGGAAAACGGAAACCAATTCAAATAATTAAATCTTCAACTTCTACGTGAGTTCACAGAAACCCACTTTTTTGTTTTTCTGCAAATCATTGAATAAAATTTCTGCCACCAGCCCTAGTTGTCATGAATGTCTTAGTTACTGCCATGCTGATACATGATGCTTAGAACTCCAAAGAAAAGGGAGATTATTAAGGATTTAATGGAGTAGACTGAAGATCTTATTTACATATTCACTTCTACATGGAATTTCATTTTCTTAGGTGCTACAGATCCTTTGGTCAAACTTTGGAATAAAACAGAGCTGAAGTAAAGGAGAATAAGTGATTGCTAGGGTCAGGGTGCATAAAGAACAATGAGAAATCTAATGCAGGCAGAAAGATCTTGGGAATGAGGACAGACTTGTGGTAAAGGGAACAGAGAAAAAGAAGAGGGTCAGTTTGGCTATGAAGAGATGATGGCAAAAGACAAAAGTGATTTGTGTAGATTTTTTTTGTGAACAGATCAGAGAAGCAAATGTTAAGAAGTGAGGATGGTGGGGAAGAAAATGTTGAAACCTCAGAAATGATCCAGCCGAATATGAGAAAAACGAGTTTTAGCACAAACTAAAACTTTTTTTTTCCTACAGATGTTAAAGAATGTTGGAAACTACTGTGATTACTTACAAAATATTTACTTTGGTAAGGATGAAGTCACTGATGACTTCAGTGTAACATAGATGATAATGGTTTGAACAGGTGGGAAAAAAATAAAGTTCCTCCTATAATTATTTAGGTATGTATTTTGCACATATACGAATGAAGGTAATGAACACACATATCAATGTAGAAAACTAACAATACTTTGCAAAGGTAGTACAAGTTGTTCACAATATATGTGCTTACACATACATTCTACAAAATGTTAAAAGCCTTTTTATTCTGAGAAGTTAGGAACTAAAATTAGCATTCAAATGTCACCAACCACATAACAGACCTAGAGGCACTGAGAAACTACAGACTAGATGTGCCAAGAAGCCAGATGCTGCCTTTGGAATAATATTTTTCAGGCCTTGGCATCAGAAATCTGTGATGCCATCCAAACAATTCCTACATCCTATAAAAGCTGTTTTCTTCAGACATCATACTAGTCATATTAACTATTCAGCTATAGAATAAAAATAAATGAGGGTTAAGATATATGCAACCTATCTGAACTAATCTTACATTAAAGATAATGTACACGCTTATAATACCTGAGACCGCTCTATTAAAATTACACTTAAGTCAAAAGGATGGATATGTGAAAGTCCAAAGACAGGCATTTTTCTGTGTGCTCCATAAATCTTGTTTTCTCTTGCTATGAATTTCACCTGTGCAATGTTAATAATTGAAGACAGCAATCACAAACAACTCCTATGAATCCAAGCTAATTACACATAAGTATTGTTTTACATTATTTCTATGATTAAAGACCTGCTTCCTTACCACAGGAATTTGAGGTCTACTGATTAGCTAGCCACTGAAGCAATGGGAGTTTTGCTCTTATTTCAATAGGCTTGAGATTAGTCCATAAAGCCCTCATTATAAGATTTCTCTAGACTGGATTTTTGATATACCTTCATAATATTTACTGAGTATCTTCCACACAGATCAAGGCAGAGCAAAGCCCTATTTGAAGTTCTAGATAAAAAACAGAGGCAGAATGTCAAAGAAGATAAAGCTGGTCCAGCTTCAGCTGTGTGAATGGGAGGAGCTTGTCTTCTCCTTCCTTTCCCCAGCTGCTTATCTCCAGTCCCCAGGAACACTCATCATCGTTCTGATTTGTTAGCTATGTGATTGTTCCCTAGACCATTTCAGTTCAGTTAGCAAATACCTGCTATTTAAACTGCTTAAATTAACTTTAGTTTGTTTGTTTCTTTCTTTATTTGTTTTTTTCTGAAAAAGTCACAAGGAGCTTAAGCAAGGAGCTTGACGGGCAGATCTGACATGGGGTAGTGATGAGCAACAGGAACAGGATGAAGGCTGAGCAATTGTTTTTCCTGGAAGAAGTGCAGCTGGAAGAGCTATAGGTTGAGATTATATCCTGAACTGTACAAGCCAGGTAACAACAGCTGGATGCTAAAAGAAAGGTAAAGAATCAGTTTCCAAGAACTGGTAAAATTCAGTATGAAATTATTTTATCAGAAATGATTAATCCATTCATCTCTCTTTTGGGTTGATTACTTTCATTTCAGTTAGTTTTATCTTGGTTGTCAGGAAATACACCAAAAGGCGAGATCTAGATCTAGACCTAGATCATTTATATCAGTATCAAATTTGTAAAATCTAGTATGCGTATTAAGAAATACTTGAGTCAATTTTACTCAAGCAGGAGTATACTGACTGTCTGTAAGTATACACTACAACAGCATTTGTCATTCAACTCAGTATTGACTGATATTAAGTGGCACTCTGCCTTTCCCACGATAAAAGAGGGGCTTGATCTAGACATGACGATTAATTCTATCACCTGCACAGTCCACAGTCCATTTGCATAGTTCTCCATGAGGGTTGTAGAAGTTTACTGGTGGAAATAATGAACAACAGGGTAGTAAGTTTTAGTTAAAATAGTTTAATTTCTCATGGGATGTAAGTGCAAATGGGATAACTATATCATGTTACCAGAATTGTCCATTTTCATCTAGAGTTCTTCCACTCTTTTGATGTGTTCTGAGAAATGGTCTGGCTCCATCTCCTCTACACTTTTTCCATGGAGAGTGGAAAACAGCAATAAGATCTCCCCTTAGATTTATTTTGTAGGACTGATCACATCCAGATTCTACTTATATTCCACATGCTTCAGCGTCCTGTCTCAGTGGACTCTGCCGGGCACACTCTAGTGTATCAATGTCTTGTACTGGAGTATCCAAACATGGATCCAGAACTTCAAGTGGCCTCACAAGTGCTGCATATAGGATAAGGCTCTCCTTGGACCTCCTCTGAGCTGCTGGCTACTCTTGCTGATTCAGTCCAGTACGTGGTTGGCTTTCTTCACTGAAGGTCACATATAGCCTACAAACATATCTTCCTTAGTTTCCCATTGTCTGACTTGAGAGCTCAGGGGCATGATTTTGCAGAAAAGATGAGCCTAGAATTCAAAAACAAAGAGTTCAAAGGCATTTCACAGAGCAAGATAAAACAAATGGAAAACTTTTATTTTCATTTCTCTGACTCTGTTCATCACCTATAAAATAATAGAACATTATCCCTCAGTAATGCTGAAAAAATAAATTAATTAACGTTTATAATACATTTATATTCCCCAGAGAAAAATCTCACAAAAAGATAAACAATTCTGTCTTTGCAACACTTGATTAGTGTGCAGAAAAGAAAAAGGTTGCATAGATATAATATATATTGCAAAAACCTGCTCGGTAACCAAACGCCATACATCTTGGTTACTGAATAAGATACCCTGTGGGAGGAAAGAAAAGTATGTGTTGGTATTACACAGGCTGTGTCATGATGTATGTGAGTGACTCAAGCTATTAGTTGTGAAGAAACATTTCTAATTGCTTAACTTTGGATTATAATTTTTTAAAAAATGTTATATACAAGAATATATATGCTCTTAAAAGCAGAAATAAAATCTATTATACAAGTGTTAATTTCAGTATCAGGTTTAATATGGCACTGAATTAATTGAATTTTTCTACTGCAATACATTTCACACACACACACACAGTGTACATTTCACATATGCGCAACAGCAATAATTAACTTTTTGTGCTTCCACTATCTTAGAGTTAGAAAATATTATGTGAAGCATCATCTTCTGTGACAGGTAGCTGTATTGATATGCTGACACACTAATTCACTTGAATATAATAAAAAATTTCATTAACTTAGACCTTAACAGTTATCATAAGTAAATACTCTGCTGTACAATACGTGAATTAGAACTAAATAAAATATGAAGGTATTTGTCCTAAGTGTCTTGTATCCTGAGACCTTTAACATACAATCTCTGAATTACATTATTCACTGTACAGTAGGAAAAATTCTCATTAACATAGTTCAAAACACGAATGTCTTCTACAAACAGAGAGTTTCAGTTCAACACCATTTTTAATGAGATTAAAAATATGCCTAGTGCAAAATATACCATCAATACCTTTCAGTCTTTTTGTTTGAATTTGTTTGTTTGTTTGTCTTGTTTTTGTTACTGAGAACTTGGTTAAGAACAAATGACAGGAAATAGGCTCGATAACAGTCTGCCCTTCGAGTCAACTGTACTTAAAGCCAATGCTGGCTGCAGCTTCTCTGTATCCTGCCATCATACTGCTCAAACTATTCTAAAGGTAGGTATAGCTTGGACTTTTCATTATTTTCCACATAAGTATGCTGTGGAGGTAGGCGAGATGTTAACAGTATGCATGGCTGAGCAGACTGCCAAAACATTTGGTCAAACCTTTTCCTTCTGTTCCACAGTTTACCTAAAATATAATAACTGCCAGTAGCTTGCAACCCTGTCAGGACAACGTAAGGTGAATCAGGGCTTGAACAAGAGCTGACATTTATATTTAATGTACTGTAAAGCCATATCCATGATTATTCTTCTTTCATATTTTTTGTTTAAGGATTTATAAACCAATGATTAATAAGAGTTTGGATTTAGCATTTGATTCCTGTATGTCTTAATATTTGTGCTCAATTTCTTACAATGGAAATGTGGGAAATGGATCTCAAAATATAGCTCCATCCTGAAGGGTACATCATAAGGCTTATTTAGTCAGTGTAATACATTGCAACATCAATAGAAAACACAACAGTAAGAGGGGAGCCAAGAAATCAGGATTGTTGTCTCTTTCTTTTAAAACCCAACTTTTCTACTGATATGATGCTGCTTGACCTTAGTTAGATTAAGTCTAGCCCTAATTGCTTGAATATATGTTAGGTGGAGACAGTACCTGGATGACACAATCTCTTGGGAGGCACTCCTGAAGGGCAAAGGAGTCCAGGAAGGCTGGACATTCTTCAAGAAGGAAATCTTCAAGACACAGGAGCAGGTTGTCCCCATGTGCTGAAAGACACACCACAGGGAAAGAAGAGCTTAGCTGAACAGAGCACTTTAGTTGTAACTCGGGAAAAGAAGAGAGTTTATGACATTTGGAAGAAGGGACAGGCCACTCAGGAGGACTACAGAGATGTTGTGAAGTTATGCAAGGAGTAAATTAGAAGGGCCAAAGCCCAACTAGATCTTAGTCCATAAAATACCAAAGAAGAAACCATAAAAATATAATAAAAAAAAAGCTGCCTGGTAGAAAAGATCCCAGGGGTAGTGGTTGACAGAGTATGAGCCAGCAGTGTGCCCAGGCAGTCAAAAAGGCCAAGAGCATCCTGGCTGGTATCAGAATTAGTGTGGCTAGCAGGACTAGGGAAGTGATTGTTCCCTTGCACTCGGCACTGGTGAGGCCAAACCTCAAATACTGTGTTCAGTTTTCAGCCCCTCACTACACAAAAGACATTGAGGTGCTGGAGTGTGTCCAGAGAAGGGCAACGAAGCCAGTGAAGGGTCCAGAGCACAAGTCTTATGAGGAGCAACCGGGAGAGCTGGGGTTCTTTAGCCTGGAGAAAAGGAAGCCCAGGGGAGCCCTTATCACCCTCTACAACTATCTGAAAGAAGGTTGTAGAGAGGTGGGGGCCAGTCTCTTCTCCCAAGTTACAATGAATAGGACAAGAGGAAATGGCCTCAAGTAACACCAAAGGAGGTTTAAATTGGATATTAGGAAAAAATTCTTCACAGAAAGGTTTGTCAGGAACAGTTTTTGGAACAGGCCGCCCAGGGAAGTAGTTGAATCATCATCCCTGGAAGTATTTAAAAGAGGTGTAGATGTGGCACTTGGGGAGATGGTTTAGTGATGGACTTGCCTGTATTAGGTTTATAGTTGAGATCAGTGATCTTAAAGGTCTTTTCCAATCTAAATGATTCTAAGATTCTGTATTTATTATCTCTCCTAAATTCTAATAAAACACATTATTAATAGACATCAAAAGAAATGTTGTTATTAAAATTTGCACAGTTTCTAAAATATTTTATCCCCTTTGTTTTTAAAAGAAGCATATTTTCATTGATATTCATTCATATTAATTTTGTTGGGTTTTTTAACTTGTTATTTGTTTTTTACAGGTATTCATCATCAATATATTGATGATATTTTATATTGGTATTAAAGGCTCATACCTTTGCTATTAGGACCTTTCTACAGTACAGTAATTTGCCCTCCTAAGAAAACTGTTGCATCAGCTGTTTTAAAAGTCATTTAGCTGTTTTCTAAATGGCAATAGTATAAATAAAATGTTAAACTGCAGAATCATGCCAATTAACATGGCTGGGGAGAACTAATCTAATATAAACCTGCAAATCTAATTCTAAACGTACAAATCTGAAATCTAAACATCTAGATTTAATTTATCAATGTATGATAGTTACTCAAGATATGATCTATTTTTATACATCCCAGGAGATATTCCTCCCATTTGTCCTTTTGGATGAAACTTCAGCTGTTCTAAGGAAAAGAAAAAAAATAAATCTTTTGATCTGTGGCAATATAAGAAAAATCTTTCCTGAATAGATAGTTGGTATTTTCTTACCAGTCCATGGAGTTGTTTATACATGAAATTTCTGGAAATATTATTTAGAGAAAATAAATTAGAAGCCAAATAATTAGTAGTGTAATGAATAATTTATCCCACTTCTATAATAATAATACAAATGCCAGCAGAAAGTTATCAGGGGATATTCCACCTAACTCTTGTGTATTTTTGCAGATCTGACATTGTCAGCATAGACCTAGTATGACACAAAGGAAGAAAGTGTTTGCAGTGTCCTCTCTGGTAGTACAAAATCTCAGTACCTAAGAGACTCATTAAAGACCCAAACTCATACTTTGCTTGGCTTAGATCACATATTCAGATGGCTTAGCTCTCGTGAGAACATCACAACCAATGAATATACAGTATTTTGAAATTATTTTGTTTTGGTCTTATGTACTTAAAGTATTTGAACTTGCATACAATATTTAAATTAAAGTCTGTATCAAGAAGTATCAGACAGATTTTGAAGTTTAATAAGTAGGTGATCTTTTGCTTCATAGCATATTTAATGTATTTCCTTCCTCTTATTCTTCCTGAATGGAAAAAATTAGCTTTTCTTAAGCAATTAGGTCTGGAATACAACTGCCTTCTGAACAAAGCATTATTTCTCTCTAATCCTGTTTGAAAAACCTAACTCTCTGGTAAGGGTTCAACATACGCACTCTACTTCTGCACAGTGTTTATAACTGGTAACTGTATGACAGCTACCTAGCTCCCTGTCATTGATACTTGTGAATCTTATTCTTAGATGCATCGATCTTTCCTTGCATTCAATAGATGATATTAGGCTATATCTCAGGTATCTAACCTAGTTGAGAGGACACCTAGGAGTTAGATGCCTCAATCTTGAGCCAGTCTCACCTTGGTGTCTGACATAAGTTGTAATAGACATCTGACATTAGATATTAGATATTTAGATATTAGAATTAGATATTTGTGTGGGTTCTTTTTTTGTTTTGTGATCTTTTATTCTTCCCCTCCTCATAGATCTTGTTTCTTCTTCTCTTTCCCCCTTCCTTTAACTCTGAGGCAAGCCAAAAGTCTGCTTGCCCAACCTTGGAGAAAATTAGAGCTGTGCAAACACTGTTGTTTCATTCTGTTTCCAATAGCTTGAGGCTTTCAGTCACACACCCTTTTCTCAGCCACTCCATTGACCTACTCCGTATGCCCTAATATTCCCTGTTGGCAATGTTTGCTATATTTGCAGGCATTTTGTATCACCAAAATGCATAAAGAAACCCAAGGGAATTGAACAATCAGGCCCTGAGGGGCTACTGTATTTCAGTGCATAAAGGGAGCAGGATTTCTCCTGGGCAAAGTGCATCACCCTGTCTTTACTATTCATCTTCAAGAACGCATTTGAAAAGTAAGTCTGCAGAAACTGAGTATTAGTATTTTGGCTAAAATTCAGTTGAATAGTAATCACGAGCCCATGGCAAAGCCAAAGAGTCCGAGGAACTACAGGCAGAGAATGAAAGACTGTTCACAGGACACTTAAGTTTAAAACATACAAAAGTCCTTTAGGGCTTAGAATCTATTTAAGGAGTTCCCGTACTAAAAAAAAAAAAAAAAAA
>JAOTQQ010000001.1:168052899-168079195 GCA_026546715.1 Gallinago undulata
CCCTGGAGGTATTCAAGAGACGAGTTGACATGGTGCTTGGGGATATGGATTGGTGTTGGGTTGGTGTTGTTTTGGGTGTGGTGTGGTGTAGGTGTGTGTGCTGTGTTTGTGTTTTTTTGTTGTTTTTTTTTTGTTTGTTTGTTTGTTTTGTTTTGTTTTTTCATTGGTTGGACTAGATGATCTTAAAAGGTCCCTTCCAACCTAAGTGATTCTGTGTTTCTGTGATTCTGTGAAATAGGCATTTACATGTATAGCTGATTTTTTTGCTTACTATTTTTATGCCATGCCTAGTATTCAAAAAATTTTTGGGGTGGAATTTATGCAGTATCATTGTCAGTATGGAAAGTAACAGTTGAAGAAAATAATTCTGAAATGAAATTTCCTCAGTATTTCCCTTTCACAGATGATTTTGACAAATAAACTATGTCAAGTTCTCTCTTCTTTTTTGAAACTACATCCTATAAGAAATATATTATTTGTTTTTCTCACCTTTATTCCTACTTTGCACTTTAATCTAGAATCAATTTATCCATATCTTGACATATATGTTCAGATGCAACTGTCTTAAAATTTGTAAAATTCTTCACATTTCTAGAAGTGGTGGAGTCAAGTTGATTAGAGAGAATGTCAATTTCCATGTATTTGAGTTTTTCTGTGTTGGTTAAAACGCTGTTCTGAAAACATCTATTTTTGCAACATCTGTTCTGGAAAAAACAAAACAAAACAAAACAAAACCGTTGAATACTTCTATTTAAGGCTCTTCAGATGGAAAAACATGTGAAGTTAATTAACATACCTAATATAATTAAAGCGATGCATAAATCACAGTTGTTTGATGGATCAAGTTCAAATAGGTAAGTAAATATAGTCTAAGAATGTAACTGGATCTTTGCCTTACACTCTGTGCCTTAGATCTCCATCATTGAAATATTGTAAGTATATTATACTTACATATAGTTAAAAAAATATACTATAGAGAAATATATATAAGTATATTATAGTTATTATAGAGAAATATACTTCTATACCAAGCAAACCAGTTAATTATATAGATGATTGAGAGGTGTTCATTTATTATGATGGGACAATATTTAAGTCTGTAATAAAGGAAATATGTAACTATATGGGTAGATCAAACGTTTAAGCTAAACCTATAATAACACTTCCCAGTCATTAGAAATCAAGTCTCTATAATGTTCAACTGTAAGAACAGTCCATGGCCTAGTTTTGCCTGAGCCAAGTAACACTTTTCCCAGTTATTCCCAGGCATGTTCTGGGAGATACCAGAAGAAGGAGGATTCTTAATTAGGATGTGGTCATACTGTTTGGAGAGTAAGAGAATTTAATAATAATGAGTGCAAGCTGTTCTATGCCAGCTGATCTCACCAAACAACAGTCCTAGACATGTTTAATTTATTAGTTTAAATGTAGCTTTTGTGCTCTTCCACAGTGCTCACATAGCGGTAGATTCCTAAACAGAGGCTAGGTTCCCTAACAAAGGAGAAAAAAATAACATTTTTAATAGGAAAAAACCCTATGTTTAATAACAGTTGTACATATGGTAGACAAAATGAATAAAAAGATACCTTTCCTCAAGTAAGCTGATCAAATGACCATAAAAATTAATATCAAGTCCAGATAATCTAAGCAGAGATTGGAGTTTTCTTACATTTTAGGCAGAGTAATGTCATATTTATTGAAACAGTTATGCTTAATTTTTTTCTATTGGCAAAGAGAAGCATAACTGATACATGTTCCATATTTTATTATTAGTCATAGTAAAGCAGTTTTTATTGGTCCAATTACAAAAATAGTAACATTCACAAATCATTGACACAGTGAAGACACGGGCTTCCAAGTATCAACCCCTTTTCCCTAGGGTTATGCTCACTCCTGGTATACCACTGAGTCATAACACCTGCAGATTCACTCCTCCAAAAGGCTGGGGATTAGAGAGGTAAAGAGAAGTCATCAGCTTTGTTAGGTCTTTACCAGGAAGAATAGGATACTCATGGTGGAAGTTTACTTCAGTGTTGGGTCTACTTGGGGCTGTTTTTGTAGATTTTCTTAACACAATCTGCTCACCTGCTCTTTTTTAACCTTGGTTTCCATCAAACATTTGGCTGTTTGCACCACTTAGCTATTAGTTATAGCTGCATAATAATTTCCCAAAGCACTATAAAGGGCTAATGTCCGGGTTTTTTTCCCTAGTGACCACATTAGGATTGTTAGACCTTTACCACAGAGGGTAATAAGAGAGGTAAGCCAAGCCAAGTTAGGCAATAGTCTCCTTCTCCCATATAATTACTATAACAGTTAAAACTATCTGCTAAGACTCAGATAGGCCAGACAAGTCCCGAGGCCCTTCTTTGTCAGGCCAATAAAATGACTGCACTAGGAATAACAATGTAATATTTTCTAGCCCCCAAAATAAACAAAGTTGTCTTTTTATTTAGGGGTCATGAGTTCAAACCACAGAGCAGAAAAGAAGATAAAGGGTCTTATGGGCTTCAGGGAGAAAATATAATAATAAATTATTTCTTTTATTATTTCAGTTTGCTTTTTCATCAGTGTCTATAATGTATAAAGAAGAAGAAACTTCTATATAAAAATACAGCTCAAAAAGCCTTATCTAAAACCCAGTGAAATCAATAGCTATTTTTTCATTTACTTTCATATATTTTGGACAAAGATCTACACTAACAAAAAATAAGATTGTTTAACTGTGTGATTAATGAAGAGTCCAAAATTAAGATTGTATTTTGAAATCTCAGAACGATGAGCCTTATGTGACTTAATAAGCCATATGTGAGTATACACTTTCTTCCTGTTCATACTTTATTTTAAACATTCTTACTTCTAAACTCTGTTTTTTTTTCCTTTTCAGGACATCTGGTGCCTAAAAAACACAACTGAACAGCTCCAGACTTTCTCATTTTATAATTAAAGAAGGCCTGGTTTTTTAGGTCTTGCTGTGAAGCTCACAGTATGTGTATTTATGAGTCTGGCATATCCTTCTCACTGCTTAGCCTGGTTGCAATTTTTTTTACTTCTCCTAAGCTCAGAGCTGATAATTCAGAGTGCTTGTGATGCTGTGAAGGGACCTACTTCCTTAAAAAGCTGACCTTGGAATCAGTTTTAAGGGACAATATCTAAAACAGAGGGAAGACAGGTTGTGAAGCTATGGCATGTGGATTCATCTGAAAAACTCACGTTGCATCTAAAGTATAGACATCAGTGATATCTGAGCTAGTCTCCATCACTTTTCGTTAAAGCCAATAGAGAGAATTATGCTTCTTATATCAACTATGGATTGGTATAAGAAGTATAATTCTTATACCAAGAAGTATAATTCTATACTTCTTATACCACCTATGTACTATACTATGGATACCACCTTATATGTTTTATACTAACTTACTTATCTAAAACAGGTTGCAAGAGTAATGACTGAAAAATGTATTTCTCCTCCTTCAATTTTAAGGTCACCTAAAATAAAACTGATATGTAGATGTTTCTTCTATAGACCTCTAGATTCTCGCTGAAGTCTGGTGTGGCCAAGGACGGCTGCATACCTATTTTGTACAAACTTGGCATTGCTAGAAAACTTGAGCAGCAAGAACTGCATTAGATCGTTATTTCCCAGATATTCCAATAAAGGTAATATTGGTATCTGGCCAGTTTAACCCTATTTCCATTTTCTTGTGTAATTTTTTTCTGTTGTAAAAGACAAATTGACATTTTGTCTGTAAAATTGTAAGAAAAAAAATCCAGCTAATTTAATCCATTCCTTGCCAATTAGTCAAAAAATTAGAGCACTTATTTGTTTCTTCCACAGTCTCTTTTAAATGTTCCTCTCAATTTATTTAAAATAAATAAATCATACTATACATTAATTCCCCCTACTACTGTATAATGTAATTATACATTAATTCCATACTTAAAAGGGCTAAGAACACATGTTAATTAAAAAAAAAAAAGGAATTTAAATTCCATCTTTTTACTTTTTTTTCTGGTTTTATATAGTCAATATCTAAAGAGCTGTTTTAAAAAGCCAATTTAGTTATATTCCCTATGGGATCATTTTAAGAATTGGCAGCCTTCACCATTAACATTCAAAGAAATGTTTGATTTAGATTGTCAAAACAATGACAGAAGTGACAGAACCCTCAATCTAGCTTTAAAAAACTTCTTTTAAGTAGCCTCTGGAGATTCATGAATACATTTAAAAACACAAAGGAAAATGAGAATTACAAAGAACCACTAATCTGAATTTTCTTAGTCAAAATTCTCAGCTACTGTCAGTTACAGCACTTGTAGATAACTTTTCCAGGTTTATAGATGGTGATCATGCTTATTCTGTAGATACAGGGTAATAAGTTAGTATCTGTATCGTCTGCTATGCTCAAGTAACAATATCAAAGAAGTTAACTCTTAGGAAATCTTTCTAGAAAAGTTCTATTTGTTGCTTTAAATTGCCACATTCAAATGTAGGAACAATTTCTGATACTTACTTCACTGCAATTAAAGTTTCTTCAGCCAAACTACTTTTAAATCACTACATTACAGCAAGAAAAGGTGTCCTGCTCCCTCCTAAGACCGACAAGAAAATAAGTACATTGTAGGAAATTAATGTTTTAGCAATGATTTAATATATTTTACTGGGGGTGGCTGTTTGACGTTTTAAGCTCTCATTTTTTTTTTTTTTCTAGATCAAGCCCAAATAATTCTAAATTAAGCTATATTTTCATCAAGTTAAAATTTCCACCACCAGTTCCTTAATTTCCTTATGGGAGTTGTTTCCCCCAATATGAAGCCTCAGTGTGGTTTTGTGGGGTTTTTTAAGTAATGCAGTTACAAAAAGTAATACTTTTTAATTACATATGTGAAACAGGGAATCCAGCAGCATCATTGGCACCAAAGTCATGCAAATTATTTCCTCTGAGTCTTGTGAAAGAAATCCTGTTCAGGATTAGGTATTAAACCTGAGGGGCTTTATGGAGTTGTAAGACATCTAATAACACAATTACAGCAATATAAGAAGTCTTTTTTTTGTAAGCTAGGCAAATTTTATTATCATACTTCTTTCATGATAGTTGTTGCAAAATTCTGTCCACATATCTTAAACTTCTCTGAGAATTTAATCTCTTCCCTGAAAGACACAAATTGTCCTCTGAGCATAGAAAAATACTAAAAAACTGAATTAAACCAGAAATCTAACTTTAGGCAGTCAAAGATAAGTGAAATAAATATTATTGAAAATTACTTGAGAATATAGTATTCATTTTTTGGTAAATGTAGAGATACTGAGAATAATCAAGCAATAATTCTGGCACATTATCATTCAGGTTACTGATCAAGATGATATCTCAGGTAGGATGAATAAAGTTATACACTGTTTTATATGTAGGTAGGGTGATGGCAAAATTAGCATGTTTTTAAAGGTAAAAAATTATATATGTGGTTGATATTTTCAGTGACTCTTCTAAAGTATTTTAGAGGCTTATTAACTTGTAGATGTGGCACTTAGGGACATAGTTTAGTGGTGGACTTGGTAGTGTCAAGTTTACGATTGATCTCAAGGGTTTTTTCCAACCTAAATGGTTCTATGATTCTAAAACCAAACAAGACACATTCCATCATTCATCATCCATCATGCTTATTCATCAGGATAAGCTTTCCCCAGCTTGGGAAAGTTATAGCAGCTTTGAGGAAACATTCTGATTGATCTTTTCTAACTAGTGCATTTTTTGTTCTTTCCTCCTCATGGAAGGAGAATGGACTAAACCATCAACATGCAGTAAGAAACAGAAGAATAAACTGGTGACATTTTACAAGCATAGCTGTTAAGAAACAGCAAGTTTCATGTCAGTGCACTTATGAATACTGAACCAATGAGATGAATTATCATAACTGACCATGTACATATGTTAAATGCTCCTCAATAGTAAAGTTTAATTCAATAATTTAAATCTTGATTAAGGTTGCCAAGCAAATATAGATAACCTTGCCCCTCCCTAGTTAGTAAATGGGGAGGGTGAGATTACCTTCAACCTATTACAGCTTGTCTTGTGTTTAAGATGCACAAAACAATTGCGTCAGATAAATCATGAGGGCCTTGGGAAGAGAGACTGTAAAACAAGAGACAAAATAAAAGTACAAAATAGCCTGAAAAATCTCCACAAAGGAAGATGCCAAGAAGACTGTTAGTACCACCTTATCTTTTGCTTGTATATTCTGCTTCTATGTTCCACTGGAAAGCTCCTAGAGGCAGTAAATATACACAGGTTATTTTAGTGATAGTGTTTCCATATAACATCCATCAATGCTTCTGGGCATTGGAAAACAGCAATAATAAAAATGCATGAGTTTCTGCAAAGACAAAGCTCCATATGACATGTTTCTGAAATTATTCCAGAGAAATGATAATTTTCAACTTTATTGCTCCTTGGCTGACCTGATTGTTGAAAGTTTCATACAAAATGTAACAATAGCCTCAAATTCGAAGTAGACTGGGTACGTCTGTTATCAATCAAGAAAAATGTTATCAATCAAGAAAACAATCAAAAAGAACAAAGGAAGTCTAGGATATAAGTGTGCCAACAGTTCAGACATTATCATTTTATTTAATAAAGTGCAGGAAGATATCTTACAGCATATAGCAGACACACATGATGGATATGGTGCACCCTGAGCCCTGGTAAGTCAACATGGACTATATGATTTCCATTTTTGTGTATATATAACAAAGAGACAAACAAAACTATCATCCCTCTATCGGTACACATTGGTGTAATTTAAAGATTTTCTTTGCTTTTCTTTTTCTTCGCTTTTCTTCCTTGTATATGACTATTTTATTTTATTTTATTTTATTAAATTATGTTCATCCTGGATCCTGAAGGATCAGAAAGTACAACAGAAGCTTTTTTACTGATGACTTCTAGGCCATTTTTACCTGAAAAACCTGAAAAAAAACAAATGCAGTGTTGCATCTCTATTCCCTCAGTATTTCTCTCCTAAGCCTTCCTTTAAAATGACATGTAAAGACTTCTGTACACAGAAACACTTTCAGTATATATAGATTCATTAAATTTTATTGAATCGTCAAATCTTAAAGAACCATGCCATATATCTGTAGGGCCGAGTAACAATTTTCAAATACACTCTTATCTTTCATTTTTACTTTAATCTAAAAACAGCTGACTATTTCTCATTATGCTGAATGTATTCTCTTTCTATCAGAGAGGGCTGTGATTACAAGGTATATATCACCGTATAGAAATCTTGACAGATTACCTTAGTCTGCAAAATCCCACACTTCAAGACAGTACTTTTTTTGAAGCACCACTTAATGTGAACTATTTCAGTAATAGCAAAGCCGTCTGCCTGAAAGCTTTTGCATTATTTTATTTTCATTCTTTGAGTAAGGAATCCTTGTTTTTTGAGATTTGGTTATTGGTTTTGGTTTTTTTTGAGGGGAGTGTCTTTTTTATTATTTTTTCAGGAGCAAACTATTTTATTAAACTCTTTAAAATTAAATCCAGCTTCAGGACCTTGTCCTCAACTAAGTTTATGTCAAAGTTCTTCCTCTACAAATTAGTAGGACTATTAGTTCTGAGCTGAACACAAATAGTTCATAAAAGTTAGTACAAGAAACTATAAACACTTTATGTGGTTTTTTGTGGGCTTAGAAAACATGCTTCTGTGGCCAAGTCATTCATTTTTTCCTTTTTGTTATATATACTTGAACCTTGAGGTTATTCTTGAAATTTTGTGGATGAATGAAGCATTATCAGAATCAAGATGTCAAACACTCACAGAAAGTAAGTGAGATAGTTAATTTTACTCTTTGAGTATTCCTTTGGTATTTTTGACTTCTCCAATATACTACCATAATCAAATGTCTGATAACAAGGTGACAGTTGTTTTTTGGGAGTTAGGGTATTTTTTTTGTTTGTGGTTTTGGTTTAGGAGAAAGATGTTTGGGATTTTTTGTTGGTTGGTTGGTTTTACTGTGGATTCAATGGTAAAATCATAGAACCATAGAATAGTTTGGGTTGAAAGGGACCTTGAAGATCATCTAGTTTCAACCCCCTGCCACAACCAGGGACATCTTCCACTGGTCCATGTTGCTCAGAGCTCCATCCAGCTTGGCCTGGAACACTTCCAGCGATGGGGCATCTACAATTTCCCTGGGAAACCTGTTCCAGTGTCTCACCACCCTCACAGTAAGGAATTTTTTCTAATATCTAATCTAAATCTTCAGTGTTTCAGTTTAAAAACATTATGCCTTGTCTTATCACTATATTGCTTGATAAAAAGTTTCTCCTCATCCCTGAAGTCGCTCGCCCAAATCCCTGTATATAATGCATAAGTGATCTCTGTAAGGGCAAGAAGCAGCAGAGAGCAGCTGCTCCTTTAAGGTTACCTGTTCAATGATCTTTTTCAGTGAAAAAAAAAGGGACTGACCACTCATGAAGATTACAAGAATGCCCTTAGAGAATGCAGGGATGAAACGACTAGAGCCAAGACCTCCTTGGAATTAAAATTGGCAAGAGATGTCAAAGTCAACAAGAAGGCTTTTTTCAAGTGTATTGGAGGCAAAAGGAAAACTGGAGAAAATGTGGGCCCGCTGCTGAATGATGGGTGCCATGGTGACAGAGGATACCAAGAAGGTGGAGTTGCAGAATGCCTTCTTTGCTTCAGTCTTTACTGCTCAGACCAGCCCTCAGAAGTCCCAGACTTTGAAGGTAACAGATAAAGTCTGGACAAAGGAAGACTTTACCTTAGTTCAGGAAGATCAAGTTAGAGAACAGTTAAGTAAACTGGATATCTGCAAGACCATGAATCCTGATGGGATGCACCCGCAAGTGCTGAAGGAGCTGGCAGAAGTCATTGCTGAGCCACTCTTCATCATTTTTGAAAGGTCCTGGAGAACAGGTGAGGTGCCTGAGGACTGGAGGAAAGCCAATGTCATCCCAGTCTTCAAAAAGGGCAAGAAGGAGGACCCGGGAAACTACAGGCCAGCCAGCCTCACTTTCATCCTTGAAAAGATGATGGAACAGCTCTTTTTGGGCATCATCTCAAAGCATCTGGAGGAAAAGAAAGCTATCAGAAGTAATCAACAAGGATTCACAAAGGGGAAATCATGTCTGATCAACCTGATAGCTTTCTATGATGGCATGACTATATGGATAGCTGAGGGGAGGGTGGTAGATGTTGTCCTCTTTGACTTCATCAAGGCTTTTGAAACAGTCTCCACAGCAACCTCATAGGTAAGCTTAGGAAGTAACTGTTAGATGAATGGACAGTGAGGTGGATTGAAAACTGGCTGAAAGACAGAGCACAAAGGGTAGTTATTAGGGGCACAGAATGTAGTTGGAAGTCTGTAACAGGTGGTGTTCCCCAGGGGTCAGTACCAGGTCCGGTCCTCTTCAATATATTTCTCAACGACCTGGATGAAAGGATGGAATGTACCCTAAGCAAGATTGCTGATGATACAAAACTGGGAGGGGTGGTTGACACACCAGAAGGCTGTGCTGCCATACAGCAAGACCTGGACACGCTGGAGAGTTGGGCAGAGAGGAACCTGATGAAATTTAACAAAGGTGCTGCACGTGGGGAGGAATAACCCCCTGCACCAGTACAGATTGGGGGCAGACCTGCTGGAGAGCACCTCTGAGGAAAAAGACTTGGGAGTCCTGGTGAGCAATAAGATGACCACAAGTCAGCAATGTGCCCTTGTGGCTAAGAAGGCCAATGGCATCCCGGGTTGCATCAAGAAGAGTGTGGCCAGCAGTAGAGGGAAGTTATCCTCCCCCTCTACTCTGCCCTGGTGAGGCCCATCTGGAATACTACATCCAGTTCTGGGCTCCCCAGTTCAAGAAGGACAGGCAACTGCTGGAGATGGTCCAGCAGAGGACTACAAAGATGATTAGGGGCCTGGAGCATCTCTCTTATGAAGAGAGGCTGAGGGACTTCAGTTTTTTTAGTCTAGAGAACAGAAGGCTGAGGGAGATCTTATCAAAATTCAGCTACTGGGGGTATGTAAGGAGAGTGAGGGTCTCAGCACCAGCAGCTGGATCAGAACTTCAGGTCAAAGCCCATGTGCTGACTGTTGTGGGTGAGAGTCAGTACCTGTTCCAAAATCTGTGTGTGTATGGACTCACTGAAAAACTCCAAGCTACCCAATTGCTGAGTAGGAGACCCTTGGTCTGGGCAAGGGTATCAGGTGGGTGTAGGGTCCATGCTTGTATTCAGGTGGACCCATGAATATGGGGTGCCTGTGGGATGAGTGTGTGAGTATTATGTGCGTGCAGTGAGCAGCCAACTGGACTAGCCCGAGTTGGGGAACCATAAGACAAGTAAGGGGAACTTGGATTTGGACAGCGTGGGCACAGGGGTTGTGTTGGTGCTCAGAGGATCCACAAATGTGCATATGCATGTGAACCTCGGGAGTGTGGTGTGTGTGCTGCACTAGTGACCTTCTGCCTCTGCCAGCCCAAGGGGAGGAGGAGACATGCCTGGTGTGAGTTCTAAATGTGGGTGCTGTTGGAGGCAGGGCCTTGTCTGTAGCCGTCTGTGTGACTGGCCATGTTGCACGCGCGTGTGTGTGTGTGTGTCTGCAAGTACAAGCGCATATGTGTGTGTTTGTGTGTATATGTTCACACACCAGGCTCCAGCAGCCAGGCAGGAGGAGTCCTGCGATGGAGCAGTTGGAGAAGGCGGCTGCTCTTAACATCCCTTAAGGGTCTCCTCATCTTAATTCCTGAATTTCCTAAGCAAAAGTTCTAGAAAAAGAGGGAAGCTATTTGTTTTACTGTAAAGTCAAATAGAAACAGAGTTATTTAAAATAACAAAGGAAAAGAGCCCTTTCAGAGTAAGGTCTGATATGCTTTACTTCAGCAGCTAGTTTAAGCTTGAATCTGAGCTTCAGCAAGCTGTTTCAAGAAAATGCTGAGATTTAACACACTATTTTCAGCTGTTGAAAAATGCAGTCCTGAAGTCTTGTCATTGACATTCCCTCTACAATTCTTCAAGAAGCATTAGATTTTTTAAAAGTAGAAATAAGTTAAATCCTTGTTTCAGTTGTCTGCACACAACTAATCAACCTTAATTCTTTCTGCAGTCAATATACCACCAGTGAACAATTTAACCTATTTTAAGGAGTCTAATTTCAGTAGAATGAGGTGCCTATTTCTCTCCAGACAATAGAGGGAGTTCAAAAAAGACAGCAAAATTTAGATATTCATGCAGCCATCTAAGCTGCGTTACAAGGTTGTTGCATAAGAAAAACAGTTTGGTTCCTATTTTTAGGTTTTATTCCTTTTACATCACTATAAGTAGAAGAGACCCAAAGAATATTAACATATTCTGAAAGCCTCAACATTTGCAGCATCTTCAGTTAGTTTCTAACCCAGCATTTAACTTATTGTTAGTTCTAGAAGAGCTGTGAGGCTGTGAATATCACAGCCTCAAAGGGAAATTGCCGTACATTTTGAAGACATTGATTACCCCTTTAAACTGCCACCTACTTTGGTCTCCTTTTTGCTACATTTGCTCTTTAGTTTTCTAACAGTGATTAATTCCAGTTTAATTACACAAACAAACAAACAAGCAAACAAATAAATCATCTTGGCATGGAAAGTTTAAAAAAAAAAAAGCCCACACGAGTCAGGGATTTATCTTAAATATTTAAGCATGGTTTGAATTCTCATTTAAAGAATAAAATAACATATTGAGAACACAATTCCATCAGGAGATGAAGAAATGTTATTAACAGAAGGAAATATGTTATAAATCATATATCACAGAATGTCATAGGTGTGTGGTTTCCTGTTCTTCTACAAATGCTGTGTAATATATTCACTCCCAAAGCATGAAACACTGATTGTATGACAATGTGACAATTGCTCTATTAAACTGCTTTTTTACTCCATTACACAAAACGACTTTTAGTTGTTCTATAAGTTACTCATCACTGTAGCTGAATATGAGATTTACAGTTGCTTTATAAAAACAAGTTTGTATGTCAGACTATTTTATTGAGAAAACTAAAAATCTCTTGTATCTGACTGAATTAATATCCTTGCTTTTTCTGTAGTTCTCTCATTATAAAGATTATTAGTTCTGGTGGCAAATGTAGGGAAGAGTTACTACCAAATCTTCAGATTTGTATTTTTTCTTCAGTGTTTTTGTACTCACATATTAATGATTTTTGCAGTATCGTAGGTAAGGAGTTAAGAGATTGCAATGTAAAATTTTAAAGTTTTATGATTTTGTTTTTTCAAAAATCAGAAAAACACAATCTTTTTGGACAAGTGAAAATACCATGTTCCCGGTGAAAATTTTTTACAAGCTCTACTTAATAACATTTCAGAAAATGACATTAAATCCAGGGGAAAATGACATTTAAAAGCCCCCCAAAATTTGCATAATAAAGAAACAAGAGTACAGAGCAGCTATATACAGAGCTGGCTGGATTATGCCTCATGCTACTGTCCTAGCAAAGCTTTGTGTGAAACTCAGGAGTGATCTGACAAAGATCTAATATATGACTTACTCCTTAACAAGTCAATGATAGAAAACATAAAGATATGTATTTTTCTACCAGGAAGCCCCTCTCCTTTTCTAAGGAGTTCAGTATTAATCATAGAATCGTAGAATCATTTAGGTTGGAAAAGACCTTTAAGATCATTGAGTCTAACCATTAACCTAACACTGACAAGTCCACCACTAAACCATGTCCCTAAGAGCCACATCGATACATCTTTTAAACACCTCCAAGGAGGTGACTCAATCACTTTCCTGGGCAATCTGTTCAATGTTTGGTAACCCTTTCAGTGAAGAAATAATTCCTAAGCCTCCTTTTCTCCAGGCCAAACACCCCAGATCCCTCAGCCGCTCCTCATAAGACCTGCTCTCTAGACCCCTCACCAGCCTTATTGTCCTTCTCTGGGCACCCTTAAGCCCCTCAATGTCTTTTTTGTAGTGAGGGGCCCAAAACTGGACACAGTACTCAAGGTGGTGCCTCACCAGTGCTGAGTACAGGGTGATCTTCACTTCCCTAGTCCTGCTAGGTACAGAATTCCTGATACAAGCCAGGATGATGGTGGACTTCTTGGCCACATGGGCACACTGCTGGTTCATATTCAGCTGACTGTCAACCAACATCCTTAGGTTCATTTCCACTGGGCAGCTCTCTAGCCACTCTTCCTCAAACCTATAACGCTGCATGGGGTTGTTGTGACCCAAGTGCAGGACCTGTTGCTTGGCCTTGTTGAACCTCATATCATTGACTTCAACCCGTACATCCAGCGTGCCCAGATCCCTACGTAAAGCCTTCCTATCCTCAAACAGATCAACTCTCCCACCCAACTTGGTGTCATCTGCAAACTTACTGATTTAACCTCATATAATTGGCCTTAAATACAGATGATTTAAATTTTGTATTCAGTCAGTCTACAAAGAGGGGAAGACAAGGGGAAGCATTCTCCTTTACATTTTCCTTTCAAATATTTGCTAGTCTTCAACTCAGAAACACAGTAATGTCTAAGTGTGTTTCAGCATTGTAATAATACTATTTGCACAACCATCAGCAAGTATTTCTTCGTGACACAGTTAAACATAAATGTATAAACAGTACGTAAATGAAAAGGAGCAAAGGGAGGCTTGTCATACAGGTGAACAAACAGCATACAGGAAACCAGGTGTAAGTAGTAAAATCTGCAAGATATCAAAAGATTGTGATAAAAACAGGAAGGACATTTCATGGAACTCCCAAAATCCAGATGAATAAGGAAAGATCCTTGGTGAAACCTGCGTCAGATCCAATAGTAAAAATAACACAAATCATGTCAGGAGCAGATGAGATCAGGCCCTTTTCTTTGGGGACTGCAAAGGTTATAAATAACAAAGATAAGAGAGGAAAGATGGTGAAGGCAGAAGACCATTTCAGTTCCAGCCTCCTTCCTCAAAGTGCTCTCAAGCTTTTGTTCTTACCCTTTGTGGGTAAGAACAATCCAGTACCATAGAGTTAATGTTACCTGTATGGCCTCTGCTTAGTGGTACCTCAACATTATTCTGAAGTGACAGTGTGTCCTACCTCTTTGATTGCAGTAAATATTGTGGTATTTTCCTAGCTTTTGTGGTTGTATTAATCATTAAAAAGATACTCCTTGTGATCTAGCTATAACTTCTTTCCTGTCTGATCTTTCATGCCTTAATAATTCATTCTCTCATAAATTTAGATATTTTCTGTTAATGTTGGTCTCCTATACTTTATCAAGTGCATTCAATGAGTGACTGACACACTGAGTCAAGGTGTCAGAACTTGCATACATTTGACTAAGACCCGACTACCTCAGAAAAGGGGAAGGTAGCCTGTTTCTGATGTTTCTTTTTCTCTGTACTTTCTGGTCCACAGTTTATTTGTCTCCATTTCCTCTTCTTTTGCCTCCTGTACTGGGTGGGGGTTTAATTTGATTTACTAATGGGCAAAATTTATTACTTATAACATGTTTAGAGGCAGAGAAGGCATAATAGAATACAAAAGGTAGCTAAAATTATTCTCTCTCGGTGAAATTTCCCAAACTATTCATGCTGAATTCACAACTCAGTATCCAAGATCTACTTATTTCCCCTTTCCTCCTTGTTCATAGCTTTATGGTCAAGCATACGGTGCCCTCTCCTTTGTGGCCTCTCAAAAATCTATCTGCAATTTTGGGCTATTTTTTCTCCCACATTCCATTTTTTGTGCAAGAATGAGCTGAACCAGTTAATTGAAGAATTAGATGAGCACTACGAGAGGGGTCAAGAGAAGTATCACAAATAAGTTCAACATAGAGGTAGAAAAGCTGGAGAGAGAGAGGGGTAAATTCTTGCTTTAGATACATGCTAGACTCATAACTGGACTGGTTAATCTGCTTTGTGAAGCTTTGCTTTTAGACAGGAGCAGGTTTATAAAATAGCAAGTGTAGAATAGTGCATTTCCTGTCCTTCCTCCTCTTCTTCTACCATAGCATCAAGATGACACATATTTTTAGCATAGCCGAAAGTCTCTCAGAAAAGTGCAGGAAAAGATTTTGTCAAAGGACAGCTAGAAGCATGAGCATATGGATAGCTTTAAAGTGGAACTTCCAAAACCTTGGCTTTTCTTGCTTTGTTCAGTGGGACTTCAGTGACAGTTTGATCCAGGGATACAGATCTTTATAAAGTTAATGGATAGCTGACCTCAGTGGTGATCTCATAAAAATTGAGCATAAAAACTATACCTAAGTCTCTGTAAATATTTATTTCAGCAGAATTAATATCTATGCAAAGAAATGTGTTTTGGTTGCAGAGCCTACTACTTGTGTAAATAGGTAGAAATCCATAAAATTCAGTATGACAAGTTATAAGATAAAAGGTTACCTGCACTTGAAGTTCTCTACAGTTGTAACCATGAAGTTTTCATATATAGGGGTTTTTTTTTCCTTCTTTCTATGAAGTTTTTTTCCTTTTTTAAGGCAAAAACATTAAAGTCCTAGATGACTGCTGACAGATCAGTTCTCCTTTTGCTTATACTTCCGTATCACTACTTTTCATTTGCTTATACGATGCTCAGGGAAAAGGAGAACAAATGTATACAAGTAACTTCAAAGAACAATGACAGAAAAACAAAAAAAGCCCATAAGTTGCTCAAAAATAGGTCAATATTCATCTCCCTCTCAGATGTACTTTACCTTATGGTTTGTTTTATTTGCTGCGTTTAGCCAAGATATTGGTCATTTATTTTTCTTTTAATCCCCTGACATCAATGAGTATACACAGACACACAAAGTTTTTGAAAACGAAGCTGCTTAGGCTTCTCAGTCTCTGATGCAAAAGCTATTGTTGCCAATGGTAAGATTTCCAGTAATTTAAAAAGATTTCCAGCTATTTCAGCATTATTTAGATCAAGCACTCTTTTGGGGTTTAAGAAGCTAAATTTAGGCATCTTGTATCCACAGATAAAATGTATTAATAAGACCAGAAAAAGATATTAGTTTTTGTGTCTGTTGACCTGCAGTCAGTAATAAAAAAAAACCCCAAACCTTCAGAAGTGAGTGTGAAAAACTAAGTACGAGGATCCAATTTTTTTTCTTATAAAAAAGTTGAGAGATTAGAAATGGCTTACAAGATCTTTATTTGGACCACCCAGCATAGACCACATAGACCACACCCAGCATAGCTGTAAATGTGATTGAAGCAGGAAGTTTTTGAAGGGACTGGGTGTAACTCAGATATGAATCATAATTTTGACATTAATTCAAGATCTAAATAATAAAAAGAAAAATCTAATTACAACCCCTGCATGTAGGTGGACAGAGAAATATCTGCCTATTTGTACACAAATAGTAAACAATTCTTCAGAATATCCATCTTTGTGCATGTTTAGATTGTTTAATAAATAACACAACAGGAGCTTATTTCATTAAATTATTTGTTTCTGATATATTTCAGAAGATAATATTTTTAATGTGTCAGTATTAAAAGAAAATATTCAGTCCTGCAGAATCTCACTATAGAATTTGATTAATTGTTCTAGTTGTAAATCACAGTCTTCATACAAGCTCACAAAGAAAATCAAACAAAACCAGCATTTTCTTCCTTGCATAGTGCACTTTATTTCCAGTTTAAATTTAATGCATTCAGATCTACTTGATTTATCCTAGGTATCCAAGTCTAGAATGACTGTATTCAGTAACTCATTTATAGTCTCTTTAAGTAAACAGAAAAAAATAAAAATCTTCAGAGTAAATTATTTTATTCTTCAGTTATTCTTTCACATTCAGAGGAATTTTCCTCTAAACATAGGTGGGTTTTACCAGTTAGTGTTTAGGTATACAAGTGTGATTAATTCAGATTTAGAGGATTTAATGACATATTTCTAAAGTTAAGAGAAATAAACTAAACCTTGAGTTTTGCTATTCTGTTATACAGATGAAGGGTAATCTATCATAATTTTTTTCCATACTGGCACTCTATGCTGCATGCCAGCTAAGGGAAACCAATCAGGATAACAGACTGAATGCATATTTTCACTCTACTAACCAGTTGGTCTGCTTACCAACCAAAGGCTGTGAACAAAGGAATCTCTGTACTATCCCAGGCTCATCAGAATACCTCGAACTACATATAGAACAACACTCTCTGACAAGTGTCATGCTGTGCATGACCTTACTATTAGCAACCACAGAATATGTTAAATAACTCAGCATTTACTATTACTAAGAAGAGTGGCTTTAATCAACCCTAGAAACAGAAGGTTAAGGGGAGATATTGTAGCTGTCTATAACTATGTTTTGGGAGCAGACTAGAAGAATAATGAAGTCTCAACCAAAATTTTCTCAAAAGTGCACCATGATAACAGCAGTGATAGAACAAAATGCTGTAAACACAGATGTTTCTGAGTGGAGGATTTTTATTTTCTTTTTTTAATTTGTTTTTATGTTTTTTTTTCTGTGAGGGTGGTGATATAGTGGTATAATGTTTCTCAGAGTTTGTGGAATCTTCATTCCTGGAGCTTTTCAGAATTCAGCTGGCCAAGTCCCTGGGCAACCTGATCTAACTTGATGCTTTCCCACCTAAATTATTCTATGATTCTGTATACAAGTAAACAAAGGTGTATACACACGCACACCCTTATATATATAAGTATCTCTATATATGTAATATACATAAAAGAGATTTGATAAGAGCTGATGTGTTGCTCTAGGGGTGTCTGAGTCCCTTGAATTGTTTCTTGGACTCCCATCAATCTACCTCTTTGATTTAGTTAGATGTTTTAATATATCCACTATGAACAGTTGACCACCACTTACCATTTTCTTTTATTTGTTGCAGATGATCTTTCAAATTGCCACTAGTTTTATCTTATTTTATCTTATCAATGAGTTAGAATAAATGCAAATAATTGGCAGTTAGCTAGCCAGACTATTTTCAAGATGCTTGTGGTTGGCTGTATAAAGTTGAGCTGTCTTTACTTTCCAAGTGAAAATAGATCCAGTTGTTAATGCTCACTGAAACTTGTGAAATAGATAAAAAAAAAAATTATAAAATTTCTAAGTACGCTTAAGGCTCAGTTCAGCTGTCTAAACATAGGGCATTCAAGATATCCACACAGGCTTAAGAGCTATGACACAGGATTTATAGAAGATCTGCATTATTCTGGAACACCAGCTGGAGGTCAGGTAGGAGATACTATGACATTTATAAAGGTATTTGGCAGCTATACCTGGACAATTTAATTGAGCTTTTTAAGTAGAAATTAACTTCATCTAAGCTTAAAATGTCTACATTTATAACAAGTCACCTTAGGCTCCTTTAATAAACTGCAGAGACAAATCAGGATTTTTACAGTGAGATTCATTTGTCTAAAAGTAGGGAGCTACTTAGGATGAGATAAATCATGTCTTGGAAGATCATAATAAGATAGTCAAGTTTTCATGACTAGGTAAAATGTAGACATACATATCGGTGTGTGATTACACAGATGCATTTGGAGACTTTTCATAAGTCACTTTCTAGCCTCTGAAATTTAAATATGCTAATTTCCTCATTCAGGTAAACAGAAAGCTGTTTGCTAAAGCCTTTGCTTAGTTCTGTAACTGTTTTCTGAATGTTACAAATTTTCTGCTTTTCGCTCACCAATGGTATGGACAAGATTTGCCTCAGCGGACTGAAAGAGTCTATAGCACAGAAAGAGGGATAAGGGCCTCAGGGCCTCAGGTGATGTTCTCCTTCAAGTTAGGGAAAAACCCCAAGTAAACACAAATTTAACTTTTCTCCCAATCCCAAACAATATTTCAAGCCTATTTAAAAAAAACAAAACAAAACAAAACAAAACAAAACAAAACCCACAACCAAGCAAAACAAACCAAAACCAACCAACCAAACCAACCCAAACCCACCCACCCACCCCACCCCAAACCCCCCCCCCCCCAAAAAAACACAACTCCCCCCCACCCCCACCCCCACCCCAAAAAAAACAACCTTAGGAAAGCCTTTGAGTTTGAGGTGATAAATCCAGACTATTACTGTCATTCTATTACTTAATTAGTGGAAATTTTAGTATTAGTACTTCAGGTTGTTGAATTCCTCTCCTGACTCTGGGGTCACAACTACAGTCAATACAGTCAGTAGATAATTATTACTGCAATTCACTAAAGTTATGTTGCTGTCCCATTGATTTCAACAGTGCCAGACTATTGCTTATAACATTTCATTAAGTTTTTCTTTAAAAGTTTCAAGCTGAGGAATTGCATGTGGTTGGAACAGCTAAATACTTTTTGTTAGCATAGTTAAGACTGTTACATTATCTTGCCAGTAATAGGCATCTACAATGTAAAATCTAAAATGTATTATCTGATAAGATTTGAAACCAAGTGGAAAAATATTGTTTTATTTCATTAGATTTTACCTTAGAAATAAGAATGAAAACCTGGATTATAGATTACACAATGGCATATATACCAACTAAATTTTGGATTTTTTGATCTTGGAGAACTTTATGTGGCACCTGATCTGCTAGCAACAGCTAGAGTACATCTGCCTCAGAGGGACAGAAAGATCCTTGCACATGAGTTGGCAGGGGTTGTCAATAGGGATTTAAACTAGGCTCAAAGTGGGAGGGGAGGTGAAAGACGAAGTAATATCAGAATGGCCTGTGGCAAGTGGCAGGATGATACATCAGCGTTGGAAGGAAAGGGTGACAGCAAGGATCTCCAACCTGTTGTACTGAGGCATGTTGTGATGCCTTCAACAAAGGCACAGCTGGACCAAGAACTCCTGAGGTAATAGGAGACAAGAGGGTGGCTGTCACAAAACACCTCGGGGGATCAGTGGAATGCTCCTCTAAGAAGGCGACACGGCCGGCAGAGCGACTGAATTGTCTCTACACCAATGCACTCACCATGAGCAATAAACAGGAGGAGTTGGAAGCTATCCTGCTACAGGAAAGCTATAACTTAGTAGCAAATATAGAAACCTGGTGGGATGAATCCTATGACTGGAGTGTGGCTACAAGCTGTCCAGAAGGGACAGGAGAGGAAGGAAGAGTGGAGGTGTTGCCCTCTATATAAAGAATTGGCTAGAGCGTAAAGAGTTTTTGCTAAAGAATAGCCATGAGCAAATTGAAAGCTTATGGGTAGGAATTTGGGATCAGGACAACAAAGGGAGCTTTGTGGTAGGAGTCTACTACAGGCCTCCTAACCAGGCGGAGCCTGTCAATGATGCCTTCTTACTCCAGCTTGAGGAGGCATCATGATCACAGGCTCTCATCCTGCTGGGGTATTTTAACCACCCCGATATCTGCAGGAAAAGCAACACAGCTGCAGGCACCCCAGGAAGCTCTTAGAGTGCCTAGATGACAACTTCTTGAGACAAGAAATAAACAGCCCTACTCGAGGAGATGCATTGTTTGACCTGATGGTCACAAATGCAAGCGATATCATCAGGGATGTCAAAGTTGAAGACAGCCTGGGCTGCAGTGATCATGCCCCGGTGTAGTTCACTGTCCTAAGAAATTTGAAGCCCCCAAGAAGCACAGTTAGGACTCTAAATTTTAAGAAAACAAACTTCCAGCTTTTCATGGAGTTAGTAAAAAGGACCCCATGGGAAATGGCCCTCAGGGACAAAGGAGTGGAACAAAGCTGGCAGATCTTTAAGGGTGCTCTCAATAGAACACAAAAGATCTCAATCCCGACATGTAGGAAATTGGGCAAGGAAGGCAAGAGACCACCATGGTTGAACCATGACTTGCTAGTCAAACTGAGGGGCAAGATGGAGCTACACAGGAAATGGAAGAAGGGACAGGCATCCTGGGAAGAGTATAGGAATGTTGCCCGGGTGTGTAGGAATGAGGTCAGGAAGGCCAAGGCACAGCTAGAACTGAATTTGACAAGGGATGTAAAAAAACAAAAAAAAAAAAAAAAGGAAGGAAGGTTTCTGAAGGTACACTAACCAGAAAAGGAAGTTTAAATAAAACATACCGCCCTTGATGAGCAACAGTGGGGAATTGTATCAACAGACGAGGAGAAGACAGAATCTCTCAACAACTTTTTTGCCTCCGTCTTCACTGGCAACCCCTTTCCTCCTAGCTCCCAAGGTGACCAAGGTGACAAAGTCCCTCCCACTCTAAGTGAAGACATCATACGCGATCAACTAAGAAACCTGAAGATATGCAATTTCATGGGACTTGATGAAATATACCTCAGAATCCTAAAGGAATTGGCTGATGTAGTTGCCAAGCCACTTTCCATGATATTTGAAAAGTCGTAGCGGTCAGGTGAAGTCCCTGCGGACTGGAAGAAAGGAAACATCACACCCATTTTTAAAAAGGGTAGGAAGGAGGACCCTGGGAACTACCGACCTGTCAGCCTCACCTCTGTGCCTGGGAAGATCATGGAATAGATCCTTCTAGATGCCATGCTTGTGCACATGGAGGACAAAAGGGTGATTCAGGACAGCCAACATGGCTTTACTAGGGGCAGGTCCTGCCTGACTAACCTAGTGGCCTTCTATGATGGAGTGACTATGTCACTAGATAAGAGATGACCTATAGATGTGATCTATCTGGACTTCTGTAAGGCCTTTCACATGGTCCCCCATGACATCCTGCTTGCCAAATTAGAGAGATACAGATTTGATGGGGGGACTGTTCAGTGGATAAGGAATTGGCTAGATGGTCGCATCCAGAGGGTTGCACTCAATGGCTTTAAGTCCAGTTGGAGAGAAGTAACAAGTGGTGTCCCTCAAGGGTCTGTGTTGGGACAGATACTGTTCAACGTTTTTATCAATGACATAGACAGAGGGATTGAGAGCAACATCAGCAAGTTTGCAGATGACACCAAGCTGTGTGGTGCTGTCGATACACCTGGGGGACAGGATGTCATCCAGAGGGACCTGGACATGCTGGAGAAGTGGGCTCAAGTAAACCACATGAAGTTCAACAGGAGCAAGTGCAAGGTTCTGCACCTGGGCTGGAACAATCCTCGCCATCAGTACAGACTGGGTGACGAGGTATTAGAAAGCAGCCCTGAGGAAAGGGACTTGGGGGTGCTGCTGGATGAGAAGCTGGACATGAGCAGGCAGTGTGCGCTTGCAGCCCAGAAGTCCAATCGCATTCTGGGCTGCATCAAAAGAAGTATTGCCAGCAGGTCCAGAGAAGTGATTCTCCCACTCTACTCTGCTCTGGTGAGACCTCATCTGGAGTACTGTGTGCAGGTCAGGAGCCCTCAATATAAGAAGGACATAGACCTGATGGAACGGGTCCAGAGGAAGGCCACAAAAATGATTAGGGGGTTGGAGCACCTCCGTTACGAGGACAGGCTGAAGGAGCTGGGGTTGTTCAGCCTGGAGAAGAGGAGGCTCCAGGGAGACCTAATAGCGGCCTTCCAGTACCTGAGGGGGGCCTACAGAAAGGCTGGGGAGAGTCTGTTTACAAAGGCCTGCAGTGGACAGGATGAGGGGCAATGGCTTTAAGTTGGGAAAGGGCAGATTTAGATTGGATATTAGGAAAAAGGTTGAGGCCCCTTCCCTGGAGATATTCAAGGTGAGGCTCGATGAGGCCCTGGGAAACCTCTTCTAGTTAGGGATGTCCCTGCTGACTGTGGGGAGGCCAGACTAGATGATCTTCAGGGATCCCTTCCGGCCTGGATCATTCTATGATCCTATGATGTATGGTCTTCAGTGAGCAAAGTACTACACGATAAAGGAGACCTTACCTCTTTAGGAACATATAAAAAATAAACACAGCTTTGAAGAATCATATTCTATATGTTTCTGTTGTCAAAAACCAGCAGGTACATTTAATTCCTTTTATTTAATATTATGTAATGTGTTAGTGAATGCAGGGATGAATTCTAAGAAATAAACCTGCTTGGCAATGTTGCTACACACCCTAAATAGAAGATACTAATCTTTCTCCTTTCCCCCTGCACCACCCCAAGATATTTTTGGTGGACTTATTTTTCCTATTTGCTGTTATATTAAGGAAGACAGAAGAAGGCAGTTTTCTCTGTATTTATTGAAAATAGAGCTAACACAATTAAATCAAATTCACAAATATTCAACCTGAGTTATTGAAATTTAATTGGAAGTGACAGCTGTGCCTGGTTATGTCTTTGAATAAAAATATGCATGGAGTTTTGGGTAGGAATTAGAAGGACGGGGTGAGAGAAAACTGAATTATCTGTCAAAACAAGGATTTGGGCACAATTGTGTCTTACTAACTCAGCAATCTCCTCCAGACTCCCCTTCCCCACTCCTATAGTCATCTCTTTGGAGTAAAACCTTAAAATTAAGAAAGTTATCAGATGCATATTAGCTTCCCGCAAGTTATACAGTATCAAGGCACCACACCAAATCTTCCTAAGGTACAGAGCTAGTATATGTGAAAATTCCATTATTATTAACTTAGATTAATAAAATGTGTACCATGAGGCACCTTTGCTATTTTGCTGGATTTTCGTTACACTATCAAAAATTAAATTTGACCTTTTATATCATAAACAATTAACATGGGTCATATTCATGTCAGGTTTGTATTGAATCAAAATTGTGTTTCTGGGAATAGAGAATGTGAATACTTTTAATAAGGTTTCAGTGACAGAGTGATAAATTCATTGTGACAAAAGGCACACGCTAACCTGTGGTGAAAAAACTAATGTCATGCATTTTATGAACGGCTGGTGTGCAAGAAATCTAAGTACAATTTTCATTTTATTTGGAAAGTTATTAAAATGACTGTCAAGGTTAAAGATAATAAGCAGTCAACTTCTTTAGATTTCCTTTGATTTGTAAAGCATGTAGTTAAAATATAGTGTCCTAGAAGTGAAGTAACTTTTCCTAAGAAAATATCTAAATGTGTATTTAATGAAATTGATCAGTTCTTGTACCTAAAATTCTGAATGACCAAAACCTAATTGCCAGGTTCTGCTGATTTATTGGCTATTTATACACTGTTCTTTTAAGGTTTTAATGGGACAGCCCTTATCATGTATCTCAATTGTCTATCATGTCTAGCAACCCTATCATTCTTCTTTTGAAGTCAGTCAGGCACAGCAGCCATTCAGCAGGTCTAAGGCTCTGAGGAAGCTGTGACCATCGTACTGGAAAAGCATCACTTGGGACTCTGTCACACTCAGGATAAACAAGTCTGTCTAACCTTCTGAGATTCTTCCACACACTTTTTCTGGAGTACATTTTCCTTTGTCTTTTGCATACACAGAAGATTCTCTTTATGTAATTGGATGATCTACTCAATCCCTTCATGGGGTTTTGTATTTTTCTTTTGAGGTATACTTGCACATGGTGCACATTGCTCACTTCTTCCATCTCATTCAGAGATGGAGACTATGGGTTTTTATCTTCTGAAGAGGTGGCTTTAATATCCTGTCAGTGTTTTTCAAACATGCTTGCAGCTGTTTTAAGGTTGATCCTGGTCTACCCCATGGCAATGGGTAGCCATCTACCCCTAAGGTCGTGGGAGTTAATGGCACTGTTGTAGAATAGTATAGACATAGCCACTATTTCTACACTTTCCTGTGAGTATTAGGTAGGGTGTCCTGTAACTCTTAGCAGTGGAAGTTTCTGGGGTCCTTTCTCAGTAAGTTAAAGATTGAATGAATAAGTAACAGCTGGTGTACAATCTTGGCTCAGAAATGCACAGAAGAAATGCAAGGTGAGGTCATGCTGGTGAGGCCAGAATAAATAGCGAGATATTTCAGTAAGGTTTCAAGCTGGCAAGGTGAGGGAAAAGTAGAAAAGTGAAACAAGAGTTTCACAGAGAACAGACAGTGTTTTCAGGGTTGTTTTGTCAGATTTTTTAAAGCTTGTAAAAGGAGAAGTTTTGGTTAATTTAATACCTTCTGTGGATTTAGCCATATTAAAGTTAACTAACCTTCCTATCTAAGTTTTTTTATAAACCATCTTAAGACATCATTTCAGAAGATGGCTGTCTATTAACTATAAAAGAAGCCTATTTGACAAACACAGCTAGCGTTTAAGTTTTAAGCAGCTTAAACCTTGCAATATAAATCCAATGTTTTGTGTCAAAAGATACATCAAGTCTCCAGACTGGCTGAAATACCTTTCTCTTATTAAGACAGGTTTGCATTGTACTTCAGAGCTTGTGAGATTTTCAGTATTGTTTAAACTTTATACACAAATTAAACTATTTTATTTCCTTTTTCTCTCTAAATTCCCTTGAAACAGCTTTATCTATATTAAAACTGCCTTCAGAAAGAGAACACTGAGCTAGCAAAAGACGGTATCAACAATATGAAATATCTGAGCACCACTTTTTCTCAAGATTTATCTGGCTTGAAATGTGTTATGAACAGTGCACTTCAGAGGGCAACTGGCAACATCAATAACTCAAGAAATACAAAATATACATAAAGGAAGAAGTTTTTGTGTAGTTTGATACAATCAGCTAAGGGGTTTATTTCAATTTGGTTAACTTTAATATTTCTTATAAAATTTTGAGACTTCTGTACTTATTTAAAAGTGTCCATGAGCATGGTTTTTACTTTCTTTTTTTTTTATCAATAAGAGGACTGACATTCACATTTTGCTAATCTTAATTCTTCTCAGAGAATTATTTACAACTAGTGATAACAAAGACTCCATTTCAGCTAGTCTTGTTTTCTGTATTTTTTATGCCCGAGTTTATAAAATTTTTCTACATATCATGCTTGCTGTGACATAGATTCTAAATTATTTTGTTGAGCAGATGAAATGTCTCATAATCTTATTTTTTAATATGATGGTGAACCTCTGATTCAAAACAATATGTGGTAGACTGAACAGAAGGTCAGAAATTGTTACTGACTTTAGTAATCATCGAGGAATCTGGGCTAGACTACCAGTTTTGTAACTTATATTAAATGATAGTTGCTCAAACCATAGGGCTTATCTTATTTGGGAAAGGATTACCAAATGCTTTCTGCTTGTAATAGTATTATGTGATAAACAAGACACGAATACATGGGAAACTCTTTTAAATAACTTAATACAAATACAAAAGACAAATTTTAGCTGGATTCTAGATGTTAACACAGTTAGATGTCAATACTGTCATTCCTGTTACATGGTACCTTACTGCTCATTGAGTTGCTCATAGAATCTGAGTAGAATACATGTACCTGCTTTCATATCTAACATAAGCCTGAAAAAGAAACTTAAACATTGACATTTGTACTGGGTCTGGTGGAGAAAGGGTTAATTTCTTCCCAGGACCTAGCAGGGACTCAGGTATTCCATCCCATGTGGG
>JAOTQQ010000001.1:168079295-168119599 GCA_026546715.1 Gallinago undulata
AGCGGCGGTTAGCGCCCTGCTGAGTGCGCGTGGCTGCCACGTGGTCCTTTGTTGCCGTCTGAGGCTAAACCACGACAACATTCAAGGGAATTTTCCAACAATATGCTCATTGAAATTATTACTTAATGCAAGACTCATCTAGCACTTACTAGGTAACCTTGTAAACTGTAAAGCCTGCTAGGCTGGATACTCTTTGATAATGCTGAGCATTGCTTGCAGATAAGCATCTATAGTCACTTTCTTAAAGAAGAAAAAAGAAAAAAGGCACACACACCACAAACCGTACACACACACACATATATAAATGCAAAATCTAACCAAAGGAAAAGTAGCAGTAGTACTTATGTTCTGAACAGAAATTTTGTAGGTTTAGCCGTGAAAAAAACAGCTGGGTTTACTTTGCTCTTCAGACAGAAAAGTGCTCGGACTTTTTATCTACATTTCAGTCTCCTCTGTCCCACCCTCATTATTAAATCAGAATTGGAATCAGAAGACATGGATATGAAGAGATAATTCGATTTACTGTACCTTCTCATCCACTCTTTCTATAGCTGTTGTGGTTTGAGGTAAAACAAAAACAATTTTGTGTTCTGTAATTTTTACATTTTAGTTAGGCCTCCTCTAACTCTCTGAAATTAATGGCATATTGTGGAGAAAACCGCTCCTTCTCAGCATGATAAGGCCAATGTTTGTGCTAAATGCCAAGAAATGGTATGCAGAGAGGCCCTTGCTTATACTTATTGCTATAACAACCAAGGTCAGCCAATTTTCGTTATTTGCCCCTTAGAGGGTTGGAAACGGAAAAGTGTAGAGGGGTCACACCTGTGGGGAGGAACAGACAGGACAGGTGACCCAAACTTGACCAACTGGGGTATTTCATTCCATCTGCCCCATGCTCAGTATAAAAGCTGAGGGATCAAAGGGTCAACTTTCTCTTCCTGCAATGGCTGACATCAGAAGAGGCCCCTGTCTGTTCATTTGCCTTTGATCCCAATTTGTGTGTTCCTGACTCCAGAGCTGGAATCCAGTTCCCATCCATTACTGAGTCCAGTCTGGGACTTCCCAGTGTCTGCCGGTGACAGGACTTTCATCCTGGGAGCTTGATATGGTTTTGAATATATTGTATCTATTTCATTATTATCTTCTTTTTTATTTTAATATTTTCATTAAAGTAGTTTAGTTCATTCTAAACTTCTGTGTCTCCTTTTCTCTTCCTCTCCTCTCTTCTTGGGGGTGGGGGGAGGGAAGGGCCATCTGTTGGTCTGGTTACAGTGATTTTGGCTGAAACCACGACAATAGCTTTGGTAATTAAATTATGGCTAGCATATGCTGTTTTTTGGAAGAGTTTGGTTAGGTTTGTATGGGAGTTTGGGAGATTTGGGGTGGGTTTTTTTGTTCTTGGTTGGTTGGTTGGTTTTCCCAGTTTCAGCATTCTATCATTTAACTTTATAAACTTTTCAGTTGATTTTTCAGATAAATGAGTTCATTCTTTTAACTGATGTCAGTTGCAGTGGAATAGATATTTTCCTAACTAGATTAACTAGTCCTTACAAAATAATGACTCATATGTTTACATTGTACAGTCACCAAAATTTGCTTGGTCTGACTTCACTATATTTGGAGCAGTGATATCTAGAGGCAGTATAGTTCACTGTCATTTCAGAAATTATGTCAGTAATAGGTCTATAATAGATGCTTTCTGGGTTCTTTTTTGTGTCTCACTAGCACAATGATTCATTTAACCAAGCTGGGAGCATTTTACAACTGAAAGCTTTGTTTCAGCAAATTCCAAACTAGAATTTGTATTTTTCTGTAGCCAATGAAAAATGTTTTTGAAAAATGTTATTAACCAACTTGCAATCAATAATTGCTAAAGTATTTTTTAAACTATATTTAAAAATAGTAAATGTTATAATGTGCTGCATGTTATAAAATAATTAATGTAACAATTCAAACATTAAGATAATACCAATAGTGCAGACTCTATGCATACAGCAGTATATTGTATTAAGAGTTTATATTTTAATTATTAATTAACATGAAGTCAATATAACACTTTTTTTTAATCAAAAGTAATATTTTTGCTGAGTTTTCCTCTTTTTATTCTCCTTATCTTGAGGCAGATACACATGCAGAATAAACACGCTTTATTTCCAGTTGACATTTAAAGCACACTTTTGCCTTTTGTATTTTTCTACTTGAACAAAACAGTTACCCAATATAATAACAGAAATTTTTCAATCTCAGTCTTGCTGTGTTTCTCTGGAGCTATAACTGAAACTGTCAGAAAAATGAAAGTAAGAAAAATAGCACACTAGAGATTGTAGAATAATTGGTGTGAAAAAAAAAAAGTATAGGATGAAATATTTTAAAATACCTAGCTTTTAAAAAATATATAGGTAAAGTCTTAGCTTGTGTCTTTTTATAAAACAATGTGATAGAAAAAATAATTAAAAATCAAAACTTCTGAGAACTTTGTGAGTTATACCAGATCTCTATTTTTAAAGATCCAGGGCCTCATCATGCTTTGAGTCTCAATACGAGTATGATCGTTCTCCTTTATTACAAGTTTTAGCAGAGTTTATATAGGCGAACAGCAGATACACACGCTAGCAGGTGTTACACGATTGGCTGCCAGCTCTCGTTCACCTGCCTTAAGCTTTCATATAATTGGTACAAGGTTGCTGCCCACACGCAACACTAATCCCTTAGTTCCCAAGCACAGTTCCGTTTTATTAAGCTTACACAAAGGCTAGAAAAACATGTTTACCATAAAATAAGTGTGGTCAAGGAAAGGACAATGCCATCCTCAGGCCTGCTGCTAAGGCTGCAGGCCTGAGGCCAAGGCTTTAGGCCTACGGCTAAGGCCTCTCCCCTGATCCCGTGTCTAAAACTGTATTGTTCATCCCAGTCAAGTCATGTCCTTTTGCAGACAGCCATTCCTCCACACATAGCGTCCTGAAAAAAGGAAACGCTGATTTTGACCATGCCTTTTCTATATTTATCAAGAAGAGATATTTAATTTTGCAAGGTATGCAGAATAAGTCAGGTACCATTTGTCATCTCCTTCGTTAACTTCAATATCTTTCCAAAATCTTATTCTCCGTCTGGTTAACTGGATTTATAGCACTATGTGAAGGTATTTACATCGCTATATGAAGGTATTTACATCAACATACCTACACAGAAGTAAATAAAGTTATCATAGAGCCCAGGCAGAACAGATCCCCATATTTTTACAGTGTTGTCCCTTTCCAAGAGGGAACATCTTCAAAAGAAGGGAAGTTCGGTTTTTAGCCTTCTTTATACCCTTCTTCCGTCATTAGTCCTTTCTCTCCTCTCCTCTCCTCTCTTAATGTTACATTTCTTCTCATAGCTTCCAAAATCTTTCCAGTAGTACATTAAGTGAAATTACTCCCATCTGTCTGTATGATTATTTCTTTCGCTCTTCAGTCATTTTAATACCCACTGTTCTGTGAAAGTTAACAGATCATATTGGTCATATGAATGTTTGAGTCTGTGGTACTCTCTTCTGCACAGTCTGTTTTTCCACTGCTTCAAATGTAAACTTATTCTTGGCTTTAAGAAACTGCATATCGATTCCCCTATTTTCAGTCTTTTCTTGTCTCTTCATACATACAGTTTCAATCTCTACAAACTCTTCATTCAGTATTAGAAATATGCAAGTATTTTTTTCATTTTCTCACCCACTCCCCCCTGAGTGGATTATCTATAATATACATTTATGAATTATGACTTAAGTATTAAAACCTGGAAATTATTTTATTGTTCATTCAGTAATACCTATATTCTCGATTAATGCTTTATCATTTAAATGTAAAAATAAGTCAGTCATTACTGAATCTTGCTGTGCTGAGCAGATGAAGGACCTACAACATGATTTTTAAAGAATATATTTATTCATGTCAGGGAGCAAATATCTGCAAACCAATGCACAACAGTGAATTATCAATTATGAATACAAAATTATTCCTCAAATATTGAGATGACTATATGGAGTTTTCATTTTCAATGAGTTTTTGAAAGCAAAGAATTAAAGAGTAGGTTTGCCTGTGTAGCTAGAGTTCTCAGTAGAGGCAAAAGCTTACTGTTGCTTGGACAAAAGTTGCAATTTTGTTGAAATTGAGCATAATGCAATAACAGATGCACTGCTTATTTTTGACACAGCCCAACATTTTTTACTCCCCAATAATAAATGAAATAATAATAAAAAACCATTACATTTAAATACTGGAAAGTTTGAAGGTTTTGTTTTGGTTGGCTGGTTGTTTTTGTTTGTTGTTCGTTTTTTAAAAAAATATCCAAAAGATTACTATGATGGGATAAAATGCAAAATGATGATAACTTTTATTGCCTGTCTAATTTCCCTTTAACAGTATTAAAAAAAAAATAAATAAAAAAATATTGGAGCTAACCTTCACAAGAAGTCCATTACAGGAGTTTCATAATGTTTTAGAATCTAAGTTAATGAGTAAAAGAAGAAATGTGGTACCTCTTACATAAACTTTAGGATTTTGAGATAAACTGAACAATAAAGGAACAATCAGGAAATAGAATGACTAGATTTTATCAATGGAAAAAGTAAAAAGCCCTATTCCACCATAAGGATTCAGGTTTAATATAGTTATCTGTAATCTCCAAAAATGGAAACAAAGACTGAACATGGAATTTGTATATTCAGTTTATTTAAAGTCAGGGAGAAGAGACAAGTGTGACTAGACATAACAAAATATACCAGAAGACAACTTATTGTAAAAGGAAATACTGTGCTGAAAGATGCTAAGTAATTTGGGGCAGTGATTTAAGCTTTTTTATGTACAGGATAATCTTCAGAAAAGGAAAAAGTATTTACATTGATGTGGAGAAAGAAAATAATTTTACAGATTTAGAAACATCAAGATATTTGTAATAAGCATGATGAGAGAATATGACTGCTAGTAATAAAGGATAGGAAATAAACAATATGACCTATATGATATACAAGGTAGAACATTATGTTGATTCATAAAAATTTCATTTATTTGACAAAATAAAAAAAAAAGAAGAGGAAGACAAGAGGGAATATCATGACATTTCACATAATGTACTATTGCAGAGGGGAAAAAAAATCAAAAACTATATAGACTTTTCTATATCTGTGGACAACTAGTGACAATTATGTTCTGTAAAGTTAATATCTTCTGGAATGAATGAAGGGCAACATGAAATCATTTAGGAGTCAAGAATCTTGGAGTCTGTCCAGAGACCAAATTTGCTCAATCACAAGATAAGATTATTTTCGGTTAGGATTTTTTTTCCTGAAAACCTTGGAAAGGATTGACGGAAAGCAAAACGTAACTCTCCTTCAGAATTTAAGATCTAGTTAAGCATTTTAAATTGTTCCTGACTGTCTTCAGTGGATTTTTTCTGATCATAGTATGAATAGTTAGATACTGAACATTTATAGGTTCAATGTGATATCAGTTGGGCAACTAATGAGATCTAATACAGCATCTCCTATATTCCAATAACGTATGTGTGCTTGGGGATAATAACCTGAATAAAACATAAAATATGCAACATAACTATAAATATTCTTTTTTTCCTTATTTCCTTGGTAGACCAGACCTGCTTATAGTTGAATGGCATAAATGTTATTAATCAGTAACTGAAAATGTGGTTGGTTTGATTGTTCTATTTTTGGCAATCTGTCAAACACCACAGCTTTCTGGTTTGTTTTCTTTTCAAGAAATGCTTGATCCATTATTAGCTTTTTGCATTCAATACTTAAAATATATGTATTGACTTTTTAGCATATAGTTAACATCAGTCTGCTGCTATTGATGCTTGCCTGGAAAAAAAAATCTGGAAAATACACTTTTGTGATTATTCATGTGAATTAATATTGAAAACTAAATATGAGATCCCTTTAAATGTTCTTTACTATGTTGTAGTATGACAGAAATAATAACAATATTAAAGGGCACATTCTATACCAAGCCTCATGCCAATTGTTTGTTTGTGATTTGTGTCATCCTGGTTGCCAGAGCATATTCCATTTCTTAACAGTGAATACATCTCAATAAATAATAACCTATATAATGAACTGATATTTCTCTGCCATATTTATTACATAAACTTGTGAAACTGTACTTTTAATGTTTTTGATAAAGCTACAATTTAATAACAAAGGTGTTGTTATGGTCTTGATCAGACTTTTCTTATACGATTATATTGCGTTCTGACCTTTAGTCTTTTGTGCAAAACCTTAAATTTCATTTACACCTCAATTATACCCTTAAAATTAGATATTCTTGGAAGCAAGGATGACATTAGTGCTAGCACATAGCAGACATTACGTAACATCATTTATTGGTTTCACTAAAATATTCAGGTATCATCAAGTAAACTTGACAAACTACTGTAGCTCTGTGATGAAAATTGAGAATGTGCTTTTGAAATAAACTTTTAAATATTGAATGTGACATCTATCTATTTTAATCAAATCATTTTCCTCCCTTAATGTGTTTTCCTTCACTTCACTTCATGTCAGATCATATGCAATGGCATAGCTATCTGTTTATCTGTGAAATGTCAGAACAGCGAAGCTGACCAAGGAAACAAATGCATATTCATCTACTAATTCATGTGGTTAAATGAATTCATTTCCTATGCATTAAAGTGGACCACTAAATAATTTACCAGTATCAAAGAACAAGTGATTTCTCAGCATATAAACTTGACAATTTAAAGAATTGCGCAATACAGTGTTGGACATAAAGGATGTTTTTAAAATGAGAAGTAGGCTGCAAGTTGACAGTACAGAAAGACTGAAATTTAACATAATATATTGTTACAGAAAGGCTTCTTCTCACTCTTCACCCAAGCAGTCAGACTGACTTCATTATTTCTGCTCATGATAGCAAGGATTTTTTGTCTCTGTAAAAATACATATGCTTTTACTTTGAACCTGCGAGCTCTGAGCTAAATCCACTGTATTATTTTTTGGTTGATGATGTAAGACCTGTAGGTAATACTAGATACTCTGATGTTATAAACTGCTGCAAAAATACTCATTGAAATCTGAAGACTACATGTAAACAAAAGTACAGAATGCCTTCACTACTCAGTCCATAGAAATTGGTTATTACTGTATAGATTTGTTTGTACTTCAGATTCAATTAAGCCAAATGATAGAAGGGTTTGATTAAAACTGTTTTTTTTTTATGCTACAACATCAGTTTCAAAGAATTTGAATGATCTATATATTTACAAATTTCTTCAGGCTTTTATGGGAAAAAAGTAAGAATGCCAAAAATAAAAATGAAAAAAAAAAAGGAAAAATTCTCACTTAATTTATGAGGTGGGATTCATCTCACCTAACAGTTCAAGGTTTTTCCTCCCCTGTTAGTGGTGAAAGACATACTATGACTTTTATAAAGGGATAAGATAGCTGCCTGTTTGAATTATTTGTCTATTGACTAAATTCTTTTAATTGCTATCTTAACCTGGATTTAAAAAAAAAGCAAGAAAAACAAAGCAATAAAAAAGAACAAACCCAAACCAAATAATAATAATAAAAAAAAAAACAAGGAAACCTTTTAGATAACTAAAGATAAGAAGGATAAATTCATCCCCTAACTTTCAGAAAGTTAAATTTAGAAAAAAATACCTTACATCCCCTAAGTAATGGCAAAGATAAAATCTTGATTGTGCTGAATTAAGTTGCATATTGTGACAGACTTTTAAAAGACAAGATTTTTCTCTAAATTTGTATGAGAAAGTCCAAAAAATCAAATTAATTTCATAAAATAATCAATCATGTTCCTATTTTAGGAAATAAGGGATTGCCTCTTCATTACATAATCACAGGTTCTTCTGCAGATAGCAAATATAATAGTGGTGAATGCTACCTCTTCAAAAAAGTCTAGATGAGTCAGTATATCACACACCATTACATAGATCGTACTATACAATTGTAGCACACCCATTTGGTAAGTCAGCCCCTCCTCACAGTTTTGTATCATCTGAAAAATTATGTTTAGGAATTATTTCCTCTTCACAAATCCATGCTGACTACTCCTGATCATGTTCTTGTCTTCCATATGTCTGCTTATCATTTCCAGGATTAGTTGCCCCATCAGCTTCACAGGGACTAAGGTGAGGCTGGCAATCCTGTAGTTTCCCAGGTCTTCTTTCTTGCCCTTCCTGAAGACAGCAGTGACATTTGCTTTCTTCCAGTCTCATATGAGGGGTCTGTGACCCCTGAAGGTTAGTCTTGCCAGCAAAGACACAGGTGAAGAAGAACTTAATAATTGAGAACCTTGACCTTTTCCTTGGCCTGTCAATAGCACCCAGGATAATCTTCTCCATAACTTTTCCAGGTACTGGGAACTAGCGTACTAGGTACTCCTGGGTACTAGGAGGTCTGTTGTTTCCTGTGTCTTCCCTCATTCCCTTCTTGTAAACTAGTATAATGGTGGCTAGCTTCCAGTAAGTGGAGAACTTCCCAGACTCCAAAGACCTTTGGAGCTCATCTAAAAGATTCCTAAGGAAAAGGCACCCAAAGATTGAACGTTAACAGGAGACTGAATGGGAGAAGAATGTGTTTGGCATTCCCCCTCTTTACTGTGTATTTAGTCTGGCTATGTACTCTATTTTGTCACGATAGATTTTGGTAAGGGTGTGGACAACAACTGAGGAGATCAAATGAAAATGAAATGGGTGAAATTTCCACACAAGCTAGGAGTCTAGATTCTCAGGCTTGCCAAAACAAAAAGACACATGGATGTGCAGAAGAACACAAATTGATGTGTTTGGTGACAGGAGGGTATCTTTGATATGAAGCTTGTTTTCTGTTTTCTTGTTTTCTGTTTTCTGTTACTGAACATCAGGTTATGAAACAAAAATACTCCAAGTCTGATCAAAAGAGTCAACATTTGCTTCAGTTGATGTTTTGGGGACAAGATTATGACTTGCATAAGATTATTGATACATTGTCAGTAAGAAGGAAAGAACTCAAACTAGCCTGTCTGAACTACTATTTTAGTATTGGAAATATAGCATGAGAACCCACAACCATGGAAGTAAGGAAAACCAAGAAAATAACCATTGGCTTTCTGTCCCAAAAGCTTCTTTCCTATTTTTCATGTTACAGGATAGATATTCACATAAGTTTAAGTCCGAGAAGAATCTTCAGAATGTTGATTTTTTCATTTTCTCAGTTTCAGTGGAGACGATTAGAATCTCTCCCAAATCTACATAGTTACATTCATGACCTTCCACAAATTACATTTGTGCATTCTTATTTCTGACAGAGGGAAAAGCGTATGTCCAACATGCCTGATTTTGCTGAAAATTCAGAAGCTGTTTCTGGAGAAAAGGATACATTTACATTAAACATAGAGAAAACAAAACAAAAGGTCTATGATGAATAATTTTTTTTTTAACGTAACTAAACATGTGATATCGTTATTGAGTAATATCATGATATTAATAGAGTTCATTTTGCATGTTTTAAGCTATCTAAATATTATAAGTTTCTTTCAAGATTACAATCACCTATTGAAGAGCTCACTGGGCTTTGTGACCACATCAGTTTACTTTCTTACATTTTCTTCAGAGTATTATAATAACTTGAAGTTCATGAGATTCCTCTCTGCCCAGCTCTCCAGCGTGTCAAGGTCCACAACACCTTGAAGTATTAGATTGAACAGTTATGATAGATATACGTTACTGACAGATACGCTTTACTTTCAGTTGCTGAAAGGGCTGCATATGGGTCTAATTCATAGTTTGACCTGTCATCATTGCTAACCATTATTTGATTGAAAATGTAAGAACATGCAGAGCACAGAATGGAAAGAAATGTATGACTGATCCAGAAAAGTGTGCAAGATATGTGTAATTGGTCATACTGTAGTTCACTCAGATAGGCTAAGAGTCATAAATTGGGCTATTTTTCTGAAGTTTCTGCCTGCACAAACCATTTGCTTGACAATCTTTGAATTTTTTCTTGTTTTCTCTGTATCGATTTCCAATGGAATTGTCACTCTAACTGATTAATCTGTGTAGGTATACGGAGCACAGATGTTCTCTTGCTTTTTTTTCAGGTTAAATCTCATACAAACACTCCTGCTCCTTGCCTGAAACAATAGGGAAGCAAGCTGAAAATGTCTTTGAAAGGAGGGCACAGAATATAGGAGAAAAATGAGTAAACAGAGTAGTAAGAGAGATGAATGTGGAAGGATGCAGAAAAACAGGATTCATATTGCTGCAACATACATATTTGGGTATTAGGCTTCACTGTTTTCTATTGTTAATGCTTCATATAAGTTAATGATTTTTTGTGGATTCTAAAAAATCTATTTGTTCCAAGTTTGTGTCTCTACTTGAAAGCATCATATTTCAATCAGTTATTACTGCCTGTTGTTACGTCTGTTAAAGACAATGATGAACTTTACACTGATGTCAATTAATTCAAATGAGGTCCAGAGAATGAATAAAATTGAAGCTAGATCTATATCATGGAGCATTTTATTTTTTTCCAAACATGATTTTTCTTATAGAATCATAAATTATATTGAATTGGAAGGGATCCATAAGGTTCATCAAATCCAGCTCCCTATTCCTTGCAGGGCTACTTAAAATGTATTATTACTTCAGTCAGGGATTGGAATTGAGATGGAAATCAAATGAAGCACTGCAATGCTACCATGCCTGTTCTGTCACAGGTGCTTTGTCTCCTTAGCAGCTTTGTTCCATCAGGTGTAAAGCAGAGTACACATTTGAGGAAAGGATGTCTGGGTGACGCTCTATGAATCTGTAAGACCAGCAAACTGGAGGCTCCAATTCCAAGTTCAAGATTGAAGGATAAACAAAAGGCAATTAATATTTAATTAATCCTATGAACTTGTTTACTTCTATTCCTTTATGTGATCCACAAAGTTATCTTCAAGGTGACTTTTGGTTCACAAAACTGAAAACTTTAGTTAAATCTTCACTTTATTCACAAATAAACTTACAGAGAAGCATTATATAGTAATAGAAGGTTTGTATTCACGCTACAGTTATTGTTTGGGATCCAGCTGCAACAAAAACTTTGAAAGGGGAAGATAAGTTTTTATTCTAAATAACTGTTAGACCACTATGTACCAACACCTACCTAAGAATAAAGATCCTTCTGTCTGGTAAGCCTCATAATTCTGTTAACAGGCTCACTTACACTTGGAAAATCCTTTTATATAATAATCTGTCCATGGAATTTTCTTCCTAACCCACTCGCTTTTTATGCCAGTAAATAGAAGCATTCATAATTCTCTGTATATACAGAGAATGCACAGAGGGGGTTGGACTAGATGATCTCCAGAGGTCCCTTCCAGCCCCATGTGATTCTGTGATTCTGTAATACCTTCGCAAATACATACATACACACATACACAAGTATATAAATATAAAAATATATACATATATGTATATATTTTGTATTGTCTGGCTTTTCTTTGTAAAGCCATGATGTTTTATTTTAGATGATTTATAATTTTCTACTTCTGTTTGGTTTATCTTTCAATGTTTTTCTAGTACTGAATGAACTGTCACAACTTTATACATTCACGAATCAGACTTCTTTTAAAGTGAGTTATAACAAATTAGACTGCACAATTCTATAATAACACATTTAAATATGAATTTAATATTTTTTGTTTGAAACATTTTTGTTTTCAAAATGTATAAGAAACCTTTCTATTCCATTTTTTTTTCCCTAACGTTTTTCAACTTGACATCTCTATGTCTCAGTATCTCATCTTTTTTTAACCTAAATTAAGTCTCTACTAAGTATCATTGCACTATTCTCTACAAAGAACATTAAAGGAAAACATAAGGATGTTTTTAATATTCTTCCAATCTCTATTTCTGATTTACTAGTCACTTGAACTCCATGTAAACTAGGAGATCTACATATTGGTTTATAGATTTTTCAATTCAACTATATTTGAATAACAAACAATAATTTATGCTACATCAACTGACTATATTTAATGAATAGTTTGGTTTTTATATCTTTTGCCTTTGAATATAGCATTGATGCTGAACTTTTACATATTAAAGACATAAAATCTGTTTTTTCCATATACAAAGTCAAATATGTGTTAGGAGATCAATATAGACTTATATTTACTAATTCAGATTTTTAAAAATATTTTATTATTGTATTAATTTATTTAATAGCCAGATGGTAAATATTTCTACTGCCTCATTAAATATTTCATTTTGTTCATCTGTGCTTCAAATAATCACCTCTAAATCACAAGCCACCTAATATTCCTATTTGGTGTCTTCTTCAGAAGCCTGGGTTTGAGTTTCTACTTTTTGGTAAGATAAGCTGGAGCTGAAATTCAGTTCTTAATATCATAATAGAAGTTTAGTTGCTCTTTTTCCGCTCAACTACCAAATCCTTTCAGCTACCTTGCTTGTCTTCTTGAGAGGGTCAGAAGGACACATTGCTACTTGCTGAGTGGAAGAGTACTGTTTCAGAGCTAGTAATGAGAAAACTCTTCTCTGTTTATTCTTCTCATATCTGAGACTAATTAAGTCTACATTAACCATAAATATGTATTGCCATTATACATTAGAAACTTCATGTAAAAATATGCTCTGCTGTGTTGATACATAAAAATATTCCTAAAAAAGGCAAAAATGATGCCTTTTTTTCAAATCATTGCTTTCTCCCATGAATAATCTAATTTTATTAATGTCACTGCTCATGTGGCTAAAACCCCAAAGTGAGTACAAGAAGTCCAATTATGCTCTAAAATTACAAAGGGTAAACAGCAATAGAAGCAGCAGAAGCAGCAGAATTGGTTACACATTTCAGAAGGAAAGGCAATTCACAGAAACATTATTGTCAGGAGGCTATAACCAAGTATATGAATCAACAAAGTGAGGTTGCCTTCCATAGTTTCCTCTGTAACAGACACCTCTCCTATAGGTGGTTTTGATTACATTCTCAGGCAGCTGCTGCTAGGAAATTTTAACTCAATAGGGAAAGAAAATATTCTGTAACTTCCCAGGGCAGGAGGGGGAAGAGGGTGGGAACATGGGGGAGAGAAGAAAAGAGATTCCACAGACAAAACATTTCTGTAATAAAATGCACAAATTTTCTTCTGAAATAAATTAGTAAGCTAGACATGACATATATGATAGTGATTTGCGAGAAAGCTGGACTCGTAATGAGAAAAACTGTTAAGATATGTGGAAATCTACCTCTTTAATAGTATGTTATCACAGTGATTTCTTTGTTCAGGAGGCAGAGCAACAAGGACAAGAGCAACACCAGCAGTAGTGGTCTCTACCCAAATTGCTTAATCCGAAATGACTAAGGCTGTTTCTTTTTACCAAGTCAAACTGTTTCCGTTGATAGTGTAGTACTGGCTAAACATAGAGTAATTGAGCAACTTGTCTTCGTCCATGTATATCTTCTTTTGTTACTTTATACATATAATTTTGGCGGTGCTGTGAATTTGTAGCTCTATTATTTCTTTTTTCAGATTTCAGAATTTTGTCAAAATAGGAGCTTGTTAATAAAATGGCAGGATATGTGAGAAGAAGTATGTCTGGTGTTTTAAGAAAGACGGGGCAGCACCAGCCATTCTTCTTCCAATCAAAGTCTTCATTGTTACATGTGAAATCAATCACCAGTTTTGTGGGATTGATTTTTAACATACTGAATTTTACATGGTGGGAAAAACTGTCTTGTTGCAGTTCAAATATATTGCTAATTAACTTAGACAAATATTAGTTACCAAATATTACAACCACTGCCATATTCTTTGACAATTTAAAGAAATATAAAGTCTGAAATGTTATAAACCCTATTTAATAAAAATTTTAAGGTGTTCATCTTATTAAAAAGTAATTAAAATGACAGGTTTTTTGTTTACAGCAAGGAATTAAAGTGTTTAAAATCTCCACATTTATGACCTTATGTATCATGTCATGTTGTGTTAACATCAGTCTGAACACATTCATTTTTAAATATATGATGTGACATACTGTAATACAATACACATTGCTTAGGATTTAAGGGGCCCTTTTGTAATTGTAATTTGAAACAAGAATCATATCATTCATCCAATCCTTTCAAGACCCTGTTTTCAAACACTTTCAGGAACTAACTTTGTCTAACAACTGTTAACATTTTGGATTTAGTGTGCACCACCTACCTTATTTTGTGATCTGCTGAGAAAGTGCTCTTATTATATGTGTCAGCAAAAAGCTTTAATATGTCACTATTAATAGAAGTTCTATGCTTACATTAGAATTTCACTGATGTAACACCAGTTATTTCAGTGAGGTAACTCTTTATTTACTACACTAAGAAGACCGAGACAAGGATAAGATAGAGTAATTTGGGACCCATCAACTAAGTTGATGCACTTATATGCATCGTGGTATTTATTAGCAGAACCTACATCCTTTATTTCACAACAAATTTGACAAATGTACAGCAGCTTAGTTCCCTTGAATGGGGAAGTTGGGGTAGTGCTAAAAGTACCTAAATTTTATCACATGGAAAGGAATGAATAAATGAAACTTACAGGGAGCTCTAGAGAAAAATAATTTACAACAGAAATAATCTTTATTTGTTCTTCTGCTGTAAAATCATTTCATGGAAGGCTGGTAAATTCTACTTAACAATCAATTTCAGTTGATAAAGTCAATACAATGATGAAATCTCATGCATTAACCCTGTAAAGCCATCACACCTATGAGCATATGAGCCATAGGATCTCTTATTTCAGTTTATCCATCATCACAGAACACTTTTAGAAATTCCTGTTAGTTCCATCTGAGCAAAGCAATCAAAGGCAGTGTGTCTGCCCACTGTCACTAGGACTGTAGTTAGAGGATGAGGAGTCCCACAGATGTATCTATGATCCAATTTAGGCTTCAATATGCTTATTGCTGAGGGTGAAAGCAAGGATGTGGAATCATTTTTAAAAAAATATAAAAATGCTCTCTAACTTTCCAGAGCTACCAGTCTGTTATCGTTTTGGCCAGACTGACCAATCAGATGGCCCCTCCCCCCCCCATCCTCCCCCTGCAAAAGAGAGGAGAGGAAGAGATAAAGACATTTATGAGTTTTAGAAAAAACTAAACTACTTTAATGAAAATATTAATAAATAATGTAATAATAATAAGAAAATTTAAAAGGGGGGAAAAAGGTATACAGTATATACAAAACTGTATCAAGCTCCCCGGATGATAATCACATCACCAGCAGGCACAGAGAAAAGTCGCAGACTGGACTCAGTGATGGACAGAAGCTGGATTCCAGATCTGGAATTTGGATTGCTCTGATCGGGATCAAAGGCACAACAGACAGGGTCCTCCTAGGACATTGGCCATTGAAGAAAGAGAGTTGACCCTTTGATCCCTCAGCTTTTATACAGAGCATGGTGCAGATGGGATGTAATACCTTGTTGGTTACTTTTGGGTCACCTGCCCTGTCTGCTCCTCCCCACAGGTATGACTCCTCTATGTTTTTCCTCTTCCAACCCTCCAATAGGGCAAATAACGTTACCTGACTTCGTTGTTATAGTAATAAGTATAAGCGAGGGCCTCCCTGCATACCATTCCTTGGTATAATCAGGTCTTATCACTGTGAGACTAAACAGTTTCTGAACTATATGCTGTTAATTTAAGAGTTAGTTAGAAGAGGCCCAGATAAAAAGTAAAATTAACAAAATAGAATATTGTTTCTGTTTTACCTCAAATCAGGACACAATTTAAATATAATACTTTTTATTTGTAAATCCAGCACAGAAATTTGCCATGGACACGAGAAAGAGAAAAAATAAAACATAATGTCTGGGCATTTTTCAGAGAAGGAATAATGCCCTTTCAAATTATACAGTCCTTGTTACTAATTATCTTAGGGCACTGAGTCTCCCTGGAAGATATCAGACAAATCCATTATGTCGCTGCCTACTGGCAGTGTTCCTGGGGCTCAGAGATACAAGCACCGATTGACACTCATGTGTAATATTTGAAAAAGTTTCAGAATATAACACACACTGAAGCAAAATACAATTCAACGATTTGAAGATAAATGACTGAAGATATTGTGAGGGAGAACAAGCCTTGGCAGTTTGCAAAAATATAACAGGTATTGTGACTTAACATGAAAATGGCAGAAAAAACTTGCTTTCTCACTTAGTGTATAGATGAATAATAAAGACATGTAATTTAAATAAGATTCTGGCTCTTTTCAATGTCTGAGTGGAACATGCCTCATCCTGTTACAATCAATGAGGAAAAGCCATTAGCACTTCATGGGACAGGTCCTAAAATATCCCTAACATTTCAACTTGAGTTTTTCTATAAATCTCACTCAGTGTGTGGGTATGTGCATTGCAGGGAAAGTTTTCTTTTTAGTTTCTTACAGAATACAACTAAAGTTATCTCAAAAAGTTAATGCATATATTTAGAAATAAATATTTTGAGTTTCCACTAAAACCTGATGAGTACCCTATAAGCAATCTTTTTTTTTTTGTCATGATGTATTACATATATGAATTTGGGCAAAAGAATAGAATTATTTTATTGTATTATTTATTATTATCATTATCTTTATTATTATAAAAATATTATTTAATAGAACGGAAAAGTCAACAAAAAGAAAACACCTAGAATTACTTTATAATGCTTTAGGTTCAAATGAGAGCTTTGTTTACAAACACCATCTAATCAGAGACTATATAGGATATTTGGTATTATTTTTCCTTGCAGCAAATGAAATCCTATAGCTCAGCTCTGTCCATTTCTTTTCTATGCAAAACCATTTTATCTACATTTGAGAACCTCTATGACTTTTGGTATTTACTTTCTCTTAGAATAAGTAAGAGACTTAAAATGCCTTAATTCAATTTAGCTGTCATTTCCCACATCCACTGGATGCAAGTATCATGACTTGTAGCTCAGCTGCTTATATATTTAATAAATTTTTGTAGCATACAACACCAATGGTCCCAGGAAAAAAAAGCACTTCTAAGCTGATTTGCTGCCACAGTAAGAACTACAGTGGCAGACAGAGTCTGAATTTTCATGGACATTCATTTGCTCACTGTCTCCTACATTGACATGCCTGAGCCCATATTAAGAAAATTGGCAAATTCATGTTTTTTTCTCTGGCCATGGTGTAGCAATCACCTAAAACCTACACCTCGGCTTAAATATAGAGTCAAATCAGGACCTGAAGTGAAGTCTAGAAACAATACAGTTCCTAGAAATTATGATAACAGTTGTGGGATTTAGGCTACAAAAAACCATGAATCTTTTTCTAAATGGATTTCTATACATAGGTGTCTACTCATCATGCATGTGATTAATGTTCCAGAATGTGCAATGCAGGGTAAAACTTAATTCAAATTCCCAATCACAGATACCTAATGACACTTGAGATGCTGTAGTGTATCTGCAGTGGCTTAAAACTGTTGAGAAAGATTTGGATGTCCCATGTAACCTGTGTCATAAATTTTAGGTTCAGATCCATAGATCAGAAATCCAAGTGCTTCTGTAGATAAAGAATTTAGCTTCAGTTAGGTGGTAGTGAGCATTTAAATTACAAGTTTGAGCTTGTTTTTGGAGAGTCATTTAAATCCGCCACTGGGAATCTAAGGCCTTCTTCATATCTGTCCCCAAGATTCAAATCCAGATGTGATATGCCAGACTTCTGGATGGATTTAAGCTGTTTACTCCAGACTGTACTTCTGAAAGACTCATGGCATAGAGTTTTCTATTCTTAAGAAAATAAATTCTGTGCTAAGGAATGCTTAAAGTTGTAGGCCAGGTTAGAAATCAGCAAAAGGAATAAAAGCATGAATAATCAAAAGCAGCTTGTCCCATTCCAGTACAAAGAGGAACTGACTGCTGTCCAACAGAGCATAGGGAATGGTAATTGCTATATGAGGTGGTAGCAATAGTGAGACACTAAAAAGCATTCCAAAATTATGGACCAAACTAACCAGGTACGTAACTGGATACTGTAAGGAAATAAAAGGGTGTTGCATATGGTTAGAAACTTTACAATTTCCTTTCCTCAGACAGCTCAAATCCTACTCTACCCCAGGAATCCGCTGTGCAAAGATTTCCCCCAAACACTAGTGATACTGAGGTGTGTTACTTTCTGATATGTGTCTACTGCTGGTGCTTGAGCTATTTGTGGACCATTTCACCTGAGGACATTCACGAGATAGTGAAAACAGCGTCCGAGACATTCGAACCTTTTGGAGCTTTATAGATAGGTCTTGTAGAGTTATATTTTTGCCTAGCTATTATTCATCATGCTATCATAAATGATATTGTCATCTTTTATTCACACTATTCTGGACCTTCCCTTCCTCTCTCAAATGAATACAGGGTATCCTACGGCCAACATTGTTGAATGATTAGATACAGATCTGGAATATAAAGAAAGTAGATCTGTTTGTTACCAGAAGTTTATCTATCAACATCCTCATACTGGTTTCCATTCATTATCCTTAACTGAATCCGGATTGTGCTTAGTTTTCTAGTATATCTAGTTTTTTTACAGGACTAATTGTATTTCATTCGCTATAGAACATTTTTTACATGTATCTATGATTTCTTCCTCAAAAATTCTGAATTTTTGCCAAAAATTTTACAAGTGTGGTATGTTTGATCTTCAATTGGCTTTGTTTTTAAATTATTATTGAAAGATTGTAAACTGTTTTAAGTTTACACTTGAGGTAAAATGGTAACAACTCATCACATTTTCTATACAATATTCAAAAGTATTGTATTCGTAATTGGGTGTTTCAACAACAAAAAAAACAACAAAGAATTAATATTTTATCTTTTTTTTATAATGTATTTATTTCATTTTTAGAATTGGGAATAGAAAATATCTCTTTTATTTTTTTAAGTTTTTGAAAGTGTAAGGGCAGTTTATTTGTGTTATTTTTAAAGATTATTTTTTCCTTCAATCTGAAAATCAAGCTATCACTCAGAAATGTGAAGTACCTTCCTTGTATACATTTTGATCTTATGCTCGCATGCAAAACATCTAAAAAAACCTGCATGCAAAATTATTTTCAATTGGATTACAGCTGATTTTCCAAAATCTACATGATATACTCGTGCTTAAGTGTCTATGTAGTTGTTATGGGAATTTACCTATACATAGATTACTTCTGTCTTTTTATGTATGATCAGAATTTCAAACATTAATATCTTTATTGACTTCAAAGTGAAATTCCCTTAATTTGCTAATTCTAAAGACACTGATCATTCATTATCATACTTTTAATGTTAATAAAGGACACCAATATTATCAAAATTTATAACTTTAATTAAGAAATAGTAATAACAAGTGTAACTTCCTGTCTCGTTTAGATTGCAGCAAAGTAATTGTTGCTGGCTTACACTTAATATTACTTTTCTCAGAGATGGCATGAAAGAGGGAAAGGGACGAAAGTGGAGGCAAAGGGACAGAAACTAAACCAGCATTTAGTCGTTCAGGGAACAAAGGTAAGACAATCACCTCAGGTTTGACTGAAGCTAACAGTTATAAAGGCTGGAGCACAGGAGGTGTACTTTTTATGCCACCAAATGGATGTTCTGATTTTAATCATACTTTGTTTTCAAGAAGCATTTTTCCAGCCAAAGTCAATGTCTCTTGCCTTAAGTGGATTCCTTACTCCTGCTCTAGATGGCAACATATCTCAGACCCCTTAGTCCCTAACCCACTGAAACTTCCATCATTCTCTCTGCTGTTTCAACTAATCCTTTCATGTGTATACTTGTTTCCCCTTTTAAATCAGATCTGCTATCCTTTATTCACTGTCATGCTTTTAGCTACAGTTAAATCTTTCAACTCCAGTCTAGTTTTCACTTTGCTTCCCTTTCTTCTACACCCACAGAGTCTGGTCTTCCTCACACTGATGAATCTTTGATGCTCTTTCAGACAGTCTTACTTCCTTTTTTGTCTGCCTTCTAAACTTCAGACAATATTTTCTAGCTTTCCCTTTGTGATCTCAGATTATTTTTGAATTAGAAATAGCCATGAAGTGAGACCAAGAAGCATATTTCAAAAAATTATTTATGCACTATCAGCTTACTCCCTGATTCTGTGTTGGACTACTCCATTTAGGTTTTCGTAGGACAATTTCTGGCTATCATTCCAGTACAATTTACTCCTGAGGCTACTCCCAAAAGGCAGTATAGATGAAACTGCATCATATTCAGTTTCCTGCATTTTACACTGTCTTCCAGCACTATTCCTGAGGATTCCTAACCTTCAAAGGACTTCTACATTTTCTCATACCATGCCCCAGGATATTCAACTCACACCTTTAGTGTCATGCACTAAAAACGCTACCTTGCTCCAAAACTTCTACTAGGACTAAAAATAGTTAATAACAAAAAAGTAATACAATCTCCCAGAGATGTCTCACATAACTAATAAGAAAAGTAATGCATAGCCTTTCATAGTTATCCTTTTCTTTTTAATATTTAAAAAAAATTATAGTGATGATTGAAAAGAGTAGTTTCTAGCCCTGCTGCTGAATGGGTAAGAGCATTGCATAAATTCCCATGTTAACTTGGCAGTCAGAATCATGAGTTGTTATGCAGCTCAAATCTGAGCAGACAACCTTAATTGTCTTACTAGGGGGATTGTTGTAAATATCTACGGGGAAACACTGGCATTTTTGTCCACGACCTCAGCAGTTTTGAAAGAGTAATAGTGGAGTCCAAAGCCAAGTACAAAATTTACTATACCGATTCCAAGTTCCCCCTTTTACGACCTTAATTGCAACCAGTTAATTATTAATCTCAGATAATTGAGGTGAGGTTTTTTTAGCTACTTACTTTCTTCTCATCATATCCCCAGCATACATGTGTTTTCAAACTTCCCTGCATTAATTTGGCAACCATTTATATAAAAGAAGATATTGGCCAGAACTCAGGGTATTATATTCCACCTTTTTTGATCTAGCTGTTGAATTTTGTAATCTTAGAAAATGTCAGTATTTAGGAAATCCAAATGAAGTCCCATGTTAGGTAGCGAAATTCAGAACTTTAAAAGATTGAAAAGTTTTACAGCCAGTTTCCAGCCTGGCTAAATAGAGAGCTTTGGCTGGACCTCAGGAACAAAAGGAAAGCTTATGGTCTTTGGAAAAGGGGGTTGGCAACTGAAGAGGAATATCAAGTTGTGGTAAAGCTACGCAGGCAGAAAATTCGGAATGCAAAAGCTCAAACAGAACTCAACTTGGCCACTACGGTTAAAAACAACAAGAAATGTGGTTTTTTTCAGTATATCATCAGAAAAAGGAAGACTAGGGAAAATGTAGGCCCACTGATGAAAGAAGTGGGTGCCTTGGTGGTGGAAGACACGGAGAAAGTGGAGTTACTGATTGCCTTCTTTGCTTCAGCCTTCACTGCTAAATCTGTCCTTCAAGAATCCCACACCCTGGAGACAAGGGGAAAGCTCTGGAGAGAGGAAGATTTTCCCTCTTTAGGGGAGGTCTAGGTTAAATATGACCTGGCCAAACGGGACATCCATAAGTCCATGGGCCCAGATGGGATGCACCCACGAGTGCTGAGAGAACTGGCAGATGTTATTGCTGGGCCACCCTTTATCATCTTCGAAAGGTCATGGAGTACAGGAGAGGTACCTGAGGACTCAAGGAAGGCAAATATGACTCCACTCTTCAAAAAGGGAAGATGGAGGACCCAGGAAATCACAGGCCAGTTAGTCTCACCTCTTTCCCTGGGAAGGGGATGGAGCAATTCATTCTGGAAGTAATCTCCAAACACGTTGAAGAACTGAAAGTTATTGGAAAAAATCAGCATGGATTTACCAAGGGAAAATCATGCTTAATCAATCTGATAGCCTTCTATGATGCTATAACTAGATGGCTGGATGAGGGGAGAGCAGCAGATGTTATCTACCTTGACTTCAGCATTGCTTTTGACACTGTCTCCAATAACATCCTCATTGGGAAACTAAGGAAGTGTGGGCTAGATGAGGGGGCAGTGAGGTGGATTGAGAGCTGATTGTGTGACAGGACTCAGAGAGTGGTAATTAATGGAGCAGGGTCAAGTTGGAGGCCTGTAACCAGTGGTGTCCCCCAGGGATCAATACTTGGTCCAGTCCTGTTCAACATATTTATCAATGACCTGGACAAGGGGACGGAGTGTATCCTCAGCAAGTTTGCTGATGATATCAAACTGGGAGGGCTGGCTGACACTCCAGAGGACTCTGCTGCCATCCAGCGTGACCTGGACAGGCTGGAGAGCCAAGCAGAGAAGAACCTAATGAGGTTCAACAAAGGCAAATGTAGGGTCCTGCACCTGGGGAGGAAGAACCCCAGGCACCAATATAGGTTAGGGGTGGACCTGTTGGAAAGCACTTCTCAGGAAAAGGATCTGGGGGTCCTGGTGGATAGTAAACTATCCATGAGCCAGTAATGCGCCCTTGTCACTAAGAGGGCCAATGGCATCCTGGGCTGCATAGGGAAGAATGTGACCAGTAGGTCAAGGGAGGCCATTCTTCCCCTCTACTCTGCACTGGTGAGGCCACAACTGGAATACTGTGTCCAGTTCTGGGCTCCCCAGTTCAAGAGAGGCAGGGAACTACTGGAAAGAGTCCAGCATAGGGAAACAAAGATAATTAAGGGATTGGAGCATCTCCCTTATGAGGAAAGGCTGAGACAGCTGGGGCTCTTTAGCCTTGAGAATAGAAGGTTGAGGGGAGACCTTATTAATGCTTATAAGTATCTAAAGGGTGGGTTGAGGGAGGATGGAGCTGGACTCTTTTCAGTGGTTTCCAGTGACAGGACAAGGGGCAATTGGCAAATGCTGGAACATAGGAAGTTCCACTCAAATATGAGGAAGAACTTCTTTAGGGTGAGGGTGACAGAGCACTGGAATAGGCCGCCCAGGGATATTGTGAAGTACCCTTCTCTGGAGGTCTTCAAGACCCACCTTGATGCAGTCCTGAGTAATGTGCTCTAGGCCATCCTCGTTTGGCAGGGGAGTTGGACTAGATGATCTCTATGGTCCCTTCCAACTCCAGCAATTTTGTGGTTCCGTATGACTAAGGATACCTTTCTGTTCTACAACAGATTTTTATTATTGATTGACATCATATAAAAAAAAGACATTTTGGAGTCGATCATCACATGCATTTAGTATATCACAGATACTTTTGTAGTTTAGAATCATGTGGGCTAAAGCTATTAGAAAAAACGGGTAATTTCTGAAGTTAGGATAGCTGGCTGCTGCCATGCCCATAGTCACATGGTGTGCAAAAATGAGCAGAAAAAGACATAGTTGAAGTGTACTCTAGGTAACCTGTTCTGGTGTCTAACCTTTTAGGAATGTTAGGGAACTCCTGTAGGATAGAACAGCTTCCAATGTCTCTAATAAGCACTGGGGATCAGTTATGACTTAAAAATTAGGGACCCATAAGCTATTTCACGACAGACCCTCCCACTGCCTTGTTAAAGGGAAACTTGGGACAAGTGGAAACATGAGCATTTTGCTCTGTGTCAGTCCTTGACAGTTCAACTTCCAGCTCTTTCCTATAAGCTGCTATTTTTTCCATGTTGTTATGCGTATGGAGCTGTTATATATGTGTTTATATTTGTTAATCTTTATTAGGACCTTAATTAAGCACCCTGACCACATAAGGCTGTGAAGGACAATATATTTCTGATCTGTCCTCTCTGTGCCCTATCTCTTGAAGGCTGGAAATAATCTTGAAGGCTAATCTGGCTTCTATTATTAAAGTCTAGTGATTGCTTCTCTAGTTCCCACATGTGTACCAGGATGATAAATAAAAGGTGGAAATTAGACGTTTCCTGACCTGTAACATGCTCTGCATGGTTTATTTGCATTTCTGGGCATGGTTTACAAAGGTGGCGAGTGTTTTAGAGGTAACCTGCTTAGCCTCTGAGCAGCAGGGCAGAAGAAATAGAGTTTTACATTATTCAAGCAGCTATTTCTCATACTGATCAAAGAGTAGCTCTAGTAGGCTCTGAGGGGGTTCAGCTTTTAATTCTTGCCCACCAGATGCTGTGTCCTGGGTCTTAGAGCTTTATAGTGCAGTGTAGCAGATCTGAATGGTGGCTCATTAAGACTAGTATGTTGCCCCTGTGGGGGGCTTCAAAAATAAATGGTAGTCCAGTCAAGCAACTGAGAATATTTACCAAGAGAAGAAAATTCTTCCCTGTTCTCAGTGGCAATAATTTTAAATCCTGAAGAGTATTAGCACTCCTTTAGTGATGTAATTACCCTGGAGAAATAAGAGGATGCAAGATATAGGCCGAACTTGCAAGTACCAGTCTGACAGAGCTACGGAGCATAAGAAATTAGCCCTTACTCCACAGAGACTGATACACATGATACAGTAAGGAGCAGAAGACCCTTAGGCTCCTGCAGTTCAAGAAATATTTTTTCTGTGATAATTAGGCCATTAATCAAATATTATTTATCATATTCACCCTCTTTGCCTGAATTCAAAACATGACAATACATGATTTTTAGCAGTAGACCTTCCTATTGGCAATGTATCTATTACCCATCATGTTAGCAATTTATAAAATACTGTCAAATAGATTATTCAAAAGGCAATTGCACTCAGCAATTTGAAAGACAACCTGTTTATTTGGGGTTTTTATTTTCATGTCCTTTTTCCTTTCTAGTCCATGTATTTCAGGTAGTGTTGGTATTGTCACACTGTCATTTTCTATTCTAAATTATTTTCTGCCAAACAATGAAAGTTCAATCTGCCTATCAGAATTTCTACATACTAAATGGAAATTGACATGTATATCTATTTACAGGTAATTTTCTTTTTGAAAATAATTTCAGGTCTGCTGGATACCTTAAACATTGATACTGTGTTGTATTTACTCCTTACCTGACATACCCATATTTAGATCACTCTTTATCATGTATTTCAATGCCTGTTAATACTGGATCTGATGTGTAATTTTATCTGGATACGTCTGTTCTACAAAAAAAGGTAACAAAGTTAATAGACTATATACATTAAACAGTGGCAAATATTCTTCTAGACACATTAGCTGTCGAAACACAAATTCTGTAAAAATCCATGGTTTCTTACTGATCCAGCTGATTTAATAAAAACACAATTAAAGTCCTATTAAAATCCTATTGGGACAGAACAGTTATTGTCTTTCTTTATATGCATGGTTGATAAAGCAACATGTGATGCTGAATATTTTCCTGGGAATAGGACCAATATAAAACTAAGGTTTTTATATACTGTGAAAAATATTACTGATGTCAATAAGAAAAGATGCATTATGATGTGAAAGAAGATTGGTAAATCTGAAAAGACAAAGAAATGTTTCTCTGTGTCAATCAAAGTACAAAGACATGAACAAAACATTCTGATAATTTTAATACTTAAATATAACTCCAAAAGTTACACATCAATGTCAGTATTCTACTCATATCTCAGATGCTAGAATTGACTCTTGAATATTTTGTCATGTCAGAAAAAGACTTTTTCAAATAAGTTTTCTTTTACATAGCCAACAGTAAATTCTGCTTTTCTTCTGTCTTTTGTCTAGGAAACTTATTCCTGGCATCACTGTTTCATTCATCCAGAAGCACACCAAAACCAATAGTTTACAGAAACTTGTTTCTTAGGAAGATGCAGTAAAAAAGGTACATGTAAATTTGTCATATAAGAAGGCAATAAGACATGCTCTTGTGTTTAAGATGCACATACACCTGGAAAATTGAATTGATTCTTTTTTTAACATCCATCTTCATTGAATGAGCTCGAGTCTGGTCTCACTGACAGAATGACTATTTGAGGCTGAAGAGTACTAAATGGGCTCCTAGATAGTACCTTCTAGTTTAATTACACCAGAAAGAAACACCACAGTTTGTGTACCTTGTGATGGTTTCACAAGGCAAACCAAAGCATGATGCAAACAAAATATGAACAATTGGAAGTTTGCTTCAAAAGTTCACTCCTGATCTAAGACAAACATTAATTCAGACAAATCCTAGAGCTTCAATAACACTGTAGTATGCTCTTAGAAATGCTTAAGGGCAGTTTTACTCACTTTTCTAGGTATCACACCAAGTTTAATTAATATTTTCTTCCAGCAAACTTCTAAGGGCAGAAAACAAGATTCATTGTACATATAATATACTTTAGCACTTTAGCAACAAACAATTTGGCATTAGTACCATAAATATCTTCTTTAGATCATTCTAATTTTACATTTTTTTTTTTTTCGGGAACTTCGTAGTAGCTGCAACTGCAATAATACTGGCCCTATTGTTTCTTCTTTTAATTATAAAGTTCATGTCAATATGTTTAAAAACTGATGACTGACTGTAATTCAACTGAATTTTGTAACATGCATCTCTATTTGAGAAAAATTATTAGATGTGTTGAAACGTTTTTTGCATTTCTTTTTTTTTTGCCCTTTCTGTGCCAAACATATAGATTATATAGAGATGAGCTGTAAAGCACAGTTACCTCAAAGTTTGAGGTACTTTTTACACTTAGATGTAAGTATTTATGTACAACTTTGTGTTTAAGTTAGTAGAGATCTGAAGCTTATTTCAGTTCATTAATGAAAGCATCTAGTATTATTTTAGATGGCTTACTGTGTCTTGCCTCCCTCCAGCTTCTGTGCAAGAAGGCAGTTTCCCATGTAGTAACCACCAGCTCTCTGTAGCTGTTACAAATACTTGATTAGTACAATCAAGGGAGTATATAGAAAGCAAATCAGGTGTAGATGCCTAGGACAATCTGAATAACATTCTCTTTTGAGTAGCTCACCATTCACAATAGTGGGAGTCCAGACACCCAGTTCACACATAGACACTTATACAGTATTTTAATTGACGTGTCTTAGGTGTCTCAACTTATATTTGAATGCCATCCCTGTATTACATGTAGGCTGACTATATGTCCTTTTAGAGGAAATCCTAGGGATTAAAGCAGTGTCCCACCATCTCTTGATACCCATACTATCTCTTTGTGAAAGCCAAGATTTACACATATTGCACCCTCAGCAAATTTGCAGAAGACACCAAGTTCGGTGGGAGTGTTGATCTGCTGGAGGGTAGAGAGGCTTTGCAGAGGGATCTGGACAGGCTAAATCTATGGGCTGAGATCAATGGAATGAGGTTCAATAAAGCCAAGTGCTGGGTCATGCACTTGGGCCACAACAACCCCAGGCAGCGCTACAGGCTTGGGACAGAGAGGCTGGAGAGCCGCCTGGCAGAAAAGGATCTAGGGGTGTTGGCCGACTGTCAGCTGAACATGAGCCAGCAGTGTGCCCAGGTGGCCAAGAAGGCCAACAGCATCCTGGCCTGTATCAAGAACAGTGTGGTGAGTAGGACCCAGGAGGTGATCGTCCCCCTGTACTCGGCACTGGTGAGACCCCACCTCAAGTACTGTGTCCAGTTTTGGGCCCCCTACCACAAGAAAGACATTGAGGTGCCAGAGCGGGTCCAGAGAAGGGGAGCGTGAATTGGTGTTCTTTTTGGGTGTGGGGGTTCTTTTGTTCATCTGGGGGGGGGCGGGGGGGAGCTTGTGTTTTTTTTTTTCTTCATTGGTTGGACTAGATGATCTTAAAACATGTCTTCCAACCTAGGTGATTCTGTGATTCTGTGATATTCATGGCATGTTTTTTATGTAAGTTTCAGTTAGTAAAGTATTTATGGAATTATCTAATTAAACACATTTTTTTTTCTGCTTGATGGCTAATTAGTGTAATACTCAGGCAGGGGACTTTTGGGCTACTGTAGCTACTGTTGAAAAAATCCATTGTCACAAAAAAAGTTAGCATTTCTACCACAGAAAAGACAAAATTATGGAACTCCTGAGAAAATGCAAATCTAAACTGAATAGACAGAATACAGAACAGCAAGGACCATTGTTTTCACCCCCTAAGGACATTCAAATGAAATCAACATGGGTTAAGAGCCCATAACTACCTGTCCCTCTGCTCAATTGACAGACATTTAACTCAGAGACGGAAACCAGCTGCAGAATATTAATATATGCAGGTAGCTGACCTGCGTAGCTGTGGCATTTGTATGGGTGAGGGAAAGCATTACCTACTGCTTCCTTTTTATTGTTGTTATGTTCTTTTCTGTTTATGGACCCAAGCTGTGGTTGCCATAGTAGAAGTCTTCTAGTTTTGTCCTCTGTGTGGAGGCAAAATTAGACACTTAATATGGAATAAACTCATAACCACCACTAATAGCTTACAGCAATGTCAAAAAGTCAGCCTAGAAACAAGCTTTTATTGTACTAAACTTCCATCATGTTTATTCATAAAGAAATTTCTATTAAAATAGAGTTCCAGTCTGATTGCATAAAAATTATTCTTTTAGGGATAGTAAAAACAATTACCAACACATCTGAACCCTAAGAATGATAATTAAGAGCATGAAGAGCCAAAATATTTGCAAATAAATTCAAAATAATGTCTTCTAATTAAATATATAATAAAATCTTAACTTGAGTATAACCAGGATAGTTTAAAAATTAAGTGAGAAAAATTTTTGCTTGTTTGTTTTTCCCAAACAAATAATAGTAACACTTTGACATTCCCTAAAGACTCACAATATAATTCAGGACAGCTAACCAGAGTTGGCAGATTTCAACTATGCCCATAAGAGCAAATATTTCAGGTCTACAATGTGAATTTCTTTCAAAATGAAAACCAAAAACATTTTGCTGTGGTTATGTCTGAACAAACGCATGGTCCTGCTTGCCAGAACTGCATCTCAACATTGAATCTAAAGATGGTATATGTTATATTAATTTAAGTTTAGGTAACTATAAGTTAGTATATTTAACTAGGAAATCAACCCAAAGAAAGAGGACAAATGATAAATTTTTTGAGTAATAATTTCTTTCCAAGCATGCAGTTACTAAGAAATATAGAGTATTGCTTTTTTAAGACTGTACACATGTAAATTACCAAGTTAAATTTAATATATGAAAATAAGGTAAAAAGCTATAATATTACTGTATTATTACATGGGCACACTGTACACTAAAGCACATGTTAATGTTTACTATGTACCTCCTAAAAATAATTAAACAGAGACCCATTAGTTACTCTTTATGTGTATATTATCACAGAATCACAGAATCACAGAATCACTTAGGTTGGAAGGGACCTTTTAAGATCATCTAGTTCAACCAATAAAAAAAATAAAATAAAAAAACCCCACCACAACCACACCACACAAAACACCACCCAACACTAATCCATATCCCCAAGCACCATGTCAACTCATCTCTTGAATACCTGCAGGGATGGTGCCTCAACCACCTCCCTGGGCAGCCCATGCCAATATGTCTGATAACCCTTTCAGTAAAGAAATATTTCCTAATATCTAACCTGAACCTCCTCTGGCACAACTTTAAGCCATTGCCCCTTGTCCTATCATCTGTAACTTGGGAGAAGAGACCAACCCCCGCCTCTCTACAGCCTGCTTTCAGGTAGTTTTAGAGAGCGATGAGGTCTCCCCTCAGTCTCCTCTTCCCCAGACTGAACAACCCCAGCTCCCCCAGCCTCTCCTCATAAGGCTTGTGCTCCAGACCCCTCACCATCTTTGTTGCCCTTCTCCGGACCCACTCCAGCACCTATTCAGTTAATGTAGGCAGAATGCTGATATAGATGGAAAAGAATGAAACTAAAAATGATAGAAAATGAAAGTATTATTTAAACAGAAGGGAATAGATTGCAAACTTGATAGATTAAAGACCAGGAAGTATTGCAAACTATTATATCATAGTATAATTGTTTTTCATGGTAGTGGTAATAATCATATCGTAACAACTGAGCATTTCAAGAGCCAGTTCATAACCAAATTTGCAGTTATTGAGTTTTTCTACTGAATGACATTTGTCTCATTTTTTAAATTCCTTGGGCCTAACTTTACTTACCAGCTCAACTGAGATAGTACTTCCTTTTTCTTTTTTTAACACAAGTTGTTCATAAGCTTCAACATTTCCTACTCATTAAAAGTAATAAAAAAATCTCATCCAACTGAAGACACTTTACAATTAAAATATATTACATTTACATTATCAAGTTTTAAGGTGGCCATCAAGCAAGTAGAGAAAATCCTAAACAGAAAGAAAAAAAATTACACAGATTTTTTTTTTCACTTAGAAACATAGGGCGAAAGAAAATTCATTATAATTATTTCATATGGAGAAATTTTCTCCTGTCTTTAATCTGTAGCTAAAGAGGGTTCAACGACAATTATAAACAATCGTAATAGCCAGGATACATTAGCCTAAATTTACCACAAATACTGAAATAGTGTAACTTGCCATAGTATACCAATATTTTGTAACACTGTGATGGAATAGACAGACACAGAGGATTTTACATATATGTTTGAGTAATATGACAATTGAAGGACTAAATAAAGACTGGGATTGTTGCACCAGAAGGTATCCAAATGGTAGAAGAACAGAGAATAAGAGAAGCAGGACATCAAACAGGCAGAGCATCCTCCTGATTACACCAGAGGCATAAGTGATAACAACAAAATTACGTAGCAGCAGAGGAGATAACCCACTTTTGGGAGTGGGACATTAAAATCCTGTTAGGCAGAAGTGAAGAAAATCAGCAAAGACAGAAGACAAGTTCATCTCAGTTCAGCTTTTTTTTTTGCCCAAAGAGTTCTTAAGTCTGATGAATCTGATCTTGGTGGCATGGAGCAACCAAAGACCACAGCCATCAGTGATAACTATATGGTCTCATCTCCCCAGTACTATAGACTCACAACTAATTTCAACTACAGATATTAAAGCTGAAGAACCCTATTTATGTGGTGATAAGGAGCAATAATGTATAAGAACAAAGCATTAGAAAAAGCATGTTGTTAATAAATGAATTTAGGAAAGTGTTTGTTTATTTTATTGTTTTAGTTTTTAGTTTAAAACTGCCCCGATTTGTCAATCTTCTAAATAGTCCAACCACAGTAATCTTTAATTCCCTAACTAATATTAAAAATATATGTACAAATATACATACACATGTTCAAGTGCAGTGACTTTTTCATTTCAATTTATTAAGTATTCCACATTGATAAAAATGATTTAAACATCTGAGATTATCTTTAGTAGACTGTTGAGGGAGCAAATGGAGAAACTCAAAAGCAGCTGATTGTGAATAAAAAAGCCTTTACATTAGAAGCCATCTTAATCTGTTAGAAGGCAAGATAACAATCTTAAATTATCAGAAAATATTGTAAATATTAAAAAATAGTTTACACTTACTTGAAAACTTTTATATCAGTATTATTTGAGAGTGGATAAAGCAGCAGATTGTAGCTTTACTGATACTCAAAAAAAAAGCTTTAAACTGTTTGGCTCAATGACTTCTTGTGACCAAGTTTCATGAATTAATCAGACATTGTATGCAAAGGAAAATCAATTCCTCTTATCCTTTTTTATTTTCTAATTTTTTCAAGGTGTAGAATATCTCGTTGTTCTTGTGCCCATCCACAAGACAGAAATAAATTAATTACCATTTCTCTAAAACAGTTAATACTTTAGATACTCTTAACATTGTTTTAGTTCTAAGGAAAACTATCCACTCTCTTCAAAGGATTTTTAGATGACAGCTAATTCTTGTCAGTACAACAAATGTGCAGCCTCCTTTTGGCTTTGCAGTAATCAGCATCGTGTCAAACTCTAGTTTTCACAAGTGGTACAGCTGTCCCTGCTGCTAAATAGGATGGTGTTACTCTAGCTGCATAATCCTGTTTATTCCTTTGTGTTGGCATTAATGGTCAGCACAGTAAGTCAAATCAGCTTAGTTATCTGACTGGAAACTAATCTTGCAGGGTCAAAAAGAAAAAAAGGTTTTCAGCAGATAAGCAAGTTCGTCTGATTTACTAAGTAATTACCACAGCCAGCATCGCAAAAGCAATAGCAAAGTTGATGTATGGGCACAAGGAAGAGGTAGAAGGGATGTGCTGGGACCCTCTCCTTCAACAGAAGTACACCAATAAGCTTAAGACAACTGTGAAACAAATCTTTTGTTATTCCCTCAATATATCTATTTATGCAAAGAAAACCTAATATTTTTACATTCATCATCACTTAATTCCATTTATATCTTAATAACATGTTCACTTCTTGGGTATACCTCCACATCAGGCAGAGGAATTAATCAGTTACAGAATGAAAAACTGCTAGGTTTTTTATGTATTTAATTTGCAATATTACCCAATTATAGGATGGGTCAAAGATAAGGAAAGTGTGAATAGATTATAGGGAGATGATTTACCAATATATTCACAAGTATATTATTCATATATATCAATACTCAATTTTACTTGCAAACATACTCTGCAATACTCTACTGCTGAAACTGTCAGGTCTACTGACCATGGTTCCCACTTTTAACACCAATTCACTCTCTTTTTCTCCTGAATAGGGACTGGATTTATAGAAGGTCAACTGCACAGTGTTGGAGACATACAGAAGGCTTGGACAGGAATACTCTCTGCTGGGTTAAAAACTGGTTGGAGGGTCAGGTCCAGAGAGTGGTGGGAAAGAAATAGAGTTAAATTCAATTGGCAGCCAGTCACGAGTGGTGTCCCACAGGGCTCGAAACTGGGGCTGGTTCTCTTTAACATCTTTATCCATGATCTGGACAAGGGGATCAAGTGCACCCTCAGTAAGTTTGCAGAAGACACCAAGTTGGGGGGGAATGTCAACCTGCTGGAGGGTAGAAAAGCTTTGCAGAGGGATCGATGGGCTGAGATCAACGGAATGAGGTTCAATAAAGCCAAGTGCCGGGTCCTACACTTGGATCACTACAACCCCAGGCAGCACTACAGGCTTGGGACAGAGAGGCTGGAGAGCGGCCTGGCAGAAAAGGATCTGGGGGTGTTGGCCGACTGTCAGCTGAACATGAGCCAGCAGTGTGCCAGGTGGCCAAGAAGGCCAACAGCATCCTGGCCTGTATCAAGAACAGTGTGATGAGTAGGACCCAGGAGGTGATCGTCCTCCTGTACTCGGCACTGGTGAGACCCCACCTCGAGTACTGTGTCCAGTTTTGGGCCCCCTACCACAAGAAGGACATTGAGGTGCTGGAGCAGTTCCAGAGAAGGGCAACAAAGCTGGTGAGGTGTCTGGAGAGTAAGTCTTATGGAGGAGCAGCTGAGGGAGCTGGGGTTGTTTAGCCAAGAGAAAAGGAGGCTGAGGGGAGACCTTATTGCTCTCTACAACTACCTGAAAGGAGATTATAGAGAGGCGGGGGTTTGTCTCTTCTCCCATGTCACAGGTGACAGGACTAGAGGAAATGACCTCAAGTTGCACTAGGGGAGGTTCAGGTTGGATATTAGGAAAAATTTTTACACTGAAAGAGTGATCAATCATTGGAATGGGCTCCCCAGGGAAGTGGTTGAGGCACCATCCCTGAAGGTGTTCAAAAGACAGGTTAACATGCTGCTGGGGGACATGGTTTAGTGGACGTTTTTTATCAGAGTTAGGTTGATGGTTGGACAAGATGATCTTGAAGGTCCCTTCCAACCTAGGTGATTCTATGATTCTATATCCTGGAAAATGTTTTTCCAAGAGTGATTCTAATTTTGAATGCACTAATTGCATCTGCTTTATGTTTGGGTCTTATTTAAATGTATCTTAGGTTTTTTTCTAATTTTGATTAGCAGAGGTGTCATATAAATACTCTGTTTTCTCTGTACTTGTATTGGTATTTGTATTGAGAATGGCCAGCTACTTATAAAGACTTTGTACAATATTGATTCTTGCACTGTTAAACTCCTTAAATACTTCATTGTATTCTTTTCCATGTAGGAATTAAGATATTCCTTTCAAGAGGAATTCCCAAGAGCTTGCCTTATTCTCTTCTGTATTGTAAAACCAGAACTACAGCTGTGTCTTAGATTTTTCATGTATAATTTAGCATGCAAATATGTTTACTTGAAGACTATTTTATTTCCTCCTAGTAGCTATAGAATGTGAAGAGAAAAAGACAAAACATAGTTCTTTGCTTACCCTCTTTATACAAAACCAAAGACAGAATAAATGGAATATTATTGACCAACATTAACACTTAAGAATTGCTTTGACTTAGAAGAGAGGTGACTTCATCTTTGAAGTTAAGAAGATAAAAAAGAACAATTTTTCTTCCCTTCTGTTTTTATTTTTCTTAAAATGATGTTTAATCAAGTAATTTTAGATGTGAACCACAACTTTCACAATTTTTTATGAAACCAGATTCTCTTTGCAGGTGCCAGAGACCTATCACTCTCTCTCCAGGAAAAACAAACAAACAAACAAAAGAACAGTTTCACAGATTCATGGATTTGACAGTTGGAATGGACCTCTAGAGATCATCTAGTCCAACACCCCTGCCAAACAAGGATTGCCTAGAGCAAATTACTCAGCACTGCATCAAGTTGGGTCTTGAAAGGGGACTCCACAATCTCCCTGGGTGGCCTGTTCCAGTGCTCTGTCACCCTCACCATAAAGAAGTTCTTCCTCATATTTGACTGGAATTTCCTATGTTCCAGCTTATGCCCATTGCCCCTTGTCCTGTCACTGGAAACCGCTGAAAAGAGTCCAGCTTCATCTACTTCAACCCACCCTTTAGGAACTTGTAAACATAACTTAGGTCTCCCCTCAGCCTTCTCTTCTCAAGGCTAAAGAGCCCCAGCTCTCTCAGCCTTTCCTCATAAGGGAGGTGCTCTAATCCCTTAATCATCTTAGTTGCCCTACACTGGACTCTCTCCAGTAGTTTCCTATCTCTCTTTAACTGGGGAGCCCAGAACTGGACGCAGAATTCCAGTTGTGGCCTCACCAGTGTAGAGTAGATAGGGAAAATGACCTCCCTCGACCTACTGTTCACATTCTTCCGTATGCAGCCCAGGGTGCCATTGGCCCTCTTGGCAACAGTTCTGTATTTAAAATTTAGTTATGTTCTGTCTTTGAGAAATTCTTCAGTAAATTATAACATTGGATTAATTCCTGAAAATTAATTCTTATATTAGTAATGCAAGAATTCCAGCTTGTAAATGTACTTAAAGATCTGGCTGATACTGGTGCAAAACGACCCTCCATAAACTTTGGAAGTCTGAGACAGTCAGGGAAGGTTCCTGGTGACTGAAAAAAAAAGCAGATGACACTCATCTTCAAGATGGGCAAGAAAGAAGGATTCAGGGAGCTGCATACTGGTGTTCCTAATCTAATTCATTTGAGGGTTATAGAGCAATACCTTCTGGAAACCACATCAAGGCACATGTAGGACAAGAGGAAGACTGAGATTATCCATTTACTGAGGCCAGATCACATCTGACCAAAGTGATTTCCTTCTATAGCGAGAAAACTGGTTTGGGCAAGCAAGAAGAAGTAGCAGCCTTAATTTTACCAAGTTTTTTTTTAAATGGTGTCCCATAGTATGTGTTCTTGTACCTGTATTTGAAAGAAATGGTCTGAGTATGTGGAATGACAAGCTGGGTGAAAAATTCACTAAATTGCCATGCTGAAAGAGAAGTTGCTAGCAGTTCAAAGCCCAGCTGTTAGCCAGGCGTTATACATCAGCCTGAGTTATTCCTCAGGGTTGATGCTGAGGTCAATACTCTTTAGTATCCTCATTAATGGTCTGCATGATGAGGGAGAATTCACTTTCAGCACGTCTCTGGACAGGAGAACAGCCAATACACTGAAGGACTGGCTGCCATTGAAAAGCCTTTCAACAGGCTAGAGGAATAGGTGAAGAAACTTCTTCAGTTTCAATAGCCCTGTACATTGGATGAAGTAATACATGCAGTAGTACGGGATGGAAGCTGATCGGCTAGAAAGTTTATAGAAAAGGGACCAATCTTTTGTTTGAGACAACAAGATGAACATGAGTCAGCAGTGTGCTCCTGCAACAATGGAAGCTAAATGCCTGCTGAGCTACATTAGCAAGACAGTGAGAAAGTATTAGGGAGAAATATCATATATACTTGCTCTGTTACTACCATCCCCTAGGTATCTGTTTATGGCCATTTTAGGAGACAAAATTCTGATCTTGTGCAGTGTGGCCACCCTCGTGTTCAAAAGATGAGGCACTGTAATGATGAATGGCTAAATTCCCTACATAGACCAGAGAAAATACAACTACTTGTAGAATAGTTTTTCAATGGTTAATTTCAAGGAATGTGGTATGATGACTGTCTGGGATAGTCTTTTAATGTATCTTGAATTAGGGTCTTCCTAAGAAGAAGAATAAACCTCTAAGTACTTTTCCTCTTTGGGAGGCAAGGGATACTCATCTCATCAGGCAGAAGAGGTTCTTTGTAGATAAACTAAAGTATCTTGTTTGTCAGGGAGAAGTAAAGTTAGATAGATATAGTAGGTGCAGTTTTGACTCAAATCCAGAGTAAGGATTAAACTCACAATTGCAGATCTTTAGGAAGATACCGAAGTACTATGTATCCACAATCCTTGCAAGTGCTGGTGTTATGCTTTACAACTTGCTTTATTCAGATGTCACTATTTGAGATATTTTGAAACAAATATATGGCATTAATCAAGTGGGAATTAACTGACTGATTTTAATTATACTGAAATAAGATGCCAGTGCTTCAATGTTTAACTGAGAGTTTAATTTTTATTATAAACTTCTGAAAAAAAAGGTTTTAATAGAACTGCAAATTGCCTTAGCTGATGTCTCAGCTACAATGCATCATCTCCTTTTTTTATGACTGTGCATTTATGGTTCTATTGTACAAAGAAAAAAAAAGAAGAAAAAATTGAAATTGAAATTACTCATGCTTGATGAATTGTGCAATCATAGAGAGTAAACTGTGCTAAGTAGAGTCTTGAGCAGACATACCCAATCTTCCCAACGATGCCCTTTGACTAGCTTTATATTTGATTGTTTTCATTCCATAAAGCCTTTGCTCATTTACCAATTTTGTATCTCAGATGCAGACATCCTCACTGAACAGAAACCATGTATATAACAGTGATTATACCCCCAGGTACCCTTGTCATGCCATGCTTGCTGCACAATCTAAAGTACAATTTCAGGAAAGAGAATGGAAGACGTTAATGGTTTTATGATTGCAGAAATATACATGTGCTTGCAAAATCTTTTCTCCCTTCCATCCCCCTGAAAAAAAGTGCAATTTGGCTGCATATTTTCTGTTTTATTTTCAGATGGTGTTTCCAAAAAATGAACATATTTTATTCTTAGAAGTTTTGTATTTCAACAAAATATTTTTAAGGAAATCTATTAAAAAAAAAAAAAACCACACTAGCAAAACCAAGCCCAAACCTGATACTTTAGGCATTTTTTATACCTGATACACATATAGCTTTTTCTTTCAGACTAAAATTTTATCTAGACTTTTTGCACATTGGGGACACCATATTTTTTATCTCATTAAGTGGGAAATATTGTTTGTGTACAACAACAAATACCATTTCTGGTTCGGGGCTACATTGCATATTTTATATATATAAATGCAGTGGTGAATTGGATACTCTGATTTTTTCTTTTAACGACTCTTTAAAATGGTCTTTAGTCAAATATGTTAAATATGACATATTTAAATAATAGGATCCTGAGTCTCCATAAGTCTTTATGCTTGTGGAATGGAAGGTAGTACTTTCCTCATCTCTGAAAACATCCAAGGTCAGGTTGGAAGAGGCTCTAAGCAAGCTGTTCTAGTTGAAAATGTCTACTCATTGCAGGGACATTGAACTGGATGACTTTTAAAGGTCCCTTCTAACCCAATCCATTCTATGATTCTATTGTATGTTTAATGTGATATTATGTAAGCAGATAATGTGACTATCCCTCCTAACCTTGGAGACTGAAACTGTACAAGTCAAATTAAGGAACAAATGTAGTCAGTACTGATCGTATACCACTGAAGTGGTTAGCAGCTGAAATGGAAAAGGGAACACTAACTATTATTTTCATTCCCATTTTGTAAGTAGTAAGAAAATTACTGTTATAATAATGAGTGAATCTTACTAGTTCTTACTTTAGCATCAAGGTTGCTTTAGCTGTCCAATAGATTTTAGGACAAATCATTCTGATTTTTGTCAAATGTTTCATAGCAATGACTAATTAAACATTTTTGTAAAGAAAGTAAAATATTTCAAAAAGAGAGAGAGGGGAGGCATGTATACAGTACCTGTTTGTTTGTGCATAGTTGAATAAAATCAATTTTTTGACTTTGAAATGTTTTGCTTTCTGTACATGTAGTAAAATGTGTTAGTAGAGTAAAAAAAATACTACAGAATAAAGTTCTATTTGGTCCTTTCTTTACAGTAACTTGATGAACTTATTCTTAATCCAAAGGACATTTCATACATAGAACTGGCTAAACATGTCTGACTCGGCTAAACACAATGTACATGCATAGAACAAGCATTAACTACACTGTGTCTCTCTAGATTCCTACTATAGTACTAAAGGAAGCCTGAACAGCTTAAAGGGGGTGGGGGTAGGGGAGCAGGGAAAAGTCAAATTTTATCATATAAAAGTGGTTCACTGAGCTAGTTGCCTAGCCTGTGTTTGCAAAATTAAGTCTGCATTCTGCTGCTGGAAGTTATCAATATTTAACTGACACTGACAAGACAAAGGCAGATTGTACGAACCAAGAACTATTACTGTGAATACAGAAATCTTTACTTGCAGTGTCTTTTATATTAATAATTGATTTTCGGTATGCAATTATAAAACATTTGGGTCTCATTATCAAATTAGGACATAATTATCAAATATTCTTTGGTAAGATAACTAGCCTAACAGATAACATTGAAACAATTCAAAAAATTATGTATTGCTTTTGAAAAACCTTTCGTAGTGTCTAAGATGACATTCCTAAAATCAAACCAGATAAATATAACTAGATTAAATCCTCAGAGATAGATACACAAATGATTGAAAATGACACTGAATGAATAGATGTCAATTTTTTGATTGGTTAATACGTAAGTTTTCTGGTCTGGACCTAGTTTTGCTCAATACATTTATTGAGTTAGCTGGTAGAATATGGAGTGTATTCTAAAAATTGTTGAATACATTGACAAATCTGATGAAATCAAATTAGAAGGGTTGCAAACACATGAGATGATTGGATTTTAGACTTGACAAAATAAAGATGTTTTGAAATCAGCAAAAAAAAAAACACTAAACAGTCATACAGTGTTACAGTACTGTTATATAAAATTCACTAGCAGCATAAAATGCAGAATATACAGTTAAGAAACATTATTGCTCAAAAGATGGAGGCCCATAGTGGTGCTAAGCCCCTTTCCATCACATTTGAGAAATCTGGCAATTTGGCAATCTGGCAAAGCCCCTGCAGACTGGAAAAAGGGGAACATAACTCCAATAGTCAAAAAAGGAAACAAAGAAGACTCAGCGAACTACAGGCCAGTCAGTCTCATCTCTGTGCCTGGCAAGATCATGGAGCAGATCCTCTTGAAATCTTTGCTAAGGCATGCAGAAAATAAGGAAGGGATTGGAGATAGCCAGCATGGCTTTATGCCTAAAAAAGGCTTTGTGCCAACAAATTTGGTGGCCTTTTACGATACTGCCACAGACTTGGTAGACAAGGGCAGAGCAACTGACGTCATCTACCTGGACTTATGCAAAGCATTTGACACTGTCCCGCAATATATCCTGGTCTCAAAATTGGAAAGTCATGGATTCAATGGATGGACCACTCAGTGGTTAAGGAACTGGCTGGATGGCCGCACTTAAAGGGTTGCAGTCAACGGGTCCATATCCAAGTGGCGGCCAGTAACGAGTGGTGTTCCTCAGGGGTTCGTACTGGGACCTGTACTATTTAAAATCTTTGTCAGTGACATGGACAGTGGGATAGAGTACACCCTCAGCAAGTTTGCTGACGACACCAAGCTTGGTGGAGCAGTTGACAGGCTGGAGGGAAGGGATGCCATCCAGAGGGACCTGGACAGGCTGGAGAGGTGGGCTTGTGCAAATTGCATGACGTTCAACCAAGCCAAGTGCAGGGTCCTGCACCTGGGATGTGGCAAACCCGGGCACAAATACAGGTTGGGCGGAGAATGGCTGGAAAGTAGCCTTGAGTAAAAGGATTTGGGAGTGCTTGTGGATGAGAAGCTCAACATGAGCCTGCAGTGCATGCTGGCAGCCCAGAAAGCCAACTGTGTCCTGGGCTGCATCAAGAGAAGTGTGGCCAGCAGGTCTTGGGAGGTGATTCTACCCCTCTACTCTGCACTCGTG
>JAOTQQ010000001.1:168133168-168154022 GCA_026546715.1 Gallinago undulata
GCTCCTTGTTTGTTGTGGGGGTGTCTATTTTTGTCAGTTAGGTTGACGGTTGGACAAGATGATCTTTAAGGTCCCTTTTAACCTAGAAGATTCTGTGATTCTGATTCTGTGATTTCTCCAAAGAATAAGTTCTTGTCCAGTCTTAAAACACAGCTTGTCGTCCTGAACACTTATTGGATGGTTGAACCAACTGTGAAACGTGAGTGAAGTTCCCATTCAGACACACAGTTCACTGACAAAATATATTTGAATAATAGTATTGTGATTGAGCTGAAGTCTTTTCAAACAAGATTATTTTAAAGCAGGTTTCTAATTAAGGTTCTCTGTGTCATCATCTGAGTGCTACTAAAGGTAATTGGCTCCCTTCTAATAGATATTATTAAACCAATCTCAGTCACAAATAGAAAGATAGGTATTTAATTTTAAAAAGATATTTTTTTAACATCTGTTTATGTATTTCATATGAATAACTCTGGAATTATTTAGTAAAAAAATGTTTATCTTTATAAAATTATTAAAGGCAGAAAAAAAAGCTTTAGAAGCCAATCTCCTGACAATTTATCTGATTTAGATTCTGAAACATTAGGGTCTTAGAAAAATACTACATAATTTATAGTTCTTTTTAAAAGGTTAAGTGTTTTTTTAAATGTTAGTAATTCTATTTTGCTCTTTAGAATTTCAATAAATAAAATGTTTTTATTCTGGATACATAATTTTGCAGTTAAATTGAAATAAGAAAAATAAAAAAGAAAGTATTAATGAACAGGTCCAACATTTTAGAAAACTAAATAAGTAAAATAAACTGCAAAAACCAAGAAGAAACATCCATAAGGTGGAACAGCTGTAGAGAGAACAACATGCTATGAAGTCAGTGACACTATGCATATTTCAGATATTAAATGGAACATTCCCAGGCATTAGAACTTAATTGTCTGTGTCTTCCTGAACACGTTTCTGAAGTTCGTGTGGGCCAGGAATCATTCAATAATAGTTAGCTTCTACAAAACCACCCTTGTTGAGAAACTGAAAGTTTAATTGTATGAAATTGCATCATTCAATGTCAGATACCTTCAGAGCTAAAAATAGTCCTGAGCATGCTTTAAAATTAAGCCAAATCAAAGCAAAATAGAACAGAACAAAATTAAAAAACCTTCCAGGTGTGTCTCTGGCAGGTATCTCCCAGTCTCTCAATCTTTGTAAGATCTGGCACCAAACCAAATAACCAGCTCCCAGACCTCTTAGGTACACTAGATACAGCTTCAAGTTCAATAGTGGATCACCTCACCTGAATCTCTCCTCAAACATGCATATACAGAATAATAATCATATTCACGTAGAACAGAAAGTCAGAAATAAAATTTAATGAGAAGATAGGAAAAATTGTGCAGGGCTCAGCCAGTCAAGTGTACTGATCAGCTGCAAGCTTACAAGTGACTGGCTCCTTTCCTTCCTGTCCCTCCATTTTCCCAAACCTGTTCCTCCCTGATCTGCCTTGGTCTTTCCCCTCACTTACACCTTTCCCTAGACAACCCATGATAAATCCATCTAATGCCAAGTGTTCAGTTCCAAAATTACATCCTTCATCCCATAGGCACTCCATAATAAGTGCTACAACATTTCCGCAATAGTCACCCTTAATTTGAGCAGCAACTGGAGACAGTTTCTTCTACTGAATCATCTTCAGGGGTTTTGCAATAGGGACAATGACAATCATATGGGGTTGGAAGGGACCTCTGGAGATCATCTAGTCCACCCCCCCTCGTCAGAGCGGGTCTACCTAAAGTACGTTGCACAGGAACTTGTCCAGGCAGGTTTTGAATGTCTCCAGAGAAGGAGACTCCACCACCTCTCTGGGCAGCCTGTTCCAGTGCTCCACCATTCTCACAGTAAAGAAGTTCCTCCTCATATTTAGGTGGAACTTCTTATACTCACCTTCAATGGTTGTAGGAGTAGTTGATTTTTGTTATCTGGGTTCCCCACTTTGTCTCTCTGATCACTGTTTGGTTATTGTTTTTTTGGTTTTTGAATAGTCATTAGCTAGACATCCTGATGTTAATTGTTACCGTTAATTTTTGCATAAATCTTGGCAATAAAACATAAAACATCAACCTAAACATTTTGCTCTGCCTATCATAAGCCCCAACTGCATGGAGGTAATTATGTTTTCTGCAGTATAGATCTGAAAATACTTGATAGTATAAAGATAGAAGTGAATACTCACTCCATTAAACCTAATATTAAGACTTAGATTACACAGTAAATGATAGACATTTTCCTTACTTACATCCATTAATATAAAAGGTATAGAGACACAATGAAAAAATGATAATTTTATGGATTAATAGTTCTGTTAGTAAAGCACTGGAGAACAATAAAAATCTTCTGACTATGAATTACCAGGATCACTTCCCTTCTGTAACTACTTTAAAGTTTTGCCTTTGCTGTTAAAAAGGTGTATGCCTAATTTGAATCAGCTATCTTAAGGAATATTGCAGTGAAGACAAGCCAGACTGTAGTTTACACATATGACACCCACGTCACATAAACATGAGGTTTCAACAGAATTGACTTACACTGTTAATTGTACTACAATGACAAAATGCAGCTGATTTTAAATCATAATTGTATTTCTAAAGAAAAAGAACTCAATCTTATCAAACACTTTTTACAGGGTGGATGGATTTTCTTATGATCCTGACATTTTGTTTAATTTTAGCTGAAGCTTATTCTGCAATGTGTTCTCATTCTGCAATTTACAACTTTCTAATTTACAGAAACTACAAATGAAAAAAAATTCTGTTTCTCTTTGGTATAAGATTCTAACATCCTTCTTTGTATGTACAGATTTGAGAATAGATTCACATTCTGTGGAATGACTTTTTCCTGTAAGAAAGTTTAATATCAATTCTCCTCCTTTGATTAACCAACCATTACAACTATGACGATGGCAGAAAAAAAACCAACATTCTGTGCCTGCTAGAAGGTCTTGAAGAAGAACCTAAGTTAGTAGCACAGCCGTCTTTTAGTAATGATGGCATCAAAACTATGTCACTTGAGGAATCAGCATAACCATCAGTGTTGTTCTCCCACGTCAGCGGACAAAGTCTCACTCCATAGAATTGCTTAATTTTGAATGATTCAAGTGCATCAATTACTGGATTTATTTATTTTATTACTGTTTTTTTTTTAAATGAACACAAATTTACTCTATGTCTTAGCAATGCTTCACAGCAATTATATTTCAAGTTAGAGGATTTATTTCTTTCACCACTGCAGTACTTTAGCCCCCTTAAATACTTCCCACCACTTCATCTTAAGATATGTAGAATCATATAGTGGTATTTGCTAGTCACTATTTAACATTTGCTATTATTGATCAGCAGACTTTAACCGCAGTGAGACAAGATACCTCAAGTGTGTGGCTTGTGTTGGCTTCACATAAGTTAATTTCTAGGGGAGTCAATTCTTTGAAATTTGAACACCAAAGAACATGAAGGTTACAGTCATCCACCCTGTATACCTGAAATTAGAAATACCAGATTTCTACCAGCCTTCTAAAACTAAGGTTCTTGGTGTCCATTCTACCTTAATTCATCTGATAAACCCTTATAGAATGCTTTTAGAAACCTTGCTTAGACTTGTTAGCATATGTGAAATTTTATTCCTACCACGCTAAGGCACAGGCCATGCTTGGGCATACAGGATCCTACCTGCTCTACAGAATGACTCTCTTTGCATAGAGTCTATTTACAGCACTTATTTACAGGTCTGCTGGTTTTATAGAGAAAATCATCCAATTTCTTTATGTGGATATTCTCAGGACATTACTCAAAAATAACTGTAATACATAGCCATTAACCCTTGTCAGCATAAGAACATTGATGAACTATGCCTGGGTAACAGTGTAAAACTTCATATTGATATTTTTTCCAAGATTGTAAAGTGGTGCTAGTCATATGATAAATTAAGAAGTCATTTCAGAATGTAATAATTTTTCTTTATACTTTCTTCTATAACTTAGAAGATGCAAGAGACCAGATCTATGTATCTTAATCAGGTGAATAATATCTCCTCAATAGTTGATTAATAGGTGTAGATAGAATGACATAAGGTTTATTGTCTGAAGTTATTTTGTTCATACTCTTAGCTGGCTAAAATACTCTTCATTATCCTGTAATATTAAATAGAAAATGTGATTTTAAATTGTGTTCCTTCTTAGAGCACTAGAATACTTTTAGACATTGTTTTACAGATGGAAAACAGGAGACAACAAACTCAAGACAATTGTATTATTAAAATGAATTTAGGAATAATAAAGTTGAACATGAAACAAAGTTATTGAACACTAAAAAAATTCTTAGAAATTCAAATCTGAAATTTTCAAAACACTTTAATGTTCCAAACTTTTATTGAATTTCCATTTGATTTACTTATTCTGCCTTTTGATCCTTCTAAAACCCAGGTGTTTTGCAAAACTTTGCCACCATCCTCATTTTTAGCCTGGTGCAGTCAGAATCATGATGTTTTGAAAAACAAGAAACAGGTTTCTTTGACAAATACTCCATAAACCTCTTACCAATAATTTTATAAAGTGGGAGGTATGTTTAATAAATTATAGGTTGTTAATATCCTTAATCTCTCCTTATTTCTTTGTGCTGGATATTGATTCTGTGGTCTATGATCATTTTATTTGATGTGTTACGTTTACTATAAGGTGCTAGAAGCCTTGGGGGATAAAAAATGTGTGGAGGAAAATGGTAAATGATGTGATCCAACACACAGATATCTGTTATACCTGACTGTGCTGCATATCAATGCAGAGCATGGATCTATTCTGTCAGTTACGAAAGAATAAACCCAAGGAACTATAATCTCTTTATTATTAACACTTGTTTCTCCTTTGATTTACTTTATTTCATTTTGTTTGCCTTCTCATTTTACAGCTGGCTCACATTTTGACTTTGTAACATTTAATTGAAAATCTTCTGAACTTCATTTGTTCATAGGTAGGCAATAAGCAGGTACAAAAAAGACAAATACCCGGAATCTCAGAATAGCAGCTGAATGAAAATATGCTGTGTACTGCTGTGCAGTCATCCAGGGCAAGGCTCTAACATGATAATCAGACTGAATAAGGCCAGTTTAAAACCAGTAACAGAGTAAACGGTGTGTTGGGATAATAGGGTGCTGACAGGACCGGTGCCCTGCAGCTGAATCTCTCTTCTCTTCCTGGAAGATTTTGTAATAGAGAATTAAGCATTGTCTACCTCAGGCTTACTCAGTCAGAATGTATTTCTGCAGATGAAGCTGCTGATATGACAAGTAAAGGCGCGGGGATAAGTCTTATAAAGCCTTAGTGCTTGCAGGCATGAGTCCCTGCACATTGAGCAGGCAGGGTCAGTGCTCTATCCTCTAGACAGCAACAAATACAAAAGACCATATAGGTATAGAACAATAGCTGATAGAAAAATGTCAAGCATTATACTGTAAGGGCTCGTGCTACTAGTGAGAAATGAGTCTTTTAGGGGTCTGCCAGGAAAAACATCGACATGCAAACCTGCTAAGTCTTTGAAAAGCACAGTACACTAGAAAAATATACACTGAAAAAAAAGTTCTGGTAGATTCATTGCTGTTCAAGTGCTCAATCACTATTAATAGGGCTAATAATAAACAGAAGACAAATAAATGGTAGATCAGAAAAGCAAAGAGTAAGACTCACACTTAGTTACACATCTTTTAAATTTTACTGTGTGCATCTTACACAGACAAGGCAAAAATTGCCCTCTCCAGCCAAAATGTATTTTAAAAGTTTTAATTTAACAGAATACAGCTTTAGAAATGCTACTGCAAAACAGGTAGAAGTCAGTGATTCAGCTAATCTTATAAATGAACTTTTGCTATTTGTTTGTTGATAAGCTGGAAATTAATAAAATTTTAATTAAAAAAATTAAAAAGGAATGAAATAAACAATATGAACATCATTTTACACTAATGCATCTTTATTGTTTGGTAGAAGTAGCATCACAAGTAAGCAGTTTCATGAATGCTGGAAATAATGATATGTGATTTTATGGATTAGCAATTTTCTGGGGATTTGCTTTGTGTCTAAAAAGGCACAAATTTCAATCAAGAGACAGTAACTGGTTACTAATATCGGGTTAATTTAAGAGGTCTCTGGTTGATTCTTTGTTGTCCCAGTAATGACTGTGCTTACACTGTTGTCTTTACCATAATCAGGGCATACTGAAAGTATCTTTTCCATACTTGGTCACTTACATTCATGAAATATGCAAAAATAGTGTTATCATTGAGTATCTTAGATTCATGTAAATTTTATAAAATAATTGGGAACTTGGAAGTTAAATGCTATCTTATGCTTGCTCTCATGTACTTCCCTCTTCCCTCTTTCTCTCATACACAGAGGATAAACTTAGGGTAGAGGGCGGTTGTAATTTTTTTTACACATAAGAGTTGAGTGTATGTTCTGTGGCCTTCTCTTGCTTCCTTGCTTTAAGAGTCTTTGCAGACTTTCCCCATTCCACACAAACCAGCTAACGTTGTTTTTAGAGCATTTTACAGATTATTTTTTTTAATAGAAGTTTTTGTAGAAGGTACCAATCAATCTAAAAACATCTCTTACCTTTCTGTGGAGCGTTGTTGTCTCTAAAATGTTGGGAAAGATAGTAACTTGAGTTAATCTATGTCAAAAACTGTTCTCTGAATTTATATTCAGTAATATAATTAATTTCTTGCTCTGCTTTGCTTCCTTGTGAGGCTTTTGCTTTACATATTAAACTCTCTTTACCTCAATCTGTGAGTTCTTCCTCACTTTTACTCTTCCAATTCTCTCCCTCATCCAATCTGGAGGGGTGAGGGGGGGTGGATGAATGAGTGGCTGTTGTTCCAGTTGCTGGCTGGGGTTCAACCACGACAATAGGTAATTGAATTAAAGACCTACTGTAATCTATTGTCATGGTTCTCCAATCAGGTGCTTGATCTTTAATTTGTTTAACAAACTTTAATTTGTTTGGGATCCTATAGATCATTTCTGATATGTAGTCCAGCAACATCAAATTCAGCATATATTTTGAACTGAAATTTCTGGATTATTTTTTTTTATATAACTTCTGCAATTTTCTGGAGGCAGAAGACTCCTGTTTCTGGTAACAATGATAAATATTATTGTTAATTTTCTGTATAGATTGCAACAATTTCAAATTTCAGAACCTTGTGTAAGACAGAACTTACATCTACAAAGATCTACCCAGATCTTTTCTTGTCAGTGAGTATCTTAATGAAGGCATAAGCTTATTTTTGTTGGATTGTATGAAAAATTAACTAGAAAAAAAATCTAAGTGTCTAGCTAAGACTTCATACATATTAAAATTTGCTCCTTGGACCTTTTTCCATTCAGAGATCCAGACTTACCTTCTTTCTTTACACAAACTGGGGTCTCTCCTTTTTCTTTTTGTAAACGATTTTTATTTACAATTGTCAGAATATATTCTTGAAATATGTTTATAATGTATGTTATTTAAATGAAGTCTAGTATTCCTATGATGCTGTGACTGTATAAAACAATTTAGACTTGTTCGCTACGGTATTCTTCACATTGTCTAACTTTTTTACAGTCCTTGTTTTCCACATGAGAATTTTGCTAAAAATATGAATAATTTATACAATCTAATAGCAGCTTCCATGCTAAATTGTCACTGCCTCAAACTGTGCTGACTTCAGAATGTGTTAGGCTTGATATGGTTGTCCTCCACAGTTGTACACAAAGATCCTTTTAATGAGATGTGGCATGGAATAAAATGGTTGTTGTGATTACTGTGCACAATTTGCAGGTGCACAGTGATCTAAAAAAGGTATGTCTCAGGCACATTTCTGGCCATATTTTATTTTACATTTCACCCTTAATAATATGAAAAATGTTAACTTTCTGGAAATAATGATTCCTTTATATGGCAGTGACCTGTTAAAAGATTTTAGACACAAAAGAACAATGCCTCCTCAGACTTGATTTAACTCAAGATCATAGTGTAGATTTTAATATATTGTTGTCTGAGTTAAGCATTTTTCACTTAATGGCCGAAGTAAAAAGATAGAGGGAAAACAACAACCTTTTTTGAACTTTGGTAAGATCTCTTCAGATTAATTAAATTTACCATATTAAAAAATAATTAAAAAAAAATGTTCTAGAGAGATGCTTTGTTTTAAAATCTTGGGGGGAAAGAAAATCAAAATTTTTATACTTTCTAACACTTCCTACATGCCTTTTTGTTGTTTGGGTTTTTTTCCCTCCAAAATTTTGAAAAATTAGTTACAATATTTTTACCCTCTTCTTATTCAGCACTATGAAGTTTCCATATATTGGACCTACTGTCTGTGTAGCCTGTTGAGGTTGGTAAAAGAATCTTGCTTTTTTTTGGAGACTGCAATACAATCTGCCAACAATGTAAAAATATGACATTCATGTTGCAGTATAAAAATATATATACAGGCCTCTTGCATAATTTATAGATAATAAAAAATTATCTGTTCCATGAATGACCATGATAGCAAAAAGCTTCTGATGGCTTTTCTATTAGAATAGGAGAAATCCAAATTTCTGGCTGATACTTTTTCAATGGAGACAATGTCTAAAATAGATAGTAAAACTGAATTGTAAGTTATAGTATTTTTGAGTACATTTAAGGCAGAAGAATATATATTACACTGATCCACACATAATTGCTGGGATATATTCTCTTTTGATGTCTCACAAATTCTAGGACAATAATTATAACTGAAAATGCATTAAAATATTTTCCTGGAGTATCAGGAGTGGTGTGACTAAGGATGTTCTGAGATTAAAATGAAACTTTGAAGTGAACATAAGAGACAGAAATATAAAAAGTTGCAGACAAATTTAATTTGCATTAATCTAAGATGGCATCTTCCATTAGTGCTGCAGCTCTATTTTGTTGGCGGGTAAGAGGGTTACCGTGACCTTACGGGCTAAAGTAAACAAGTCAAAATGGAGCAAGTATATTGAATATGTTCCAAGTAGGGGATACTAAAACTTATATAGACAGAAGTCTTCTTTGTGTTATCAGCATCTTAGTTGAAAAAGTGATCTCTGATATCAGTGATGTTTATCTTCAGTACTTTTGGGTACTTCCCACCTTGGTCCTATTTACTTTATTATTAATTTCCTATTATGAGCTTTGTCTCTCTGGTATAAATGTGAAATTATTTACATTTTTTCCCTTTTTAATCCAATTGCCCTAGATAAATGTTAACAGTAAGTTAACCATCTATTTGAAACTTTTCAGTTTGCAGAATTCCCCAGTTCTTTACATGTGCCCTCTGCTCACAGCTTTTTTAAAGGGCAGAACACATATCTGTCTTTGAAAAGCAAGGCGCTGGCTTAAATCAGCTGAGGAGCTAGTTCCCTGTATCTGGGGGTATTTTTCTTTATTTGTCTAAGAGCATCTATATCTATCTGTTATATAGAGATAGATATAGATGTATATAACAGATAGATATAGATACACAAATGCATGCGCACAAAGACACAACGGAAATATTTATTTCAATGCAAATATAAAGTTTAAATATGAAATTGTGTTTTTATGGCAGTGTTGTTTACATAAATATTCTATAAAACCAGTCTCTCTATCTTCATTACTTTCATTCCAATCATAAATAACCTCAAATTGCCAGGATATAGTTGCAGGACTTATCTCTGAACAAGGAACAAAATCCATATGCTTATTTTATAGAGAGTTTACAAAGATCAAAAGGTTAGTTACTTGAGCATATCCTTTCCACCAGAGAGAGAAAATGTCCATATATCTGCATGATAACTTCTTCAAATGATGAGCAAAATAATCTAAACAATAGTAGCTAAGCATCCAGCATGCACAGACTACCAGTTACGTTGATTCTTAATACACTTTTAATACACTTTATTGCCTTGGAGGCATTTTATATTTCCCTCTAGACAAGCCCCCACTGAAATTGGGCCACAGTGGGAGGCAATACAGTTTGCTTTGATATGGCTGATCCCCACTAGTAAATCTAGGTAGAGTGAATAGACACTTGTAGAATGAAAAGAATCATGAAACCACACAGACATCTGTAACAGACTGATGGACGGAGTGTTGCTTAGGTAGATGCATTTTTTGCACTTCTCTCTCTACACTAGAAATGCAAACATAATATGGAAGAACATGATTGTACTAGCTGCCCTTTACCTTTGGATCAAGCAGACTGGAGAAGGAAAGCTTCCTAGTAATATCTGTTCCTACAAAAAATCCCCAGGCTCTCCTGGAGACAAGTACTGTTGTTGCAGAAATGCTTTTCCTTCCTTGGATAATATTTGTGCATTTTCTGTTCCTCTAGAACTTTTCTTTCTTTTTTTTTTTTTTTTTTTTAAATCTGTGTAAAAAAAAAAATCTTTGAGAATTTGGTCCTATTCAATATAATTTTGTAAAATCTTCCAAGAGTTTGAACATATTTTTAAACTTCTTCTCATAGGCAAACTGCATGTGCATAGCTGGAATGCTAATGTCAGAAGATAGGATTGAAAAAAATATTAATTTAAGCTCATAAAACTTTTTTAATGTCAAGTTTAAATCTTGAAAATAATAATTGCACAGGCACTGGTGTTTGGAGGAACAAAAACAGATTTACATCTCCAAATTACCAGGTATATGAAAAAGACAAAAAAAAAATATAATTTTTTTACAAGATATATCATCTAGTTCTTTCATTTATTACATTGAAAAAAGTTCCTAATCTCTATTGATTGAGATGACATACCAGTGATTTTAGAAACTGAAGCATTTCTTAATATGAGGGAAAAATTATCTGATGCCTTGACATAGGATCAAGTATCTAGAGGTGACATTAGACCTTAGGGCATTCTGGAAATCCTCACTTAAACCAGCATACAGCTATACAGTTGCCTGCACGAGAACAATGAAAAATATCCAAAAATCAATAAGGAAAGGAAAAATATTGCGGTTAGGCTGGCATGGAACTGGACATGATGACATCACCAATATAAGAGAGGCACAGGAGAAATTAAAATAATTTCATTTTTTTAATGGATTCTATTCCCTTCTGCCTCATCTTTATCTCACAGTTTCCTAAAGTTTGTCAGATCGCTCTGCAGCATTGCTGTTACCCCTCTAATTTAGTTCTCAAGTAATAGACTGAAGGATGTGATCTCTAAGGAAAAGCATTTCATGAATAATTTAAAAACTCCAACTCCTTGGAATGCTTCCGTTCTACAGAGTCGTGTCAGTAAGAGCCCCACACCTGCCCCTGAACTGAGAGTTAGTCCTCAGAAGTAAGGTAAGCCGTAGAGCACATCCTGAAGTAGAAAATCACTTCAGCCTCTTTCCCTTTCAAATAAATTAAAAAGGATTTTGTCTGGGGCTGAAAATGCCATTATCATCAAAGTCTCATTCTGTCACAGCAGAACAAGATCAATTTCTTAGAGACACTGCAGTTGGCTGGCTGCTGTATGTGGTTCTCTTTTCCCCCAAAGCTGCAAGCAACCCTTGACAAATTTGCTTTACTTGCTTAAGAGTTAAAAATCGGAGTGGAGGGGGAGGGGAATGCTATTGCAGAGTACCGTTCAAATTTATTGCTAGAATATAGCCTCAAGTAAGAAAGGAGGCCTTCTTTAGCAGTCACTGAGAAGGAGAAAAAGAACCTAACTCCCAAAGACATAGGGAAAAAAAAAAAAAAGAGGAAGACAATAAAAGTTGAGAAAGGAGAGCAACTCCTTTTCTTCACAAATATGAGTGTATGTGTGAGGGGGCTACACTTTGTAGCTTGTTGAGGGTAAAATGAAAAAAAAAAGTTAAACCTTTTTCTTTTTAAATATGTCAATACTTTCAAATAATTCATGAGCTTTGAAATATTTTTCTGATATTCTGGATGTTAATTCTTCTGCAAGAGGTCTTTTGAATGATTGCTGAAGGGGAATTATTTTCACCAAATCATTGTACTTTATTGCATTCCATGAAAATTTTTCACCTGGAACCCTCCTTTTGACACTGAAAACATGTTTCACATTTCAGTCTACACTGTTTATCCATTTAAGCTGTCATTTTCAGAAAGACAACAGTAATTTAGGTACCCAAACCAACTGAAACTCTGAGCCTTGAGTCAAAATTCTCAGTATGTCCAGAGAAAAGTTGACCAGCTTTCCTACAGGCCTTGTAGATGAACATATTAGGTGGGAAATTTATTTGAAAAAATTTGTATCTCAAAAGCTGAGACTAGGAGTATATCGAGCAGTAACCCACAGAGAGGAGTGGCTCCCTAGAGTCTGAGTGATTCCAATATGGGACAGGGCATGTCATTGATTTCCTGAATGACCTGGATACATCAGTCTTGACACTCCTTACTGTTTAGCTTTCTCCCATGTTATCAACAAAACCCAGTAATGAGTTATGCAGTACAACATTTAAGATCCTTGGTCTAACAGTCTGTGAATATAAATCTTTTTTTTGGAAAAACCGATGTCATTTAGGAACCAATTAAGTCAACTGGTAGACTATGGGATTCTGTAATTATGTGTTCATTGTAGAACATACACAGTCCTGGCAAGCTGCCCCAAAACTTGTTCTACAGATTTTATAAGGCATTTTTAGAAAACTCTATTGATATTAAATGTATCAAATTTGAGGTAACCAACTTGGGTTACATAATTTGCACTTATTTTTTAAGATAAATTTTATTTATCAGGTTTGCCTGTTAAGTTCTTTAAGTTAAGTAAAAAATACTGTCTGGCACTGTGGCATGGCCAATCATTTTTGGTAAATGTAAGTAGTATTACTTTTCAGCTGATAGCTCATTAACTACTGTTGTATGATGTTAATCTATTTTATTATATGATTATTGCAAGGTAGAACTCATTTAAAACAAACAAACAAACATGATTGAATTGGTTCATAGATTTATTAGCATGTAATTAACTAGAAATCAGTGAGCTATATGTTCAGGATCACTAACAGCAATGAATCAGATAAACCCAATACTAGATGCATGCTAAATGTTAATAAAAATGGAAAAATTCTTATGCGCCCTTTTATAACTAATTCCAAAATGTTCTCATCCCCCTCACCAACACACACACACACAGAACACCTCTCTCAAAGGCCTGCATGTTACTAGAAAGCTCTTTCTCTGGGAGTGCAATGTGCACAGTCTGCTCCAGGGAAAGGTGTGGGTGTTCAAGCTTTGCCTGTACCTGTACTGTTCTATGCAACCTGCAAATGCGCACACTTAAGAGCCAGTGGCCCATGAGGCAAAACACACAGCTAAGGTGTTGGTCCCCATTGGTTGCACCCTGCAGTGCCACCTAACCAGCTGGAGTGCAGAGGCTCATGGCAGTTTTTGAGGATGGTGTTGTGCCCAGACTGAGAAGTATTCATGATGCCATACGGGTGATGTCATGCAGTGTCTGACTGCCGCTGCCTCCACTGCAAGTTCTCCCTCTTTATCCATATTGAGTATTTTCTTGTTTTCTTTAGACTTCTCTTCCAGCTGTCTCCTTTGCTTCAAAAGTCTCTGTCTCTCTCATTGGTTACTGTTAATCCCACTGAGGACTGGTTTCCTCTTTAACAAGATCAATTTGGAGCAAACATTTTTTTCAGATAGTTCCACGATTTCAATTCGCATACACACCCTTTAGACTCACTTGCCTTAAGTGGTGTTGCCCAGGTCATTTGTTCAGGGTGGGTTGTGCAAGCATAGGATTTTTTAGAATTAAGAATGAACTTTACCATTATGAATGATACATATCAGAGATTTTGTCACAGTCCATAAGATATTTCTGCTTGATTGTCTGAACTTTCTTCTGCAAAGGTAGACTTCTGGAGAAAGGTTTATAGATTTAAAAAGTAAGCAAATGATGCTTGTATAAAAATGGAGAGTCATCCATATGCTTCAGAATAATTAAAGTGAATTTTGATAGTTAGAAGAAAGGAGTAGATACTAAGAAGGGAAACAATTAGAAATAGATTGGTCATGTTTTCACACAAGTCATTTCATCATTTGACAGGATACATGATTCACCCCACTTGCAAATTCTTATGTCTTGACTGTAATTTCTTATGGTAATCTGTTTTAAATTATTAAGATATTATTATATTCTTGGTAGTGACAGTTACATTTTATTATCTCTTGGGCCTTCATCAGTTTGATATCATAATGTCTAATTAAGTCTGAAGAACACATATTTGGTTAATGACATTTATAGTTGCTGAACCGAACTTCCATATAATTTTCTCACTGGTACAACATACTTAGCAAAGAATTTAGAAAAGAATTCTGCTAATGCTTTGGTGAATTTGTATCTGAATAAAAGCTACCAGGGCAGCTTATTAACAATCAATGGATTTTTTTTTCTTCTTTTTTCCTTCTGAAACCGCAGTAATTAGTATCTGCATAGGCCATCCTGTTTCATATGATATGAATGGGACTTCTGCAAAGATAAGGTTCCATCCTGCAAGAGAAATTGTGGTTAAACCCATACTTCACACCTGTTTGCTAAGTCTCCACAGTTTTTTGCTCTCAGCAGGACTTATTAATTCAAACACAGGGCTGTGTTAACACATCTGGATCCTACCTGGACAGCTCAGAGTAGCTGAGGGAGAACTTATTTGCGTCAGACTGAAAAAAAGTGAAATGAGAAGAAATCAGTCTTTGGCTAATCAGCAGTATCCTCTGATGTCTCCCTATGCAAGTTACCATTCCTGAAAGTGGAAAAACAGTTTTCTCATTTCTTTGGGGAATTTGCAGGTCTGTACTGAGTCTTTTTTATGTTCTTTGTTTCATGCTTGATTACAAGAATAAAGTGACAATGCTATGTCATGTTGAGAGAGTTGACATTTTAAAACCTTTTTTTTTCTAAGAAGGCAAACACAGAGCAGAAATGTTATTTGTAGCTTAGAAACCAGATTTTATGACTTTTCTCTGTTGAAAGTGTGTTGAATGTTAACAAATGTTCGAGCTACAGGTTGATTAATTTTCAACTGATGCATGGGAGTTATTTTACTTGAAACTATATTGAAAAGGAAGGCTTCAGTGAAATATGCTAGAAATGTCAGAACTGAGAAAGTGCTCTATTTCACAAACTATTAGGATAGCCTGCCTATTATTCTCCAGGAAAAAAGTTATGATTATGGAGTGTTCTTAGATGGACACTGAAATTATTTCAAATATTTATACTTCATGTTAATTTTAGCATTAAAAAAAATCACAAATCAATTTCAAATTTCTGAATTGGGAGGTTTGTATCATGTATATATAAATATGCGACATATATGTATTGCAAATATATCTATATTTAATCAGACTGCAACCTGCTGGTTTTCTGTTAGGTTTTGTGTTTTGGTTTTTTTCATAGAAATGTCGCATAAGTAGAACCATATGAAGATATGAGTAGATATCAAGTAAAATCTGTCTAGACACAGAGACTGTACAGGTAAGCTTATTTGCATAAAAGATGAGAATGACAAAGGTGACACAAATCATCCTTATGATTGTTTAACATTAACATTAGTGGTTTATAATGCTTGTCTTTGCTACTCTGGCATATTAACATTTCTTGGTGGAGTGACAGTAAATCATAACTCCCTAAGTGGCTTTTAGAAGTTAACGATGTAAGAAGTAAACTTACAAATTAGGACACTTCTGATAGGACCTGGAGTCAACTGGTGGATACAGTAGTATATAACAAAAGTATTAAGGAACCTACTAAAAATTGCTTCAAATGTTTACTCCAAGAAACATGAATAATAATTAGCAGTGTTTCTGTTTTCAGCCAATATAGCATCTGTGTGACACTTCAGAGAAGTCAATCTCTATTTCACACTAGATGAATTATATTTTTATTTCAGGAAATGACATTATTATACCTGCAGGCAGCCATCAATCACCTTCTGATCTACAGAAGTCATGCATCACCGCTAGTAGGATTTCATTAAATTAGTAAAGAAAAGATCTGAACTTCTTTGAAAGAGATGACATTTCACCCAGAGAAAGATAATACAATAACGCAAAATACTGGTGGCTTTTTCTTATTTATTTAATGTTTTATTAATTTTTTCCTACTTAACCCAAAGTTTGCAAGGATTTTAACATCTAGGAGGTTTAAACCATATATCCTTGTCTATCATTTACTGCTAGTGAATCTAAAAACATCTCTTTAAACAATTAAAATCAACTATAATTGATCTACTGTTGTTACACTACTGCAATATAATTACATGGACAGCTAACTAAATGGCTATAAACTAAGTACTGTATAAATCAATATTTTATTCTTTCATTAGTTTTCTCCTCATAAATATTTTGATAAATCATACATCTTAGCAAAGCTTTTAGTACTTCAGTACAATTCCTTGCTTTGTATTTAGAACAAATTATTAGTAGTCTCCTATTAGATAACCCAGAACTAATAAATTTGTATGAGAAAATAGATATCGGTTTGAAATTTTTTCTTCCTTGTCTTTTCTTACAGCCTGCCTTTCCCAAAAGAAAACAAAACACAAATTGTAAAAAACTGTTTGAGAAGGATTGGAATGAGCCATCAAAACAAGAGCAGAGAGGGACAGTGAGAAAAAGGACAGAAAATAATACATTTTCTTCTCTTTTAAGAAGCCTTTCATTCATTTCAATGAGGTCAAAACCAAAGAAGAATTAGATTTAAAAAGCAATTGAATCAATATAAAGTTATCTGCTGTACAATTTATATTAAATTTTCACTATTTAATTAAACTCATTAAAATACTTTTTCTATTTTTTTAAACTGGACTTTTTTCTGAAATTCTATACTTATTCTATTCCTCTACTAAAAGTTATACTGTTCTTTGGTTGTGACACAATACTCTTTTCTTATTCTCTCTTTTCTCAGAAGTATCTGAGCTGGTGGGAACTGGCCATGAGAAGAAAATGATATGAAAGAAAGAAGAAGAAAAGAAAGGATTGGTGATTACTTATTCCTTTTTTGAGCAGGAATCCAACAGATTAATGAAAAGAGTTAAATCTGTGTTACCATTAATATTGACACAGGCTTCTCTTGCCTTCCCATAAAAGCATAAGTTAAATTTGTGCAAAATACTGTTAGGTGGTATTAAGAGAGACATATGGGGGCCTGAAATAACTAATTTAGATATGCACAATTATGATTATTTGGATGAATCCCACATTAAAATTTTCTGGCTGCCTTCTGCAATAGGAATAGTATTAGTGAACCTTCAGAGGGAAAAAAAAAAAACATTTATTAGCCTAGAGGATTCAAAGGAAATAGCCAGTTCTGCATTAGCTATAAACAATTGAATTCTGAAAAGCAGTGATTTCTTTTAAAAGGGGTTGCACGGAGAGATGGCTGTGTTGAGAGTAAGGAGAACTTTTTCAGAGACTGTGGGGAAAAAATATATGATTGGAGGTTGGCAGAATGTTTAGCTGTAAAAATGGCAAGATAGTCTTAAAGATATTATTTCAAAAAATATTGCAATCTTTTGGAAAAACAGGTAGTATTTTCAGTCAAATTTCTGCAGAATAAAATGTCCATTTGTAAATGTTGAGTATTATTTCATGTAAAAGATGGAGCTGCATTTCTGCTATGTAATAGTCAACATAGTTGTGCTCAAAGGTTAGCTTTGAACAGCAAAAAAAACCTCAAAAGTAAACAATAACAGTTCTAATGCTTCACTCCTAAGATGTCCTCAAGTGAGTATTTTTAGTTCTCATCTTTGGAATACATTGTGAATCTTGGGTAAAAAAGCATAGCCTCTTTAGTTACTGATTCTCATAGCAGTTTTATAAACATGAACAAAAATGCTTATTGACCTTATTGGAATATTCATGGTAATAGAACATTTTAAATGTTGTCCCAGTTTCAAGTAAAATAGACTTTCTGTTTAGTAATTTCACATTTTAGCTAGGCCTCTTCTAACTTTCTGAAATTAACAGCATATTGTGGAGAAAACTGCTCTTTCTCAGAGTACTAAGACCAGTGTTTGTGCTAAATGCTAAGGAATGGTATGCAGAGAGACCCTTGCTATATACTTATTGCTATAACAACCAAGATCAGCCAATTTTGTTATTTGCCCCATTAGAGGGTCAGAAACAGAAAACGTGTAGGGGGCTCACACCTGTGGGGAGGAGCAGACAAGACTGATCGACTGGGGTATTCCATTTCATCTGTTCCATGCTCACTATACAAGCTGAGGGATCAAACGGTCAACTCTTTTCTTCAATGGCCGACGTCCAAAGAGGACTCTGCCTTTGATCCTGATCTGCGTATTCCCAACTCCAGAGCTGGAACCCAGTCCCCATCCATCTCTGAGTCCCATGCCTGCCAGTGACATCATACTAAGAGCTTGATACTGCTTTTTATATAATGTGTTTATTTCATTATTTTCTTCTTTTTTATTTTAATATTAAAATTCTTCATTAAAATAGTTCAGTTCATTCTAAACTTCTAAATCACCATATCTCTTCCTCTCCTGTCTTTTTGAGGGGGAGGAGGGAGTAAAGGGCCATCTGTCAGTCTGGTTTTGGTAAACTTGGCCAAAACCATGACAGATGTTTATATCTAAAAGGCAATTTAAAAAGTGTTATTTGTCTAAAGCAGTATTATTAAAACTAACACATCAAACATATAAATCTTTTCCAGATAGTCTGGAGATATCTATGAATGCTGTACATCAGTTTAAACATCTGCATGGCTATATCTAGATTGTTTACATGAAGGTACAAAGTACTTAATCTTTAAACAATTTAATCTATGCACCAGTGAAAACTAGAGGCTAACTGGTTGGAGAACACATTGTCAGAAAAGGTCTTGGCCTTCCTGGTGCACTAGTTGACCTGAGCCACTATGTGCTTTTGTGGCAAAGAAGGCAAACAGCCTCCTGGGGTGTTATCGTCTCTGCTCAGCACTGGTGAGATTCTTTGGGAGTGCTGGGTACAATTCTGGGTTCCTCAGTATAAGAGACATGGACCTACTGGAGTAAGTCAATGAAAAGCAGCAACGATGATTAAGTCTTTGGAGCATATGGCATACAAAGATACGCTGAGAAAGCTGGGCTATTCAGCCTGAGGAAGAGAAGGCTTAGGGAGATCTTACTGGTATTTATAAATACCTGATGGGTGGCAGTAAAGAAGATAGAGTCAGACTTTTGAGTTGTACTCAGTGAAAAGACAAAGGCAATGGGTACAAACTGAAAAGCCGGAAATTCCATTTAAAGATAAAGGCAGTGAAATACACAGTAGGTTGTCCAGAGTCGTTATGGAGTCTCCACCACCAGAGATAAGCAAAAGCTGACTGGACACAGCCCTGAATAACATGTGGTTTAACCCTGCTTTGACCAAGGAGGTTGGACCAGGTGATCTCCAGGGATGCCTTCCTACTGCAGCCATTCTGTAATTCTGTGAATCAGTACTAGGATTTCATACAAGCAAAGTTGCTTCAGAATGAATTTTTTGAGTGTAAACCCACAAATTTCTTACAGTAATTATAAAGTCTTGATTTTTTTGTTATCTTTTATTTTCCTAAAAGAATACTGTTTAAAAGTACTGCAACACTGATCAATCCTGGTTGATTAAAATGTGTTAAGAAATTTACAATAGCGATATAAAAAATAATCACCAAAGAACGCAATTAATAGTGGACTGAAATCAGGTGGTTTCATTCTTAGATTCATTAACTGTCATCAATACTGTTGATATTTCTAATGTGATCTCTATATAACTGTCTGATATTAATCTTCTTGAAGAGCTATTATGTGTGGTGTGTCTCTTTGTGGTAGTTTGTGTGCTCTCTTTCTCCACATATCTGGAACAGGCACAGCGCTCGCTGTCGGGGCCGGAGCAGCCGGTGCCGCTACGGGCGGGGGCGGGCGGTAGCGGGGCGGGGGGAGCGGGTGGAGTCACCGTCACCGCCGGCTGCCCGGTGACCGGGGACGGGACGGGCTGGGGCGCGGCTTGTGCCGGAGCCGGGGCCGGAGCCTTGGCCAGTGGAGGTGCGGGCCTGGCCGGGGCCGGGGCCGACCGATGCCGTTAGGGCCGGTGTCGGCGTGGCTTTCGGCGGGGCCGGAGCCTGGGCCTGTGCCGGTGGCTGTGGGGGGGCAGGCGGTGTCGGCCTGGCCTTGGCCGGCGCAGCTGCGGGCGGGGGAGGAACCTTGCTCTGAGTCTCTGCTGTCTCTGATCCCACCCGTGTCTGAGCAGCAACACTGCGTGCAGCGTAACGCTCACTCCCGCACCGATGCCTAACGATGAATACTGCCTGCGTTACATTCAGTACAAACAACAGCACTACCGCAATTAAGTAACCACAACAATATTCACAATAATTCTCCAAAGAGCCCACAGGTTTTCCATCCCCTGATTCCGTTAGTATCGCTTTGGGATAATCACTAACAGGCAAGACAAACTTTCCCCAGGTGAAAGCAGAGCTGTAATTAGCAACAGAATCCATGACCTGATGCCCAAGATATTCAGGTATCAGAACAACCCAACTGATCACATTGTACATCTGGAGGCAAATCCACACAAACATAGCACGCTTGACCCAACGCATCCAAACACAATAAACAAATAAACCCTTCAATATATTCGGCCAATTAAACACCACCGAGTCAATGAACTTCATACAAAGCTCTCTAAAAACATCATACACAATATTCTGTAGGAACGACATGATGTAAGTTATCGGTTCTTCTATGAGCAAGCCGGAATTCAAACTATTCAAACAATCTTATCAGAGCTTGGGTCGTGCCACAGTCGAGCCCCACGTTGGGCGCCAATAAATCTGTCGTGGTTTCAGCCAAAATCACTG
>JAOTQQ010000001.1:168160990-168174086 GCA_026546715.1 Gallinago undulata
AGGTGCTCCATCCCTCTGATCATCTTCGTGGCCCTCCGCTGGACCCGTTCCAACAGGTCCATGTCCTTCCTGTGTTGCAAACTCCAAAGCTGGAGTAGTAGCTTTAAAAACATCAAGATTGGAGTAGCGGAGTAGCTAAGTAGCTAAGTAGCTAAAATTGGAGTAGTTTACTCCAATCTTAGTTTACTCCAATCTTAGTAGTATGCCATATACCATACATATGTTTTATAATCACTTACCCTCTCTCTCTGGTAAAGTCACTCAATTACTGGGAAGTTACCCTGTACAGTGGACAAGGAGGGGACAAATCTCCTATAGGCCAGCTGTATTGTTGGAAGATTTCCCATTTTTCTCCCCAAACTTTGCAGTTTATATTTCCTGATTCGGTGGGGGGTACAGGATTATGCCTGAGTGGATTACACTATCTGGGATATTTATCTCTGGTGGTGAGATAGATAAGTCTCTGTTTCCAGTTTTGTGATGTCTAGCACTCAAAGTCAGTGGTGGAATGGGACTCAGGGCATTTGTTTGTTAAGGCTCCATTTGGTTTTGGTTCTTATTGTGATGCAATCTTGAGACAACCCCGGGCTGAGCTGTTTTGCAGCTCCCCCCAAGCTATCTATGCATAGAGGAGACAAGGCAGAGAGGAAGCTGAGTTGGATGACAGCTCCCTGCATCTCACCTATTGTGCTCTGAAACCAGTTTGGCTGGGTGCTCCCATACAGACTTTCTTCACAACATCCATGAGTCCTGAATGCTTTACTGTACAGTGTCTTGGCTCCAACAGGCTTATAAGGCAATATTTGTTTCTGAAACTTCATTCCACATCTAAGAGTGACATAGATTATGAAGCACACAATACCAAATTCAGAGTCCTAGATTCATAAAGCAGACTGTGTAGTCCTAAAACAGGTGCTAAAATCCATGCAGGAAATGGAGCTCTGGTCAGTACACTACTTGTTACAGATCCCAAAGTTTGCCTCTAACTTTCCATCTTTTCAGAAAATGCACTATATGGACTTAGAAACCTAAGCCAGCCCTGAAAATTTCTCTTCCAGAGCTTCACAGCTAAATTTTGAGTTCTTCAGGCAGAAAGCCAACTGCTCTTTGATGTTTTTAACATTTTACATTTCATCAAAGGCAAATATCTCAAGGCTACAGACAAGTTGCTGATAAACACTTTTCAAATACAACCAGGAAAAAACAAGGACTAGTGTTCTCGAGCATGTTTCAACTGACCCAACAAGATTACTTTAACAGACTAGACAGATATAGATGATATAGGTATAGATATAGAAATAGATAAATTATATAGATATAGACAGAAAACTTAGTTCTATATAAGTAAATTTCAATGGGCTCTTTTTTTCCTAATCTAAATTTTATTTCAGTGAAAACAAAAACTATATGACTCCAGTTAACATTGAAATAATGAACCTGGTGTTTGTGAAAACACTTCTGTACTCAGTAATGTGTAGTTTATTTATAGCTTGAACTATACATAGTCACAGGCAAGCAAACTTTAGTGAGGGACCTGACATTAACAGCTATTCAAAAATACCAACATGTTATTACTACAATGAAAATTCAAGAATCAGCAAAGAGATTGGTGCCATTCCAATGATTTTGTAAAGGAGAAGAAGGTTAACTGGTTTGGGTAAAGTACATCTAAAGTTCACTTCATTAACAAATTAAAACATTTTGGCATGAATCACCTAAGCAGTACTGTTTCTATTAAATTTAGTTGTGAGTTATATTTGGAGTGGTTACATTTATATTTATTTTTAGAACTACTATTTGAAGATTAATGGCTTAACTAGCTGTATGTGCAGTACAACTGGTCCAACTTTTCATGATCAGGATAAAGCTGAAGATTTAGTATTTTTGTCTACACTTTCTGCTCATTTTTTTACATCTATAGTAATTTTTATTAGTTTAGCTATTATTACAATTTATGTCTATTTACATATGATTTACATTTACAGAGATGAAATGTAGATACTGCCAATGTAAAATTTGAATTGCTTTCTCTGTTTTCACAAGGAAGCAAGCAATTTATAAAAGACTCAGAATATTTAATTATAGCATCTAACTTTGGTCTAATGTTAATATTTTTAAAACTTAGCCTTCATAAAGGTAATTCACCAGACAGCAGAGAAAAGAAGGTGCCTTTGAATGTCTTCAGAAAAGAAAAATAAAGAAAAAAAAATCAAATTTGTCTGCTTTAATGTAACATGTAAACTAGATGCTTAAATTTAGCAGACTAGATCCTTGGGGGTTGGGGGGGAATAAAAAGTTTGATAATAAGGCTGATAGAAACTGTGATGACTTTAACCTGAAATCTAATACAGTACTTGGGAAAATCTTACTAGCCTACGCAATTACAGGAAGGTAGGTAAAATGTTCAAATTAACTAGGCTTTAAAGATTATCTCAATATAAAAGAGTTTTAGCATAAATTTCATGGGATTAAGGATTAGATGGATTAGACTGCTATTGTCTCTTATTTAGACCTAACTAAATAAATCTATTCAAGTATTTTAAGTTTCACTAGCAACAATGAAATGCATTGAAACCTAGAGTAAAGGTGAAAAAGACCCCCCAAAATTGATCCACTTAAAGCCATTTGAAGTAACTAAAAGTGAATACTGTATTTAAAACAAATCTACTGTGCTTTGGACCATGCTCTGACCAAATATGATTGATTGTCTGCTGTATAAAGAATAAGTATATGTTTCTGTTGACTTATATCAATTGTTTTGCACTTCATTTTTGTTTAGTTACATTGATCGTGGCATTATATCATCAGGTTCCAACATCTTACAGGTTGCAGTAGGCAGTTTTTCTTGACTACATGCTGAAGGATAAAAATGTCATGTCAGTTTACTAAAGTTTACAAAAACATGGTCAAAGCCATAAATCCTCTGTGACTTAATACTTGTACTGGTTTGGGGTTTACTATTTTAATCCTGTGTCTATTGACTATCTGAAATTCATGAACTTTCATTCTGTCCACCAGCAGTGATACTATAATCTCAACGAGCTTTCATGTTATGAAATGCAATTATAAATTCAAATAGTTTTTTTCAGATTAATGAAAGTTCTTTCTCTAACCAAATACACTAAGTTCTGCACCAGCCTTGTGCTGCCAGAGTTTACTGAAAACATTTGTCCAAACTTTCAAAGAACTTATGATTTGCTGTACTACACGCTGTAACACCTGTCTTTTAAACACAACTCTGCTGACACACCTTTGATGCTCTTTCCCCTTCCTCTTTTTCATAAGTTCTAAATGTTTACTTTACAAACATATGAAGTTTAACCAATAAAAGGATTAAACATGTCTGAAAGGGATATGAGCTTTGACAACAGGAAATACTGACAATTTTGAAATATCTGAAGTTTAAGGGTTTTCCTCATAACAAGAATATACATGTCATTAGAGAATTATACACATGGATACTCAGGATTCACAGCCAGGGATATATTCTTCAAGAGAAATACTTATAATTTTTCTTTCAAAAGACAAACATGATGAGAAATCTCCATGACAAAAGAATTTTTTCTATGAAAAACTTTAATACAGGTAATTTTTCTTCAACTACTTTTGACAAGGGAAAATCTTGATGACATCTCCAAAAATTATCAAAGTGACATCCTCATCTCCAATGTAGACAGTTTTATCTAACAGAAAAAAAGTGTTGCATATGGAAGGGTTCAAAAAGATGCGATCTTTGGTTCCAAGCAGACAGGCAAGTGCAAGCTTTTCCAAGCAATATAAAGCACGCAATTGATTCTAATTGATCAGTCCCTACCTCCATTATAGTATTCCATGTCTATCTACAAGATATTGAGGTGCTGGAGTGTAACCAGAGAAGGGCAATGAAGCTGGTGAAGGGTCTGGAGAACAAGTCTACAAGGAGCACCTGAGGAAATTGGGATTTTTTAGCTTGGAGAAAAGGAGGCTGAGGGAGATCTTATCACTCTCTACAACTATGTGAAAGGAGGTCGTAGGGTGGTGGGTGTTGGTCTCTTCTTACAGGTAACATGTTATAGGACAAGAGGAAATGGGCTTAAGTTGCACCAGAGGAAGTTTAGATTGGATATTAGGAAAAACTTTTTCACCAAAAGGGTTGTCAAGCACTGGAACAGGCTGCCCAGGGAACTGGTTGAGTCACCATCCCTGGAGGTATTTCAAAGAGGGGTGGACATGGTGCTTGGAGATACAGTTCAACGGTGGGGCTGGCAGTGTTAAGTTAGTGGTTGCACTCAGTGATGTTAAGGGCTTTTTCCAACCTAAAAGATTCTATGAATCTATCACACTACCTAGTTCACTTTTTAAAACTTATGATACCTGGATGTTTTTTCGAAACTCCTTGGGAGTTTAGTATTAGATAAAATTTTTGGCAGGTGTATATAAACCCACCAGAAAAAAAAAAAAAAAAAGGATTTATTATAAAGAATTTTCATCAGGTGTGAGATGACACTGTCACTCAAATAAAATCCCTCTCAACCTGTTTTAGGTTTTAGGGGTCTGTCAATAAGTAGTACAAACTGTTATTTTAACTAGAAAATTTCAAGTCCTCCTTTTCTTTTTAATTTTTTTTGGCCTCATATCCTAAGTTTCTTCTCCTTTATGATTATAACTGGTAAAGAAGACACCATAGAATAAGTAAAATTTTTACAAAATATTACAGCAAAATACCTCCAGGTGGTAGAGTGATTTATAAAAACATACTGTGTTTTCTAAGTTTCCATGAATCTGTGAAATACACAGTTATGAAAGCAGCAAGAAGAATCTGTACTTCAAAATCATGTTAACTGTACTTTTTTAATTTTTAAGCCATCCATATTGCATTTAGCTAAAAGACATGCAGAAACTAGTGTAGTTTCCTTGGAAACTAATGGATCAGGAAAGAAAAAAAAAAGTACAAAACATTATTTTATACATCAAAGCCTCTGGTTTTTGTTTATTGATTAATTCTGTAGGCCCCTGAAAATGATTTCAAAGAATTTTATCTTCAAGAAATACCTAGGATAAAAACTTTTTCAGATTTCAATCCTAGTACAAAGATTTGAAAGTGTTTATGAAAGCTTTTTATTCTATTGACATACTTGCTGACCTAAGCATAAAAATTATACAAATGCCTTAACCCTAACTATGCAGAAGCGAAACATGTAAACAAACAAACAAAACATAGGTGATAGGAAGAAAAAAAATTAAATAGTGCGGTACAGAGATTTCAGAGAAATAATTGTATATTGAAGTATTCTCAACTACTGATATTTCTAACTATTGAGATATTTATCCAGTATGTGGAAATTGCCTCATGCTAATTTTTCAGTTTGAAGTAGCTTTGAATAATTTACTTGAATATATTAAAAAGTATTTCAAAATTGAACAGTAAATTATTTATTTTTTTTTTACACAGAGCCTCAAATCAAAATCCATTTTCAGTTTCTACAGCCTTCAATGCAGTTTTTCTGAAGTCTTCAGTGGCAGCTTCTCACACCACAGACACAGTGAGAATGGAACAGACATGAATGTTGAGAAGGCAGACACTGCGTCTGCATGGGCAGGTGCAGCATGACATGAGCTTGCTCTGACCACAATCCAGTCTGGCAGGCCATATGTCGGCCATAAGCCAGGAGCCATGTGGTGACATTACTGTAGCACTGTGCCTTCTGAGAAGAGGGGTTTATTAGCTGAGACAAAATGCTATGACAATAGCAGTGCAAAGCTTCTGGATTGGCACTGGCATGCATACAGCCAGTTCATATGACAAGCAAAGGAAATATTGTCATCTATATAATGTGTATTCTCTCTTGCTCTCTGATATCTTACATCTCACCATACTTAGGCATTGACTATGCATATAGAAGTCTATGGTGTTAAGCCCGGTTGGCAACAAAGCACCACACAGCCGTTCACTCACTCCCCCTACATTAGGATGGGGGAGAGAATCAGAAAAGTAAAAATAGAAATAGGTTGAGAAAAAGACAGTTTAATAGGCAAAGCAAAAGCTGCACAAGGAAGCAAAACTAAACAAGGAATTAATTCACTACTTCTCATCAGCAGGCAGGTGTTCAGCCATCCCCAGGAAAGCAGGGGTCCATCATGCATAATGGTTACTTGGGAAGAAAAAACACCATCCCTCTGGACATCTCTCTCTTCCTTTTGCTTCCCCCAGCTTTATATACTGAGCGTGACATCATATAATATGGAATATCCCTTTGGCCAGTCTCGGTCAGCTGTCCTGGCGGCGTACCCTCCTAGCTTCTTGGGTGCCCCCTGCCTTCTTGTTTGCAGGTCAGTATGAGAAGCTGAAAAGTCCTTCATTGCTTACCATGAACTAAAATATTAGTGTATTAACATAATTTTCATCATAAATCCAAAACACAGGAGTATACCAGCTGCTAGTAAGAAATATAACTCTATTCCAGCCAAACCCAGGACATCTAGGAAGTACCGACCTACCAGTCACAGCTCCGTGCCTGGGAAGATCATAGAACAGATTCTCCTAGAAACTATGCTAAGGCACGTGGAGGACAGGGAGGTGATTTGAGACAGCCAGCATGGGCTCACCAGGGGCAAGTCCTGCCTGACCAAACTAATGGCCTTCTATGATGGAGTGACTACATCAGTGTACTAGGGAAGACCTATGGATGTTATCTATCTGGACTTCTGTAAGGCCTTTGACACAGTTCCCCACAGCATCCTTCTCTCTACATTGTACAGATGTGGATTTGATGAGTGGACTGTTTGGTGGATGGTCGTATCCAGAGGGTAGTGGTCAATGACTCAATGTCCAGATTGGGATTAGTGACAAGTGGTGCTCCCTCGTGGTTCCGTATGGGGACCAGTACTGTTTAATATTTTCATCAATGACTATGACAGTGGGATCAAGTGCATTCTCAGCAAGTTTGCAGATGACACGCAGCTGAGTGGTGCAGTTGACATGCCTGAGGGACGGAATGCCATCCAGAGGGACATGGACAAGCTTGAGAATTGGGCCCGTATGAACCTCATGAAGGTTCAAGTGCACAGTCCTGTACCTGGGTTGGGGGGACCCCTGGTATCAATACAGGCTGGGGGATGAAGGGATTGAGACCAGCCCTACTGAGAAGGAATTGGGGATACTGGTGCATTAAAAGCTGGATGTAAGCCAACAATGTACACTCACAAGCCAGAAAGCCAACCGCATCCTGGGCTGCATCAAAAGAAGTGTGGGCAGCAGATCGAGGGAGGTGATTCTCCCCTTCTACTGTCCTCTGGTGAGACACCACCTGGAGTACTGTGTCCAGCTCTGGAACCCCCAACATAAGAAGAACATGGACCTGTTAGAGCAGGTCCAGAAGAGGACTACACGAATGAACAGAGGCATGGAACACCTCTCCTATGAGGACAGGCTGAGAGAGTTGGGGTTGTTCAGCCTGGAGAAGAGAAGGCTCTGGGGAGACCTTATTGTGTCCTTTCACTACTTGAAGGGGGCTTATAAAAAAGATGAGGCCACACTTTTTAGCAGGGCCTGTTGCTGTAGGACAAGTAGTAATAGCTTTAAACTAGAACTAGACTAGACTAGATAGAAGGAAGAAATGTTTTCTCTGGGGTTGGTGAAACACTGGAACAAGTTGCCCAGAGAGGTGGTAGATGCCCCATTCCCTGAAAACATTCAAGATGAGGTTGGATGGGGCTCTGAGCAGCCTGACCTAGTTGAAGATGTCTCTGCTTATGGGACTAGATGACCTTTAAAGGTCCCTTATCACCCAAGTTATTCGATGGTTCTATTTCTGAACAAACTTTTCTACATACTTACACATACGCATCAGATTCTCAGACAATACATGATTTAAAAGTTTTAAAACTTTTTCAATGAAGAAAGAAGAAAAAAAAAACCCAAACCCAAAACCTAAAACTAAAATAGCAACTCACTAGCGTTCCATATTCACATTTTCTGACTTTGCTGCTGCAGCATCTATAACAGTTAATTTTCAATGCAACATATACATTTCTATACTTTAATTACACATAGACGCATCCTTTTCTTACCATCTCATCCAAATGATCTCTCAGTTCCTTTTGTAACTCCAGAATGTATGAATACATGTCATCCAGCTTCTGAAGGGCCCAAGAAAAAAGAGAGACTTGATGTTTTTCACTAAGTGACTCAGAATTTCATTAGTAAAAGCAAGTTAGAAGATCCTAACAGCTAGCAGCAGTTCTAGTCCTCAGGCTAGTAACAATTTTTTCTCAGTTTGTATTGTAATGTGGAATCTGTAAGCTGTATGCAAAGCAGAGTGAATATATAAAGCACAATCCTCAGAGCAGCCACATCTCCAGATAATTCTTTGAGTTGCCTAGATGCACTTAGATGCCTATCCCACCATAAGATATATAACTCTCATCTCATGTTCTCCTGGATCATTGTATGGGATCTACAAAAATACTTGTCCTGAAAAGAAACTTTGTGTAATTTTGAAAGACATTGTGAATATCTAGTAATAATTACCCCTGGCTTTTTTCTTTTTTAGCTACATCTAGACGATGCAGCCTAAGTTACACTCGTTCTTTCTTCATGTTTTCATGGGCTTAGAGCACTTGTTTACAAGTTATAGATTTTAGAGAAAATAAAATAAAATACATACTTGTACAATAAATGTACACTTGATAAGAATGTACTTTTATTGTAGCATTGAAACAAAGAAGCTGGACTCTATAGCCAACGTGACTATTAAGCGGTATTCTTTATTGCAGCGCTGGGGTCGCATCAGGATTTCTCCTCAAGATGCTCCCACTTAACTTTTGATTACGACACACTTATATTTACAGAGGCATTGCATATTCATTACTTCTCTGCAAAATTATTTGCATAAATCAGCCTTCTAATTACATATTCATTTGATCTCACATTTCACGGTCTTTTACAGTTATCCGCTGGTTACTTGCTAAAATTACAGTCATTCTAGTGGTCATTTACTTCATCCAAGGGCCGTATCCTCCTCTTCATCAATTGTTCTCTAGGTTGTCTCGCTCCTTTCCTGCTGACTTGGCAGCTGTTTCAGTCACAAACCAGTTCTGTTCTTTATGGTTAGAACACGCTGTTTACCTAGTCGTCAGGCCTCGCGGCTTCTTCGTATAGCAGCTAGTTCCTAACAATAGTTCTAAGACAGTTATGTAGCATAAGCAGCTGTGTCTAGACAAATTATTAACTACTTTGGCCCCAACAGAATACCTCCCATCTCAGCATTGCATTGGTTACTTTTGCATGTTTTATTTACCAATTTTTGTATTACGATCACTTTATCAATTCCATTGCTAGTATGTTTTATCTGTGGTGCTGGTGAGGGATGCATGCAGCATGCACAGGTTCAGATTCAAATTCAATTATATTCTTATTTTATTTAATACACATGAAGAATTACTATTACATCTGTTGACTAAGCCAAATATTTTTTTCAGTCTTATTTTACACAGTGCAAGATATAACTTGTGAGGACACATATTAATGTGCGCTAAAAACATTGTACAAGAAAAACTGTTTTTCTTTTTCCTTTTTTTTTTGTTTGTTTGTTTTTTTTACCACATTCATGGGCACTGGATACTGAATGTGCTTCTGATTAAGTCTTTTTTCCATCTGCTTTCATAGCTTTAACTAACTCTTTCTTGACAAATTATTTAGTCTGTGTAAACAAACTTATCTACCTGTCCAACAACTGTTGAATATCCTTCTATTTTGTGTATTTTGTGTATCTGGATAAGTCAGATAGTTTGGGTTTTTATTTTTTTTTTTCTAAAAAAAGAACCAAAAGGTATAAATTTATTTATTTACTTATTGATCATTAACAGATTAAATAAAACAATATGAGATAATAATAATTACCATTGAAATATTTTTAAAAAAATATTTTACACATCTTTGTTCTTTTTTTGATTGTCATTGTTGAATTATAGTTGACATTTTGGCCACCACATGCAAAACATACATTTTTTCAAGTGTGTAAGTGGAAACCAGATCTGCCATGTGCCAGTGATGATTCCCTTACCCACAACTGTGACTTACAAGATCACAATTCAAACTGCATGGGAAGGATTTGTGGATCCTCCACTACCAGTGCAGTACCAAATAAAATCTTGAGCTACTCAGTTTTTGTATTGGTACAAAAATGAAACACAATTTTTTCTCCAAAAGCCACTCCTTCTGGCAACAGTCTAAACTTGAATGCTAGAAAATTCTTTATATATTTGTAATTCATGGAATATGCTATTTTGCTTCCCAGACTTCTCTTTCTCTTACAAGGACTTATGACTGAAAAATTATAGCTTGGTTAGAAATGATGTATGGATGGAGAGAAAGCAAAATATGAAGCATGAAATGGGAATGTCAGCTACAAACTACCAACCATCTCTTAGCATTACTTGTGGTTAACTAGAAAGAGATATTTGGCAATCAGCATGTCACAGTCTGTCATTTTATTTGTGGCTCCGTAACTGTAGTTCCTGTCTTCACAGTAGAAGTTGTTCATTCTCTTTTATTTTATAAGCCATAGCAGTATGGATACATCACTGCCTAGAACTCTATTTACATTGGATAATGTTTGTTATTCTGTCAAAGTATTGGCATGCAGATTGGTGAGAAATGATGTGTGATCATTTCAAATTGATTATAAAATATATCACACTAATCTCCCTTTAAGAAATGACAGAAAGAAGAGTTCAAATCCATGCTAATTATTTTTATTCACATGGCTGTCAGTTTCTGAGTATTACAGGTTTCTGCAAAACACTGACTATATAGAGAATTTTCCAGAAAATATTTGGTTTTTTAAGAAAAACAAACTGTAGTTGCGTTTTTCAATTATTTCTTTCATCATTAAAATAGAAATAAGATACGCAATGCTAAAAGAATTAGCGGAAAAGGAAAGAAGTAAACCTTATCAGCAATTTTCACAGGTATAAAAACCACGGCCATAGCGCGAGCTTCCCTCAGATCGGGCGGAGAGAGGCAGCGGCAGTGAGTGCTGCGGCTTTAAACTTGAGCTCGACCGAGACGGAGAGGGGGCTTCCCGCAGACGGAGCAGCCGAAGGAGAGCGGAGGGACACGAAAAGGACTCGGGAATCTCGCGAGGGAGCGAGAGGCTAACGTAGCCGGGGGCGGGCCGGGCGAGCCATAGCCGCCTCAGGCGCAGAGCGCGTGCCGGGCGCGCTTAGGCAGAAGGGTGGGTATACTAGCGCGCGGGCACACGTACGTGCGCACAGCGTGTGGGAAGCAGCCATCAGGTGTTGGACGGACCACGTGGAGAGCGCCGAGGTCTTTAAATCCTCAGCTGGACTAAGACAGAGAGGGGGCTTTCCGGAGACGGAGAAGCCGAGGGGGAGCGTAGAGGAAGAAAGGAGACAGGAACGTGGCGCGGGAGCGTGAGGCTGACGGGGCAGGGGGCGGGCCGCGGCACGTGTAAAAGCGGCTTGCCAGACGTACCGTCAGCGTGAGTGAGGGGAGTCGTGCGCAGGACAAAGAGGGTGAATGGTCCGTTCAGGCTCAAGAGAGGAAATGGCAACGAAACGCCCCAAAGCCCCGTTGAAGAAGAGCGTGGGAGGGAACTCGGACCGAGCTCCCACGCAAAGACGCGGCCGTGCGGGGCCCTGGCTGCACCGGATGAGCTGTGCCTGGCTGTGGTACCACAGGGACCCAGAGACACCCACTGTGTGCGCTGTGAGCAGATAAACGACCTGCTCAGGTAGGTGGTGGAACTGAGAGAAGAGGTGGAAAAGTTAAGAAGCATTAGAGAATGTGAAAGTGAAACTGAATGGTGGAGCCGTACCCTGAGGCAAAAGCAGCAAGAAGAGGCTCTAATAAAAGTAGATGATCCCTTCCTGCCCAGGCAGAGAGAGGGGACTTAATAGAAAAGGGGGAATGGAGCCTGGTCCTTCCTTGGAGAGGCAAGCAGAACCCCCGACAGCCTCCCTCACCTTCACAGTTGCATTTGCATAATAGGTTCGGAGTTCTGGATTTTGTGGATGATGTAAATGAGAATGGAGAGGATGATCTACCCAGTGCGTCACCCAGGACTAGTCACCCACCCCCATGCCTCAGGACCTCATCCACTAAGAAAAAAAAAAAGGTGATTGTTACAGGTGACTGCCTGCAGCGATTGAGAGACGGGACACAGCTTGATGCAAGCCAAACATCGATTTATTGTGAACAATTATTCCTTTATATACACTTCAGAAGACTGCGTGTTTTAAACAGATTGGTCCTTTTGAACATACATTGCTCGCAGGCTGTGTCTGATTGGTCAGTGATGTACCATAACTAGCAACCATATCTTATCTCGAGGACACACTCATTAACACCCCTTTAGGCAGGGGACCCTTGCTTATCTCAGTGTTGTAACATTTGTCCTTTTATGGTCATGGCTACCTTCAGCTTCTTGCAAGTTCCAGCACATCCCCGCCTATCAATTGAGCAGCACTCAGGGCTATGCTATTCAGGCTCCATCCCCCAGCTCCCTTCTGAGTGGAACAGATGGCCCAATCTGTAGACCAGACCTGTCCCACAGGGAAGTTCCTGCCTCCAGGGGCCAGGATTAAGGATATACAGAGGAAAATTCACTCCCTGGTTCAGCCCTCAGATTATTACCCACTATTAATATTTCAAGTGGGTAATGATGAGGTAGCTGACAGAAGCCTAAAGACAATGAAAGGGGACTTCAGAGTGCTGGGACAGCTGGTCAAGGGATCGGGGCACAAGTGGTGTTCTCTTCTATACCACCAGTCACAGGGATGGATGAAGGGTTAAATAGGAAGAATCAACAGATCAACTCATGGCTAAAAGACTAGTGTAAACAGCAGGACTTTGGATTCTTTGATCTACAGCTGATCTACAGTTCACCAGGCGTGCTGGCAGCAAGTGGGGGAAGCCTAACCCAAAGGGGAAAAAGGATATTGGGACAAAAATTAGCAGGGCTCATTGAGAGAGCTTTAAACTAGATTTAAGTTTTCTTTTCTTTGTTCTTCCTCAGATATGAGGAAAAACTTCTTCACGGTGAGGGTGACAGAGCCCTGGAACAGGCTGCCCAGGGAGGTTGTGGAGTCCCCT
>JAOTQQ010000001.1:168174186-168211968 GCA_026546715.1 Gallinago undulata
CTGCTTCAGCAGGGGAGTTGGACTAGATGATCTCTATGGTCCCTTCCAACTCTAAAAAAATTCAGTGAAATTCAGTGTAAAACAGTACTTTGTCTAACCCAAGAAACCAGAGGGGAGGATGGAAGGGAGAAAAATGGAAAAGGAAGGGAAGGGAAAGAAAAAGGCAAGGGAAGGCAAAGAAAGACAAGGGAAAAGGAAGACTTCAAATGTCCCATATTTCTGAACAGAAGATCTAATACAGATCCTGATGTAAGGTATGCAGTCAGAATTAGCAATTTTGTCACATGTTGCTTCAAGTGAAAACAGTAGTAATTTTCGTGCCGAACTTCACAATAGAGAGTACTATCATCCTATTCTAGCATCATTCCCGTTTTTTTTGTTATGTTATATTTGAAGTGCAGTGGTTAATCAGACAGTTTAGGAGAGTTTAGGATTCAGATTCGTTTCCATTTAAACTTTTTCCATGACCCTGGGAATTTATTTAAGAGACAGATAAACAGAAAGTCTTTGAAGTTTAACTACTTCGAAGTAGTTTTAGACATCTGGGACCAAAATGTAAAACCTCAGTTAGTAACCATTATTGAAGGTACCTGAGTTTTAGTGGTAATATATCTCCCTGACCTGAGTGTTGACAGCCTAGAGGCAGGATTCTTCAGAACGTTTAGCCATCTAAAAATTAATTCCCTCTGTAGTCAGCAGAGGCCCACAGGTGAGAATAATTCAAGCTGTGAAGGTGCCTGTTTTGCTACCTATTTTAGGGTGGCATTTAGTTTAATTTTAGAGATGCATTATCTCTTTTGTCACACTGAAAAAAAAATCCCAATTTTGTTGCCCAAATCCATGTAACAGTTACCAAAATATACCCTGATATCTTAATAATATATATTATTAAATATAATATAAATTATACACACACAGTCCTGAAGTACATGAAGGTTATATTAAAAACGAAATGCAGATAGCAAAAAAAAAAAAAAAAGATACTCAGTTTTCACTAAATTTCCTATAAATTACTTAACGGATTTAGGGAGAAATCTTTTCTCTCCTCAAATGTTTTTTCGCTTTATTTTCCTTTCTGGTGGAACAGTGCATTAATCACTACTTTTCACTGTGATAGGGCTATAAAGACATTCAACTCATATAAATAATTAAACATTTTTCTTGTTTCTTACTACACTTAGCCAGCAGCCTAATTGTTATGTGTATTTGCATAGCATGATATTGTGGAAACCCTGTGCTTGTTTACTGAAGTTGTAGCAAGGTGATCAGTATTTCCTCATTCATTTGTAAATTCAAGTATTCCAAAACCTAACAAGAACTTACAAGGATAGAGATCTTTATAGATCTTTTATTGTACCAGGCCAGAAAAAGAGCTTTTAATGCATTCTTTCTCCTTTTTCATGCATCAAAATTACCTTTTCTATAGACTGGAAGTTTTGCTGTGAGTGTTCACAGGGCAACCTGAATGTCAGCACTCTGAAATCTTAGATGTCCACTATCAAAATCTTCCTACACTGTCAAAAATTTCCAACATGACTTCTCTTTGTCTTAAGTGGCTTTGAGGAAAGGTAAGAGACACAATATAAGCTGGCAGACAGTATACTGCTGTGCATTAGATTTATCCTGAACAAATACAAGTCCACTTTTTTCCAAATTCACAAAAATTACCTAAACAGAAACCTGATTATGGGCTGGCGTATGTCAGCATGGCCATAAAACTCACAAGCAAGTGGAAGCACAGTTTTGGCAAACATTGCAGAAAGACCTCTTTTCAAAATTTCCTTCAGCTTTCAGGTAAAGGGGAACTTCTTTGTTTATTTTTATTTATTTTTGAAGATGGTTATAAGTTGCTATTATTTATTTTTTATTATTTATTTTATTATTATTTTATTATTTATTTTTTCATTTCTAATTGAATATCACAACTGTGAGCTGCAATACCTTACCTTACAGCCTTAAGTCAAATGTTATTAAATACATCATATATCAGTGAGTTTAGACCACAGCTGCTATAGAGCTAAAAGTAGAGTCTAGCTAATGATTAGGGATACTAGAGCTACAGAAACAAATTTTAATGTGTAGCTAGACAGCATTTGATAGTATTTCAAAAGTGCCAGATATTGAATTCATAGGTTGGCTCAAGAGATTCAGTATGAACAGTAGAAAGGATTCTCCTTCTTGAAAGTACAGGTCAGTAGTGAAATTTCAGACCCAAAGGGTATAACAATTATATAATAAAAAACATGTACATGTTTTAATATACCATCATTGCAAATAACATTGCATTGTAGTACAACAACAAAGTCATTGAAGCTGTATCAGACCACAATGCTTGGAGGCAAGTAGTTATTACTGCACAGTCTCTCCTGAATTCAGAATTTAGCCACTAATGCTCATTACCTTCCATTTTGGAATGTATATACCACTTCAAATACCCAACAGGAAAACTGGTTAAATGAATAATAATAATAAGAAAAAACAACTGCAAATGAAACCAACTCAGCATATATTTTCTTTCTTTTTTTTTTTTTTCAGAGGACATGAGTAAATTACATTTCTGACAGACAAATCTGTCCTCTTTCTGTTTTAGAAAGCCAATGAAGATAACATAAATATGTATATGCCACAGCAAAGGAGGAAAAAAACCTCCACTATTTAACTGAACTTTAAATGTTTCTGCTTTTGCAAGCAACTTGTGCGTATACTGGCAAGCAATATCCTCTAGTAATTGTGTCAAAGAAAATGAAAATAAATGGTGATATTTGATCAGATTGAATTAAATAGTTTTGTATATACCTAATTATATTTTGTACACATGCATAGAAAAACTCTTAAACTCAGTGGAAGATGTGTTGCCCCCTTTTATTCTTTGGATTATTAACATCTAGCTACACAAGAGGAAATGTTGTACTTTTGAACTTTCATTACATTTAAATTGTATGAATTACTTCAGGATTCCCATTGACATAATGTTAGGAGAAATAGATATTACAGCTAAACACTGTGATTTTTCGAGTTCTGTATTAGGAATTACTTTCTGAAGTGCAAAGAAGATTTTGTGTGAAACAACAGAAATTATAGTAACTTGCTTGTAGGCGTGAGTTAGTGTTCTCCTTTGGTGCTAAATATGAACTTGAAAAGAGTAAACTGTTACAGCCAGGCATAAACATTCTTTTTAGCTGATGGCTTTGCTTCTGTTGACTTAATTCTTTAAGACATTTATGTTAGTGTTTCCTTTTCATTTCTTTGAATTTTGTGCTATTGGAAAGGGTAAGATCCGCTAGTCAGGCTGGAGAGTATATGATATTTACGAATTAATAGTTCTAAATAAATTTGTAAATAGATTTTTAAATTTTTCCATTTAAAGTCACTTTTTTTTTTTTTTAAATAACTGTTATTTCTCACAGCAGGGAATCATGGAACTTCATTTATATTCATTGTGTATTAAAATAAAAACCCCTCAAGAGTTATTTCAAATGAAAGACAATATCTCATCACAATACTACAGAAATAAAAACATCAGAAATAAAGTCTAGTGTAACTATAACAGTGTTTAATTATAATAGCTTCATGCAAAAAGTATTACAGTTATGACAAAGAAATTGCTTAGTGTCCTTGGTTAACTACATTCTGCTAATATTTCAAGTGGTGCACATGTACCACTTCTAGAGCCATAATAATTCATAAAATTATCATAAACTCCACATGAGCCGAAGCCCAGTTTTTATTTTTAACCAGAACAGAATACACTCAATCATCATAGATAAAGCATAGTTATTTGCTTCAGGAACTCCTGACATGGCTGTTCTGTTATTTTTGTTTGTTAAAAAAGGTGGAAGAATGTACTTGTCAACTGTGATATAAAATCAATAAAGTTATTGAAAAAAATACCAGAAGAGAAACTGTCAGCAAATAGATAAAATAAGGAAAACATTGTAAGAATCTTTCCACAAGTTAATAACTTTGAGCATTAAAATATATTAGAGATAGAATTAGGTCTGTCAAATTTCAGATCCTACTTGGTTTTTCTGGATATAGATGCATGTCAATAATACAAAAGTAGAATTTATATGGAGGCATACTGTGACCTGACCACGAACTGCTTGATAGAATTTAGATTATACTTTATAATCCATCACCTGAAAAACCTTCATTATGAGTAGTTAAACAAAGGAATTAGCAGATTTTTGTTTGTTTGTGTTAAAGTATGTAAAAGAAGGAATTTGTGCTCTACCACTTAGTTGAGCAAACTTGTCCATGATCTGTCGAAAAATAATGTTAGAATAATTTCTTCTTGCTCACAAGAAAACACTCAGCCTCCAAGCTCCAGGGAGGAGAAGAGGAAAAAGGAGAAGCAGCACAATACACCCAACTGCTATACAGATGATCAAAGAAAAGAGACAGAATATAATTAATGAAGACTGAATAAAACTGAGAAAGATATTATTGTCTATCTTACCTGCCAAAAACTTTCAGGAAAGAATTTCAGACTTTTATGACATTTTGTTCATTTTCATTTTGGCAGAACCCAAGCTACCAAGCCCCCTAATTTTTGCAGTTAGGCATTTTAATTGATCTTAAATGTTATGTTATGAATTTATTCCCACCCCCATGCCTCCCCCCGCTGCAACTTTAAGTAACATACATATATATAAGGTCTTATGTTAAACACATATAGGGACAAGACCAGTGTTGCAACAAAAGGTAGTATTTTGGAACACTGTGTCAGATACACAAATTTTAAAACTGAGTTCTAAATTGTTTGAAATCATAGTAATTTGGTTTCATGCAGCACATTTATTTCAATCAACTTCATGTGTCATCCTAAACCTTGCAAAATCAATAGTTTTTCAGTTGAGTTCAAATATATCTGGGAACTTCATAGAGTATGAAGTGTCATAGCCCCAAGCAAAGAAATATTATAATGAAATATTAATAGTGTGATTATATATATAAAATACCATGTCATGTTAGTATACTTAAAACATAGTGAATAAAGTACTGTTGTTACTTCACCCGCTTTTATGTTAACTAACAAGGAACCAGAGCACTTTATCTGGATCAGAGAAGTCACCATAAAACTGACCAGGTCAGTACAACTTTCAGATGATTACCCACTCCTACTCTTTCACATGGGTACCAACAATGTTGCAACAAGAAGTCCAAGGTCAGTGAAAAGAGATTTCAGGGCCCTGGAAAGAATGTGAAAGGATTCAGGAGCACAGGTAGTACATTCCTCAATCATCCATGTAACCGGGCAAGACTTATGAAGAAACAGGCAGGTGCAGGATATCAATGCTTGGCTCCAAGACTGGTGCCTCCCCCAGAATTTAGGGTTTTTTAATCATAGAAGAGCCTTCAAGACAGAAGTTAGGCTGGGACCTCATAGGATCTACCTGTCCCGTTAGGATAAATGCTTCTTTGCACTTAGGCTAGGAGGACTGATTAAAAAGGTGTTAAACTAGGATTGATGGGGGAAGGGGATACCATTAGGAGAGCTGAAGGTAAGCCAAGGGTTGCCATGCCATGCCATGCCATGCCATGCCACACCACCACCTGAGGGTGGCAACGATAATGGGAACATTTATGCTGCTGCTTGGAGCCTGGAGGGCTCAGGAATGTATCTGAAATGCTTGTACACCGACACATGCAGTATGAGAAACAAACAGGATGAATTGGATGCCTTGATCAGCTCCCAGAGCTATGATATCATTGATGTTAGTAAGACTTGGTGGAATGAGTGCCACAATTGGAGTGCTGGGATGGAGTGATATAGGCTGTTCAGGAGGGATAGGTAGCGCAGATGAGGTGGAGGAGTTGCACAGTGTGTAAGGGAGAGGTTTAATTGTACAGCCCTTACAGTTAGTGATGATGTGGTTGAGGGTGAGGGGGGTGGAAAAAAAGAAGCAGATGTCACTGTGTGTCTATTGTCAGTCACCCAGCCACGTTGCAAGCACTGATGAGTTATTTTGTAGGCAATTAGGAGAAATATCTGCATCAGTAGTCCTTTTCCTTGTGGGACGTTTCAACTCTTCCCAGACATCACCTGGGAATATCATACTGCTGTCTTGGAAATTCCTGAATCCTGTTGAATATAATTTATTGTCACAATGACTCAATAAGCCAAATAAGAAAGGTGTCCCCCTAGACTTGTTGATTGTGAATAGAGAAGGACTCATGGGATATATCATGATAAGGGCTGTCTTGACCACAGTAATCATGAAATGGTTGAGTTTAAAGTTTTTGATGTAATGAGGAAAAAGGTCAACAGAGTTTCTACCCTGGATTTCAGGAGAGCAAATTTTAAGCTTTTCAGGGAGCTACTAAGCCCTGTCCCCTGGAAATCCATTTGAAGGTCAAGAGGAAAAAGGAATTATATGATCTGTGGAAGGAAGGTTGGCATTTACAAGAAGATTAGAGAGTGGTGGTTTACATGGGAGAAAACACCAAATTGAGCCAAAACTCAATTAGAGCTGAAACTGGTCAGACAAGAAAGAAATAATTTTTTAAGTATGCTAATAGCAAGAGGATATCTATTGAAAATATTGGAGAAATACTTGATGAAGATAGTCACCTGACAAATGGGGATGAAGAAAAGGTGGAAGCCTTTCATGTTTTTTTTTTTGTGTTTTTTTTTTTCCCCTTGGTTAATGTTCCTAATGTTCCTAATGTTCCCTAATGTTAATTATAGACCTTGGGCTGACAGATCATGTGAGTCAGAAGACTATGGCTGCAGGATCAGTGACTTTGCATTTGTGAACATTGAAATTGTAATGGAGCAGCTGTATCAGATTCATCCCAGATTCCTGAAGGAGTTAGAGGATGTTACAATATTACAGCAGGACCCTTCTCAATTGTCTACCACATGTCTTAAGAGTTGGGGAAGGCCCAGCTGACTCAAAGCTAGCTAACCTTATTCCAGTTTACCAGAAGGGCATGAGAGAAGACCCAGGAGATGAAAGACTTGCTAGTCTAACCTCAATTTCTGTAATAGATACGGAGGTCATCCTGGGTGCTATTGAAAGGCATTACAAGGACAATGCAGTCATCAGGCACAGTCAAAATGGGTTCACAAAGGGTTAACTCCCATCTAACTAGTTTGATATCCTTCTATGATATGGTCATCTACCCAGGGGATGGTGGGAAGGGAATGGATGTAGTTGTTCTGGACTTTAGTAAGGCTTTTGATAGTGTCCCTCACAATAGCCTTCTGGACAAGGTGACCAGCTATGGGATGAGCAGGTACACGATGCGTGATGTGAAAAACTGGGTGAATGCCAGGGCTCAAAGCGTTCTAGTGAATGGGGCTACATCTGGCTGGAGACCAATCACCAGTGGTGTTCCTCAGGGCTCAATTCTAGGATCAGGTCTGTTCAACATTTTAATCAATAATCTGGATGCAGGAGTTGAATGCATTGTTAGCAAGTTTACAGATGATACCAAACTAGGAGGTACTGTTGACTCTCTTGAGGGATGAAATCAGGGGTATCTAGGTAGATTGGAGCATTGGGCAATGATTAATGGGATGAAATTTAACAAGAATAAATGCCAAAAGAAAAAAAAAAAAAAGCACTTGGGGTGGAGTAATGCCAGGCACAAGTATAAACTTGGAGAGGAGTGACTGGAGAGCATCCCTGCTGGTTGACAGCAGGTTCAATGTGAGTGAGCAGCGTACCCTGGCAGCCAAGAAGGCAAACTGGTGCATCAAACATAATATGAACATCTGGTCAAAAAAGGTGATTATCTAGATGTATTTAGCATTGGTGTGGCATTATCCTGAGTACTGTGAGCAATTCTGGGCCCCAAAATTTAACAAAGATGTGAAGGTATTCATATGCATCCAGAAGAGGGCAACAAGGTTGGTGAAAGGGCTGGAAGGCATTTCCAGTGAGGACTGCTAAGGACATTTGGTTTATCTTCTTTTGAGAGAAGGTGGCTGAAGGGTGACCTCATTGCTCTCTACAGCTTCCTGAGGAAGGGAAGTGGAAAGGAAGGTGCTGAGCTCTTCTTCCTGGTATCCAGTGATAGGATATGTAAGAACTGTCCAAAGCTGCATCAAAGGACGTTCAGACTTGACATTAGGAAACATTTCTTTACTGAGAGCGTGGTCTAACACTGGAACAGGCTTCCTATGGAGGTGGTTGTTACCCCATGCCTGTTGGCATTTAAGAGACATTTGACTTCCCTTCCTCTTCTCCTTCATGTCTTCTGCTGTGAGGTTGTAATCTATACTGACAAAGTACCCACAGGTTCTTTGGTTCTCAGGAATTGAGGCTAGATGGCAAAACACTGTTAATGTTTCTGCCAGTAAGTTATTTTTGTCTTCTAACAGGGTGGCAGTATGAAAATTACTTCTTGAGAAAAACTTTTGGGATCATCTAATGCCCAAATGTGCCTGCAAGTTTCCTGTTTAGCATCCTTCCCATCCCTGATGGGAACAGATACTGTTATAAAAATAGATAATTGTGAATAAGTTGTTAATAATATAACAAAAATGTTATCAAATGTAGCACCTGCAAGTAGCTAAACACCTGGATGGCTAAGCTTTTATAATTAAACAGAGTTTTTATTTACTTTGTTTTTAACTGCATTGAACTCATAACCTAAAGCAATCCCATTTTATAGATTCACATATCTTTTATAAAATTTTGTACGTTAATTTCTTAGTATCTGCTTGATTTTGTTTTCAAATGGAGAAATATTATGTCTGTGAAACTCTTTATATAATTATATATAAATATATAATTTATATAATTTTATTTTTGTTGTGGATATCAGAGATCTACATTATTAATTAAAATAACCATTAATAATTTAGCTCCTATGTTGCAGGGAAAAGGTGCTCAACTCACTTGGCTTGAAAGAAATCAGGATAGAAGTGGCTTATTGATTTGTTAACAACATATAATTAACTAACAGTCAATGAACTACGCATCCAGGACCAATATCCTAAAAGCCTTTCTACAACTCATTGCAGGAATTTTTAATCCTTCCCTCAGAATCGCACAGCAACCCCCCTCCCTGGGGCAGAGGTTGGTGCTACAGCTTTTTGTGCATCCTTGCACCTCACTAATGCCCTTGCCAGTGGGAGAGCAACCCATGATGCCACAGACATACATCATGAGTCCCCATTCGTCACTCCACAAACTGGAGTTCAGCTGCTTATGGCAGCTTACAGGGAGGTTGCTGTACCCTACCTGGGCAGGGGTTGAAGTGCCACATGGTGACTTCTGGCAATGTCAAACTAAGTTCAGCACCTCAAACTGCTCAGGCACGCTCTTCTCACACCAAAGGCTGTCCTTACAACACAAATTGTCATGCTTCTTTCCTACTTCCTTTCAACCTGACTCCCTCTTTTCTCAATATTCTGCTGGTAAATTCCTGGTTACTTCTTAATGCAGCTGATGTTCATCTTAAGAAAACTTCATTATGCTAAGTTTCCATGCAGTGTTATCAGTTTTGGGACAAAAAGAAAAAAATATCCCAGTGAGCTTTGGGTATTTCTCCTCATATAGTTGAGCTTTTCTGAGTGAAAAGCAACAACTGTTCAAAGTGACTTCTTGATACCTTCACAGAATGGTAGGCGCTGGAATTCCCCTGCCAAAGCAGTCTCCCCTAAAGCAGGCTGGACGGGAGTGCATCCAGGTGAGTTTTGAATATCTGCAGAGGAGACTCCGCAAAATCTCCAGACAGCCTGTTCCAGCGCTGTGGCACCCTCAAAGTAAAGAAGTTTTTCCTCATGCTGAGATGGAATTTCCTGTATTCCAGCTTGTGCCTATTAATCCTTGGCCTGTTGCTGAGCACCACTGAAAAGAGTCTGGCCCCATGGTCTTGACACCCACGGTTTAGAGATTTATAAGCATTGATAAGATCCCCTCTCAGTCTTCTCCAGGCTGAACAGACCCAGGTCTCTCAGCCTTTCCTTATAAAAGAGGTGCTCTATTCCCTTGATCATCTTAATAGCCCTCCACTGGACTCTCTCAAATAGCTCATTATCTTTTTGAATTGGGAAGCCCAGAAGTGGAAACGGTACTCAGATGCAGCCTGACCAGAGCAGAGTAAAGGGGGAAGATTACCTTCTCAATTTGCTGGCCACACTCCTTTTAATGCACCCCAGGAGAAAATTTGCCTTCTTTTACACCAGGGTGCATTGCTGCCTCATGGTCAACTTGTTGTCCACCAGGACTCACGGGTCTTTCTCCTCAGCATTAGGTCAGCCCCTAACGTGTACCTGTGTATGGGATTATTCCTCCCTAGGTGCACGCCTTGCCCTTGTTGAACTTCATTAGGTTCCTCTCCACCCAACTCTCTAGCCTGTCCAGCTCTTGCTGAATGGCAGCACAGCCTCCTGCTGTGTCAGCCACTCCTCCCAATTTTGTGTCATCAGCAAACTTGCTGAGGGTGTACTCTGTCCCCTCATCTGGGTCATTGAATATGCTCAAGTAGACTGGAGCCAGTACGGACCCCTGGGGAACAACACTAGTTCCGAGCCTCCAACTGGACTCTGCACCGGTGATCACAACCCTCTGAGCTCTGCCATTCAAGCCAGTTCTCAATCCACCTCACTGTCCACTCACTGAACCCACACTTCTTAAGCTTGCCTATGAGGTTAGTATGGGAGGCAGTGTCAAAATCCATGGTGAAGTCAAGGTACACAACATTCACTGCTTTCCCCTCATCCACGCAGCCAGTCATGCCATCATAGAAGGCTATCAGGTTAGTCAAGCATGATTTCCCCTTGGTGAATTCATGCTGACTACTCCCGATAACCTCTTGGTTTAGAAATGACATCCAGGACGAGCTGTTCCCTCGCCAGGCATGGAGGTGAGTCTGAGTGGTCTGTAGTTTCCTGGGTCCTCCCTCTTGCCCTTTTTGAAGACTGGCATGACATTAGCTTTCCTGCAGTCCTCAGTCACCTCTCCTCCATGACCTTGCAAAGATGATGGAGAGTGGCTTCGCAATAACATCTATCAGTTCTCTCAAGACTTGTGGGTGCATCCCATCAGGGCCCATGGATTTGTGGGTGTCAAGTTTGCTTCAGTGATCTCTAACCTGATCCTCCTCAGTTGAGGGACAATCTCATTCCAGGCTGTCTCTCCTACCTCCAGGATCTGAGGTTCCTGAAGGCTGGCCTTAGCAGTAAAGACTGAAGCAAAGAAGGCAGTAACTCCACCTTCTCTGCATCCTCCATCACCAGGGCACTTGCCTCATTTAGCAGTGGGTTCACATTTTCCCTAATCTTCCTTTTACTGCTGATGTACTTGAAGTGCTGATGTACTTTAAGTACTGATGTACTTCTTATTGTCCTTTGGAATATCAAATGCCACTAATGCAAGATGTTATTTGGTATTTTAAAAATATATGGAAGTTTATGAGCACAAAGGAGTTTTAGGTCTTTTTTGCTTTGCAAACTACAGAGGATAAGATTCTGAGCAGTCTTGCTCTTTGTAGTAACTAATACTTCTAGCTCTAGAGATAATATATATTTCATCTAGCTTTATACACTATAGACATATGAATACGAGCTAGATTTCCTGTGCTCCCTTATCATCAGAAGAGTTCACTTTTAGGGTGTGATTCTGCCGACCTATTTTAGATACTTACTTTAGGAAAAGATGAATCCCTCTATAGCAGTGTTGATTTCACTTTGCTAAGTGCAAATGGATCTTTTGTGATTGACTGGCTTTGATACAAATGTCTAAAAGAAGATTTCTTTAATGTTCTTAGGTTTTATCCTGGATATCCCTGAACAGTCCCTACTCCCAACTATACTAACGTCCAATACAAAGATGTAAACAACTCATACAGTCTATTTAGACAACCACTTAATTTATTTGGACAGATAACCTGGTTTAGTAGTAAAGGAAACAAGGGGTTCTAAAGGCCACAAGAAAGCAAGAGGGCATGAATAGAAAGTGAAATCAGGTCTGCATAGCACATAGGTGTTTTTATAAAGAGTGACTGAGGTGGGGGAGAGAAGAGAAGAAAACATTGTAAAAGAGAGTTCCAACTTGACCTTATGAAAGATCACTAATGGGTCTTCCCTACAGCAACACACAGATTTGATCAAATGTCACTTAGCTATAACTTTCCTTCTTCCTAGTAAACCTGACATGATCTGATGTACCCTGTTCTTGTTGATAATCAAGGATCTGTTTCTGTAAGGGTTACCTCATTTGCCTCTTCGAAGGCCCAACTAGTGACTGAACTGAAAGTATTCCCTCAGTTGACTGGCCACGTCACTGAGTGGGAACTGACACCAGTTAGGGTGCAATCATATGATTTAGTTGTTTAAATACATATATTTATAGGTACCTTGATCTTTTGTAGTTGTCCAAACAAAAGCGTCTAGTGCCATTTGAGATATCCTATGGTATCAATGACATCTAGATAGGGCTACATATTATTAAAATAGCATATGGAACATATGAGATACCCAAGTGCTTCAGAAGTAAAGTTTGTGGAGGGCTGGAAAATACCGGGATCTTTAAATTACTCTAGTAACCTCTATTTTGGCAGATATATTGTCCCTCAAGTGTGTATTTCTCCTTATTCATTGTTAGGGGATTCTGGTTGATTAGCACTACTTTTGATCAAACAAATCCCACCAACATAATTTTGCCTGTAGTGTTACATTTTATAAGGATGAGACTTTGAAGTTTCAAATCTCTTCTAAATAGGAAGTCTGAGTGGGAATAGGAACAACAATGCCTCTTGGATCACTGCACGTTGCACAGTAAGTAGAGGTGGTGAGAGATTATTAAACACATCTCTGGTTTGATGAAAAATGCTCTGTCATTCTGTAAATATAGTAAAATAATGTTTATATTTGCAGATTTTTCCTCCTTGTTCTGGTTAGCCTAAATTTTCATTTAAAGATGCAAAGTTGTTTGGTTAATAACACCAAATTTCCATCCTACTTCTGAACGATACCTTACACTTATCACCTCTTCTACTCCGGCAAAACAGAGGCATGATTCAAAGTTTTAGTAACACCGACTACATTTGTGCTTCTGAGAGTGCTCCCTTTTCCCCAGGCCAAGTGGTGCAGAGGTGGTAATCTCCACACTTTTTATAGTTCTTATGAACTGTAGAATGACCAGATCCCTATGGCATAGAAATTAAAGTTCTCTGGTAACCTAAAAAATAAATCCTTAATTTATGTGACGCTATGGCTTTTGTTTCTACATGTGCTATTAGACCGTGTGTATTTAAAAGAGCCAGGACAGTGCTTGATGACTATGTAGGGTGGAAGGAACCAGTCCTTATACAGCCCTGTCTATACTGTGTACTTGAAGTAAATCGTTCCCAGAAGTGCCACAACACTTTATTGTAGAAAACTAGTCTGCAAGAGGCAGACTGCAGAGGCACTGCAAGAGGCAGCCTTGAACTAGTATTTATGAAATGTGTTTGATCAGAAAGGCAAGACCCAGAAGTTAACTTGAAAGCTAAATAGATGAGACCATGGTACTCAACAGCTTTACACACACATCCTGTTCACTCCAGCCCTGCCCTACACCAACCCCTAAACCCTCCCCCAAATTAAAAAAAAAAAAAAAAAGCATCTTGCAATTTTATCTCCTATCACAGAAGAAAACTCAGGAACAATGGGCACATGGTATCATCACAGTCTTAGTCAGGGAAGCCTATATTTGAACAGAGTGGAGAGAAGCCAGTCCTAAGCTTCATGTCCATGTGCTTTTCAATTATTAAGCTATTATTATTAAGCAGTGTCAGCATAACCATTCTGGGAAAACATAATTCTGGAAAACAACCAAGAACATGCTGGGACCTTTGCTGGAGCTTAGCTGTCTTTATTCAAGGCCAGTTCATATTATGCAGCTGTGCAGCTCTGGATGAGACATGAAAGAGCTGTGAAAAGTCTCATCATTGGACTTCCCCTTTTTTTGAAGGTTTTTTTTTTTTTAAGGTTAAGCTCTCACTCTTGGTCCTCATCGGAGCTATATTGCAACCAAGCTGGTGCTTGGCCTTGCATCTCACTGACTTGGATCCTTACAGGGATCCTTACACATACGTTGGACCTGGTACAGATTGGACTGACAACCTGTTGTCAGCTATTGGCTGACTCTGGATACCAGCGACAGAGCTGCTCTGCTCTTCTTGTTCAGGTGCTGTGGATCATACTTGTCACTGAGGGGGCTGCCCTGCCTGTCACCCTTGGGTCCCTGCTCTCCACCCCTTCTGGAGCAGCCCACTGTTGCTGTTCCCTGGTAGTCTGGCACAAAAGCATTTACAAATTTGAAGGTTGCACAGGGAAAGAACAGATCACAATCAGTGTTTATTAGAATATCTTTTATTAATTAAACTGTATTAAGTTTATCAAGCTGCTGTTATTTATAACAATAACTATTAACAAACTACACACAGCTATTCCTTCACACAGTTCATACATGCACTCAGTCATACTAATGTCTGGGGCATTCGTTGAGAGATCAAACCCAGCAGTTTTTTTGGCACCTCAGGTGCCAAGGGTCACACTGGTGTGGCACTGGTGTCTTGATAAGCGGTTGGAAAGTCCCACAATGGGTTTCTATGTTTTATCAGGCACATATATAGGAACTGTAATCTCTCTGTACACGTAGCATCCATTGCTTCTTGAATGTGGTCAAAGCTACATAATATTTTGTTGATATGAATGTATGCTGGTAGCCTTGGACACATTCAGCTGCTTATTTGTGCCCTGACTTTGTCAGTTCTTGCTGCTTCAAAATGACTGCCAGTTTCTGGACCTAATCAGTTCCTGGGAGACTTTGACAGATTACACCTCAGCGCACATGTTTTTCTGTCTTCAGTCTGCTCTTTTTTGGTAAATGTTTCTCCATCAGCACCCATAAGCACACCCATAAGCACCTTCAAACACAGAAAATGACCATCCAATGGACCTAGTTAACAAGGTTTCTCTGGTATGTGGACAAGTGATTGCCATGCCTGTGCAACAGACATGCAACATGATGAAAAAAAAAAAAAAAAGGAAATGGAAACAAAAGCTTAAAAAGCTTTATCTTGGGCACGTCTGATGATCAAAGAAATCATCTCTGTATCTGATGTACCATAAAATTTTTTCAGGCACTGGAATTAAAAGAGATAGTGTTCTTATAAAGCTAGAAAGGTCAGAGAGAAACCTGCTGCTTGAACGTTAACTTTCCAAATGTAACCTCCTCTGGGCAAGAGTTTAACTTTTGGAAAAGACTTGCATTCTTTTATTTGTAAAATCATTATTGTTTATACAGTGTGTTTGTGGTCTATCCCTTTCATCTCACTGTTGACATTTTTTGCTAAGCTGTACTGTTACTCCCCATTTTCTGCTTGCCATGAGAGATAATAGATTAGGCAAAGTTTTTTATGTAGGAATTTGGATATTATTTTTATTCACAACTTTGTTGTCATGCTTAGATGAGCTACTGTTTAGACTTCATTAACACTGAATGTAAGTGGATATCTGATGAACAAAAAGTAAATGAACAAGTTTCTTTTTGTGAGATATTAAACTATATCATGTCATATATTTTAAAAGAGTCAGTATTACTTAAGACATAGTCTTCTTTGGAACATTTATGGAAGTAGAATTTATTAAACAGGGAGAATCTGCATGACCTGAATAAAAATGAATTTATTTTTTTCATTCATGAATTCCAAAAATTATCATATAGACTGGGCAAATGTCTCCCTAAAAAGAAAGAATGTTGTTTCTGATTATCATTGTTCCTTTTAGTGTTCAAGCTATTACCATTCTCTTTTCTTGTGTATACCATAAGAAAGAGGACCATATGAATAAGGTAAGAGCAGTGTCCTACATACTTCAGAGACATTATTTTCTTTTTATATACTTTCCAATAGTAAATTCACTGTGGAACCACAAATACAGCATGAAGAAAATAGAGCTACTGCTAATAATCCTAGTCCATAAGTATCGGTTTCTTAGTTCTTTTCCTTGATTATTTCATTAGGTCAGTCAGCCCCCATCTATTACTTTGCAACACCCACGAATAATTCTAATACAACAAGTTTCCTGATAGACATATTTAAGCATTTTCCGTACTTTTTTTTCATTCCAGATAATTTGAACACTATAGGGCATGTCTAAATTGTGCATAATTTTACAAGCTTTGAACAAGGAAATTGATATGACAGAAAGTAATTTTTGCCTTAAAAAACTATTAAGAAGAAATAAGATGCAGTAAGAAAACATTCCCAGATTGTTTATTAAGGGAGAGTGAAACAAATTGAAAAAGGAACCATTTATGCACTTTGGTATACATTCCTTTCTCAGATACTTTTGGTCACACTGAAGTGAGACTGAATCAGTGCCCACTGCTTATTCAGTTTCTTGTGTCAGGTAGAACATAGCAGGGGGTGAAATGAATTCATCTTTCTGTCTTCAAGTGAACTAAAAGCAATTTTAGTCTTCCCATGTGGTCACTTGAGGTGCTTGTCATGTTCAAGCTAATGATATCAGGCACCCTTAGGTTGTTTAAGTATTCATGAAGTAATTAAATTCTCATTAACATATAAATAAAAGAAAACAGAAAACAAGTTTAGGAGGCACCTAACATCTGTCGTAATGCTTTTAAGTATTAAAATGTGCCACGTACAGAAGGAAAAGTGCATTCTGTTCAGGGAAGTATTTTGCATAGATTATTTATAGAAACTGTAATTAAACTGATTTGGCATATTAAGTAAAGTTAACAGCAAAGCATTATTTAGGTAGTCCATGTGTCTCTGCCATCTAAATAAGGAATTAAAAATAGGAAAGGAAGAAATAAATAAAAAGAAATTTTTATTAGTTCTGAGATCCAGATAAAATTACAAGAATAATTGAAAAATTACTCCTTTAGAATTCTAGAAATACAAAATCTCACAGTTCAGGCATACTTCCAATTTCTCATTCAAAATATTTTTTTTTTTAAATAATAAAATCTTACTGACATTTGAAAAAAACCTACCACTTGACAGTTCTGTACAGTGACTCATATTAACCATTACATGTCTATAAATTGAGCTTAATGCACAATTCTCTCATATGACTTGAGACTTCAGTTCAGATTCAACACTCTGAATTTGTTCTTCCAACGTTAAAAAATTTATTCCTTTACATATGTGGTTTTTTTTTTTCCTAAGAAATATATTGTACCTATGAGCAGCATGTGTGCCCACTGTTCCATACTATGCCACTGCAGTTATCTGTATGACAGAAGTAACCACATAAACTTTAATAGTCCTGAACCATAGTTGGAGACTGATAGGCTGGAAAACAGCAAAGGAGATAGAAGAATCTTTGATAGAAGAATCTTCATAATAAGTTAAAATAACCATTTCATCAAACAGAGGCAGCTGTGGAAGAATGCATTTCTGAGAAGCAAATCTTCCAAGTGCAATGTACAGAATCGATTGTGTTATTTTCTCTTTGTAACAACTTCTGTCTTTTTTGTTTCACCCTATATTAAAATTTATTCTGTAGTGATACTAATTCATTGTGCTCTTATTGACAATAAAAAGTGCATAAGATATATGCTTGTATTACCCTTGCTCTTAATAGAGTGGAATGTATAACCTGAGAAATTCAACATTTTTTACTGTTTATTTTATATCATTCATTTTAAAATGCAGTATTTCATGCCTATGATTTCATGCCTATTTCATTCTGCATGCCTATGATAGTTTTGCCTTGCTGTGATGCCTACTGAGGGAAACGTATGCCAATTACGCAATGTGTTTGGTGCATGCTGAAAAGGATGTATTGCAAAAAAGGGCACAGAGACCTACCTGAAAGAAAAAGATAAACCTATTTTTTCCGGTTTTAACTGTGGCAGACAAAAGACAAGTAATTTAAAAATAACTGCAGTCAGTTATCATTATACACATAAGCAGCTATTATTCTTTTATGAAGAGTACTATTCTTCACTGGTAAAAACAGTTACAAGCAACAAGTGAAAGTATTCACCTCTTTCTTGGTTCAAAACCTGTTGGTCGACTCATATCAGTACCAGCCAACTGTTATGGCTAGCAGAGAATAGTATTTTCTTTAGCATTATAACTGTGAAAAGAAACCATGTGCTAATACAACATAGGAAAAAATTACATATTCCTATTTTTTTCAAAACCCATACGGCAATGAAGACACTAAGTCAAGCCTGAATAATTGCAATCTTATACTGGTAAAAACTCATGAAAAATTAATTTAGTGACTTGTGAAACAGGAACTAAGACTCAATTCCTACTTGCATACAGGACAAGGAAATCAAACATTACAAGGCTTGCTTCAGAGAATGTCTGCCCCAGAGCAATTATCTGTGCTTATCTAGGATTCCCTACTGATCTTAGATTATCTTACAAAACACAAGAGAAATACTACCTAAACAAGCTCTAATCTTGTTAGGAACCTGAAGAGGGGGAGCAAACTAACAAAGTCTAAGTTTGTATGAATATAAAGTGTCAACGCTCGTATAATCTCTTATGTGAGGATGGATAGCAAGCATGCTGTTGTGTGTAATACTGCTTCTAAATTACAGCTTATATTTTATTAATATCAGTCCAAACACAATTTTAGCAATCTTCATGAATAGGCTTTCATGCAAAACTAAGGAGTGGTGGTTCCAGGGTTGAGTTCTGATCGATAAAAGACGGTAGATTCAATACTTGTTGACCACATCAGATATGTTTCATAAAAATGCTACTAGTATCATTAAATGAAGACATATTGGTATATATATATATATATATAAATGATTTAGCCATATTACTGTCTGGAAACAAAGCAGAGTTTACAACTCTCTCTAGCAAAAAATGTTCTTGGTTGAGTTTGCTGTTAAAGACTCATCTGTCTCTTTAGTGCATCTTCCACTGCTGGAGATAGTTGCATTGAACTGTACACTGACCAAAACAGAAGTCGTCGGTAGATCAATCTGATTATTCAATTGTACGTGTACTTTGCTAAATAAATAAATAAATAAGAAAAGCCAAACCTCAAGGACTCAACCACCTACACTATACTTGTAAAATCACACCCCTGCTGTTTTTCAGAAAATTCCAAATTTCTCTGAGATATATAATTTCCAGTGGGAAGTAAATTTATTAATGTGAATTAAGCTATTCCACACCACATATTTTCAAGGTCATGACTTAATATTTTTTACAACTGTTTCATTCTGAAATGGAACAAGGTGTGGCAGATAGAAATCTTCCTACATTTCTTCATGAGAGGCACCCTTGGTCCAATTTTAAGGACATTACCTTTACATAAACAATAATATTTTTTTTTCAGTCAGAAACATGCAAATATGAAATGTTCAATTTAATTTTTGCTGTCAGTTTAAATAATTGGTCTAACTTTAGATTCAAAGCACATTCAATTTGCATGAACTCTCATGAATCAAAAAGTAAAAAGACACTCATTGTTTAACTGAACAGTAGAACCACTTAGCTCCATAGAGTTTTGTAAAAATTTGCAGTTCATAATGTTAAAAAAAATAATAGGAAGGAGAATTAGGTTATGACTTTTGAACTTCAAATCCATAGTACCAATTATTGATGAAACAACCATTGTTTTAGAGATATTCAGGAGCAGTACACTAATTTGCTTTTCCACTTTCTGATGGAGCTTCAGAGTAAATTAGAATGAGAAGGAAAAAGCTTATAGAAGGCCGTGATGGGTGACATTTGCATTATGATCAAGCACAGGATCTGTCCAGATACTAGTAATGACAATCATTTTATTCTGATAACTATCACAGAATTCCCCTAGCCTTATGGAAGATAGAATAATACAAGACAATTAAAAATATTTTTTCCTCTACTCAGCAGTAATAATATTTTCTGAAGATAACGGGAAATACGAAAGAGGCATAGCTTGCATGCTTTTTTCCCCAAGTGTCTTAGTTATTAACCAGATGTCAAACTAGCATTTATTTAGTTCTTAAAAATAGTACAACAGAATTAATAATTTTAGGAAGGTTACTGAACCATCACTATGTTTTTTTCATAAAAGACTGGGAGTGATCAGCTGTACTTATGCTCCTTGTGAGAACAAAACCAGTAACAATTACTTAACTAGTTATGATTAAAACAGGACATACAGTTTTACTCTTTTTGTCACAGAATTCTTTTCTGAACTTCAATAAATCACTAAGACCAAAGCATAGAAAATGCTTAAAATTAAGCAACTACATTCACATTTGATCCCATGGAAGATTGTTGTCTACAGTGTATGATTTGTTTCAAATGTCCAATGTAGAGAGTGGTGGAGCGGTCAGTCTTCTCTGTGTCTGAAGAAGATTACTACCTGAAATACTAACTGTACTAGTCCTATATAATTCTTGCATTTCTTTCATTTTTATCACGTACATATTCACACATTCTGCATAGTATCAGTTGAAAGGAAATAGGCCGTTGGAAGGGAAAGTCTTGATAAGCTATTCTTCTGCTTGCTTTTTTCCCCCTTTTTTTTTAGTTTGGATCATGATTTTTCTAGTTACTTATATTAACATTCATATTACACCACCAGCCTGTGCTGACTACATAACTGACATCCAAATCTTGGCTTTATATAGCTAGATTATCTTCCAGTTACAAAAGAAAAGAAAAAAAAAAGGGATAAAGGAATAGCAAGATTATAATCCACTCATAGCACTTTTTCACTACTGATTAACTTCAGAGATTGAAAGAACTTTGAGATATTAGTTTAACTCAATGAGTTAAGGTGGCAGGAACTGAGGGAGGGTTCCCCAATGATCTGGATTGCTGCTTATGACTCTGGTGAAATTAAGCTTCTGAGTCTTGATTTGAGTGGAATTACAGAGCATTTTCCAGGATCTTGGGTGCACTCTCTCCTTCTAGATGTTTAGCTGGCTGAGCCCAAGGTCGGTTTCCATGTGGGTAAGAGCTACTGTAAAAAAAAAACAAACACACGACAAAACCAAATACAGCTAGAAGTGAGGGCTCCTACTGGAGCTCCTTGAAGCTGAGGCTCTCCTTCTTGGCCGCACTTGTGCCACAGGTGTGCCAATGCCTGGTCTTGGACCCTCTTGACCCTGACCCTGATTCTGACCTTCTGATATGGCTTCCTCACTTTCCGGGTGGTTACTAGTCTGTACCTGACCCTAAACTCTGTGTCTGGACGTGATCCTGAGCTGGATTTGCTGACCCAACTTCTTGACTACTTATCAGAGAGGGCACTGCTCTGTCCATCTCATTTCATCTTAAGCTCCCAGCTTGCCTTCCCTCCTGGAGAAGCCTGCCCTAGCTGGTTCCTACAGGACTAGGCTCTTCTCACTTTGGTCATCAAAAAACAAGAGTCATTATTTTGCCCAATTAATTTGGTAGTAGGGAGCAGCCATTTTTCTTGCTTTATATCAGAGACTCTGGCTCTCTCTTCTTTGTTATCATAAGCCTAGCAGTCCCTTGAAACCCACAGAAGAGGGCCAAAATGAAGTCCTGACTACAATTATATCTATTTAGACAATAAAGTCCTCAACTTCCCTGAAGTACATTCACTTGCCTTATGTCCACATGTAAAAGCCCCTTTTTTAGGTAAACTTTGGTGTTGGAGTGGATGTTCCAGACTGTCATTCTAGCAGGAGCTGGAGTCTTGTCTAACCAAGGCACACGTGAGAGGGGTGTTGCACATCATCTTTTCCTCCAAACTCACCTTCAGTTTCAAATACAGAGTTGGAATCCACCCTGTGATCAAATGGATATAAACATATACAATGAGAAAACAAAGCACATAAATTACTTAGAGTTTTTGAGTGCTAGTATTCTAAAACCAAGCCAAAACAAAATAAAACAAACCTCTGAGAAGGGTAATTCTTCCTGAAGATTTATTTCTTAAAGAATATTAAAGTTAATCAGTCAAAACCAAATACATGTAGCTCAGTTGCCCACATTAGTGACACCAAAATGGCTAACATCCAAAATAAATGTGAGCTAATACACCGTCAGTAAGCAGATTCACAAAAAAAATGTTTTATTTTATTTAAGTAATGAATGCATTTTTTACCAATTATCAAAGGAAAGTCCTGCATGGAAATCTTTAAGTCATGATTGGGTGCATTCTTAAAAGGGATTTTAAGCTAAAGCACTAAGTGTGGAGATACATATCAGAGCAATTCTATGACCTATGGTATATGAGCACTAAGAATAAATGATTTAATATTCCCTTCTGGCCTTAGAAGTGGTTCGTCTGTCATACTCTGTAAAAACTAAAGTCCCTTCATAAATTATTTCAAAATCTTAAGAAAACACTAGATAATTAAATAAGTGCATAGGATAATTAAACAGCATCAGGTAATCTGATCAGGTCTTTGCTCCATTCAACTGACAAAGATTTAGGATATTAGACTTTCTCACAGTTTCAGATATACTCGTTGTCTTTTCTCTGATCATGAAAGAGAGGAAAAAGATCATACACTCCATATTTTTGCACGAGATTAATAGATTCCACTGCTGGAACACTTTTTTATCTTAAATGTCCTTTTCATTAATCTAGCAAGTCATTACTGAATAAAACAAGCTAATTTTAAAATTTTCTTTTCAATCTTACAGAAGTGTGTTTAATTTACCCCTATTTCTCTGAGGCTTTAGAAAATATTACAGTATCTTAGCAGTTAGAGGGGATACTATAGTTTTAGGGGATACTATAAAGATATAAACCCCAAATAGCCCATGAAGCAAAACATAAAATCAGAGAGAAACAGAGACATAAAATTAGCTAAATGCTGAGCCATAGTATTTTATTTGGATTTTTTTTAAATAAAGTTATATATGTTTTATGAGAAAAGTTGAAAGAAAAAAAAAAGTAGAATCAGCGAGAACAAAGATATCTTTATCTAGAATTTGTTTCCATTTGAGATATTTTATGAATTCTTCATCCCCAAGTCTCTTGCAATACACAGACTACATCTAAGGAGTAAGGTAAACAAAGGCAAGACAGCATGAGAGAAGCACAAATTACTTTGTGATCTGTATATTCTCAAATAAAACAATCAAAAAATGCTAAGAGTGGTACAGAACTGGACAGAGATCCATACATCCTTTTCACTCTTACTAATAGAATTGGTAGAAAATCTAGTCTACACATTATGCACATAAACGAAGGAAAATTAAATATAAAATTGTATTTAAAGAAGGTCAGAGAAGCAAAAGGATCCTTAAAGCATGATGCGTCTTATTGTTGATTACTTTCAGGGTGGCAAAAGAGTGAATGGTAATTTTTCTACCAGGTATTTGACCATTTCTACTTTTTATCTTAAGGCACTGGAGGTGGTCTTTATTATGGCTTTTTCCATTGGAGTTGAATAATGTGGTTTTTTTTCTTTTACTCCTTTTATAATTTTTTTTTCACTAGTCTATTTGTATAAGACCTAGCTGGGGATATTCTAGAAATATCCTTTTTAACTTTTAAGCAAATGCTTGATTTAATTATAATGGGATAAGTTATATCTTTAAGGCATTAAAACTGTGTTCGCACATGTCATGTACCATAATATTCCCAAACCATTCTTGATTTTCATACGATTCCTTGATTTTATATAAAGGAAGTAAATTTAAAAATAAATACTGTTTAAATTATCTATTCTTTTCATATATTAATGAAGAAAAATCTTTCATTATTGATGCTTTATAACCCTAGCTGAACCTATAACACATGCAGTGAGATAGAATTATTGAAGAAACATAGCTGGAAAGAACCTTGCAATGTCATCAGTATCTGAATATATGTTTGGATTTTTACCTATTTTCTCTTATAATGTTATACTAATCAAAATCAAATTACACGTAAAACCTACTATGGATCTGAATGAATTAAAAGGGGAATTAGAGACACATCGTACCTAAGTATCTGAATAAATGAATGGAAGTTTCAGAATTTTTTTAGAGGAAAAAAATCTCTTAGTTTTTGGCTGGCTAAGAACATAAATTTTGTTTTTTGTTTAGACTATGGATCAAATATCAGTTTTCCTAGGATGAATAGGATGATCATCCTTATTTAACTGAGGTCCTTTTATATTACACACAAACACTTTCTGTCGACAACACATACAGTCAAAAGGAAAAATATTACCATTGCATATTTTTCGGATTATGAATTTGTAAACCTACAAAGAATCTGCTAAAAACAGACAAGGTTTAAAAAAAGAGTTCTAGCACTTTTCACTATCTGCAGATTCTGGATGATTCTGGCAGGCAGTTGTGGGGTTTTTTAGTATAAAACAGAACTTGTGTATATAGGCAGCTGACCTCTATCCCCTGGTATGGCTTTTAGAGACAACTGAATTGATCTTCTTTATAGAGGATGACTTTGATATACTTTTATTATGCTATTTTATTTACACATTATGTTATTATTTTGATATGAATGCTTCAGCTACATTGGATTTATGCTACAGGGATATACATTATTGTCTAAGAGTCTACGAGCATATGTCAGTGATTCTTGCAAAGAGATTTCTTACTGCCAAATTAAGTATGCCTATGTTTTAGGCCAGACCACTACTTAAAGTTAGGAATCCCCTATTTCATTGCCACAAGCAGTTCATTTTCTATAGACGCTTACTTTCTAAAAGTTAGTGTTAAATTTATTCTTCAGAATTCTGAAATTACTGAGTTTACTGTCACATAGGTTCAACTTCCTATTAAAAAAAGCTTTGTTGAAAACAGTCACACAAATAGCTACTGAGGGCTGTGACAGTAACAGAAGAGGAAATATAAAACTAATTTTCCCATTCTGCTGGAGGATATTTTTAGTTGCACAAACAAGCAGCTTTACTGTCAGTTTCCTCTACAAAGCTAGGAAAAAAATGTTAGAATGTATTTATCAATCATACACTAGATACATTTCTAGTGGACCAAAGGAAGGACTAAAAGAAAGCTGAAGGGTAATAATCCACATAAGGGAAGAACCAGGTCATTTTTCAAAGAAGGTACTGTTAAACATGTCAAAAAATTTGCTCCAAGATAAAATTCACTGCAGTTATAACTGGTACGTTTATTTTAGCAACTATGAATGACAAAGACCACAATATCTCTTCAATCCCTTAAAAAATAATAAAAAAAAACACTCTCAGCTTGTACTTCTATTCATATCATTCCTGGGATTTTATTCTTATGTACTTCAAAGGCAGCCAACCTTTTAAATGTTGCTAGACTTTATTACTTCACTAAACCACAAGCATTTGGGATGCCTGATTATTTTTTTTTTCCTCTTAGTCCTTGTGTACCCTGGATGGATAAAAATGCAACCAAATTCTATAATTATTTGTTCATAGTAGGATTTTAACAATTTAGAGTTAGTTCCTTCAGTTCACTTCACCTGTTGTATACCATCAAATAATGCAAACATCATAAATCTCGGAAAACTCAATGAATAGATTTTTCATTTTATTTTCATTACTTCTCTATGTGTATGTGTCCTGGTTTGAGGTAGAACAGAAACAATTTTCTTTTCAGTAATTTTACTTTTCACTTAAATCTCTTCTAACTGACTGTACTCTCTGAAATTAACAGCACGTTTTTCAGACAGTGTCTGCTTTCAGAGTGATAACCTCTGATGTTTACAGTTAATGCCAAAGAATGGTATGGAGAGAGGCTCTTGCTTATACTTCTTGCTATAACAACCAAGGTCAACTAACTTTTTTTTGTACCAAATTGGAGGGCTGGAAGAGGAGGAGCATAGAGAGTTTGCGCCTGAGGGGAGGAGCAGACAGAACAGATGACCCAAAACTGACCAACAGGGTATTCCATCCCATCTGCATCATGCTCAGTATAAAAAATGAGAGATCAACAGGCTCTTTTTTGAATAGCCGGCGTCCAAGCAGGACTCTGTTCATCTCCGTTTGATCCTGATCCACATATTCCTGAAACCAGATCCAGAATCCAGTTTCTGTCTGTCTCTGAGTCCAATCTGGGACTTTCCTAGTGCCTGTCAGTGATGTGAGCTTGATACTGTTTTTCTATATATATATAGTATATATTTCTTTATGCTTTTATTGATATTACTATATTTTCTTGTTATTATTATTATTATTTCATTAAAATAGATTTCATTTATTTTCAACCCATAAGTGTCTTTCCCTTATTCTCACTCTCTTCTCTTCTGGAAGGCAAGAGAGACCTTAAAGAGAGCGTCTGTCATTTGTTTATATCGTGGCCAGCCCCACTTGAACCACAACAGCATACATGTTTTTAAAGGGGTGAATTTAATTTTCTATTTAATACTAATTTAATATTAACAGTTCATAATCATAGTCATTATCTTGAACTATGCTGTCTTTATGGGCTACAAGATGTTCAGCATAGAGATGTTTAAATTTCTCCCCTTCCTTACAAGTAGAAACTTCTGTACACTTACCAAAGCACTGATCACATGCATGTCAACATGGCACAACACTGAGAAGCAAAGAAAGTCTATAATCTAGTATTTAGAGAATTTTACAGGCAGATACATGTTGTGAGTTAAAATTCCCTTGGAGTAAAGAGTTGAGAATGAAGGAGTGTTGTGATCAGGGTGCATATAATACACCTGACAAATAGTCCATAGCACAGAAGGAGCATTTATGAAATTAAGAATAATGGTAGTAGGTGAATACTTTGAAATAAAAAATCTCAGTAGGGATTTTCTTTAGGATCTATATAACAACAATGAAAGGGAGATTTGTCTCTTACTTGATATTATTGCATTCTCCTTCACTGATATATTATGCCAATATTTTTACATCTTTTACCTTTTGTACAGAACATAGCATATATTTACTGAAATGAACGAAGCTGTATTTTTATGGTATGACTCTTTCCTGACATTCCAGAGAGCAAAAAGTCACCTATAAATGATAATATTAATGATTGAACAAAAAGAGTTTGATATGAATGGAGTAGATATAATTATTGCATCAGCTAATAAAATGTTGGGTTTTAATGAGTTCATTTTTGCAAAAGGGATGTAACAATCCCTATGTTTACATTGCTTTACATTCAGTCATTAAAAGGGCTTTTGTGCTCTCTCTCCTGTTTTTCCAAGAAAATTTAAGATCCCAGATGCTCACAGAAGGTCCTTAGTATTATATAAAATTAAACCCCTTAGGCTCTAGGAATATTCTTTTTTTTCTACTATGAAATGGCATTCATATTTTGCTGAGATGTAAAACATGAAAAAAAAGAAGAAGAGACAGTAACTAGCCTGTAATCAAACTTAATCACACTAGTACCAGAAAGGCATGAACTAATTGTCACAAGTTCCTAAAGAAAAAGATCATCAAGTAGCCAAACGGCAGCAGTGGAAATCTTTGAGTATTAGGATTTACGTGATCTGAATAATTTGTCTAACAGTTAGGCCCATCTAGTTAGAAAGTCTACTCAAGAAGAGGTAGTCTCTCTCAAGAACAAAACCCACTCCTTTCCTTTTGTAAACAAAACTTGTTGTTTCATCCCTGAAAGCTATCAGGTTTTTCACATGTGATTTCACTTTGCTTAATCCAGTTGCATTGTCCATAATTACTTCAGGTCCTTGGAAATGGCTTCCAATATGTCTGCTTTATGTTTTTCCTATGGGCTGAGGTTAGGCGGACCAGGTTGTAGATTCTCATATCATTGCCGTCTTTAATATACGTATGATATTTGCATATTTCTAAACATCAGGAACGTCCTCCAGTCTCCATGACCAAAAGACAATACAGCATATTTTCTTTCAGTGACAATTTCCAGCCTCCTCATCACCCTGGAATGCAGTCCATCTTTTCCCAAGAACTTTTGTTTGTCCAAATCACCTCATTGGTCCCTGATGGAATCCTCTTCTACCATGGGATCACAACAGAATCTTAGCCTTTTATATATGCTTTGTTGCTGGTCCTTTGACCTCTGATTGCTGCTGCCAAGACTGCCATCATCATACACTGAACAAATCATACTTATTTATGAATAATGGGTGCAGCTTAGCAGGTTCCCTATCTGGTTCATCAGTCAGTACATCAACAAATTTTCTTTGATGTTCTTGAGAGATCACCCTGCCATGTTCCCCTTCTAGCAGGATGATTAGAGTTCTGTATGAGAACTGAGGCCTGAAAATATGAAACCTCTTCCAGTGTTTGAAAGAAGTTTCCATCAGTCTTTCTTGACCATTTGGTATGTTGCAAATACCCACCGTTACATGACTTGTGTTAGTATCTTTTCCAGTCTTTCAGCTCACCCTTCTGATGTCCCATCATAAGGTTGGCAGCATAACTTCCACAAGCAGAGAGGTAGTGATGTCCCTGATATCCCAAGTTCTTCACTGGGAGGAGTTCAATGATTGTAGTTGAGGGTTTTTTTCTCCTCAGTCTTGGGGTCTGCTTGGGGTTAATTATGTATATCTTATCACAGTCATATTTTTTTTAATAGGTTCTCAACTGAAGCTTGAATGTTGCACAGTAACTTTCCCCTGCCTCAGGTGCTAAGGGCTATTATTTGTTATGCTGTGATGATGTTAAGATTTCATACTATACGTGTTATTCCCAAGACTTAAGGCACAAAAGGTCAGCCAATAGTCACATGCAAAGCTTAATGTGCATGACTAGTGGAGAAAAAAATACTATTTTCTAGGCTGAAATGGCCATGGATATGTTAAAGGTAAGAAAAGAAAAATCCCAAACCAAAACTATTATCTTTGGCCTTCTTCCGAAAAAGAGTTTAAATACTTAGGCGTTTCAGGGTTCAAATTTTGACTTCTAGCTTTCAAAAAATCACAGTTGAGGTTCAAGATTTATTTCTTTTTCAATTGTTTGGTTTGTTTCCTTTTTAAATTATATTGATTAGAATCAATTGCTCGTAGAGGTTTTGTTTGGGGGTTTTGGTTGGGGATTTTTTTTTTGGGGCGGGGGGTTGGATTTTGCTTCTTTGTTTATTCTGATGGGGTTTTTTGTTTTGTTCTCTTTTAAGATAGGGAATATGAGGATATAAAGATAAGGACATTGTTTCTTTGTTTCCTTTTTCCTGTTAAAATTTCCAAAGAGGAGTGAAGGGAAGGAGGAAAAGAGAGGGAAGTAGGGAAGGAGGGAGACAGACAGATGGGGAGAGAATCATGCGAGTAAGCAGGGATGGAGGAAGAGAATATAATGAGAATTTACTGAGGAACTGGACAAAAACTGTATTTACCCCAGTGTCCTACTACTTGTATTTACCAGTAGGATTTTATCTGAACAGTATGTTAGCAGTATGGAATCACCTATTCATACACTTGGGAAGATGTATTGTTTTTCTTGCATTTTGTTTTATCTAAGGGAAATGGTTGGGAGGAGGAATTTGTATTTTGAGAAAAGAGGAGGAAAGTTGATACAACCTATTATAATTGTGGATGCTTCTGCTGTCACACAAACAAGAGCCTCCCAGGCTTTTGTATTTAAAATACATAGGAAATCAGAGTCTGATTAATTTTGCATATGTTGTAAGCATTTCACATTATCTCCCTTCCTCTCTTCTGGGAATTGTGCAAGACCTGGAGAGAAATTCTGAATTCTAAATTAGTAATTTCAGCAGAATCCTAAAATAAGACCCTAATATATTTTGTTTTATATGTTCTAAAATGTTTCATTTGCTAATTATTTAAAAAATAGTTTTTTTCATTTGTGTCCACCTATTTCCACATGGCACAATGAAACACTATTCATTGTATAGAAATAAAAGCTGCAAAGAACTAAGAAGCCAAATACACAAAGGCCAAAGAGTCATTTCCCTGGCAAGGGAGATCATGCAAGAACATTTGGAATAGATCCTTTTTCCTGCTTATGTTTCTCTTTATTGTTTAATGGTTTTCCAGTCAAACAACTGAATGATAAGTAGCTGGCTTGAATTTTAATAAGAGCTCTATGACAGCAATGCTGAAAACTTCATTGCTGTGTGACTGTAATCACAAAAAGCCCTTCAGTTTAGAAATTTTGCTAGTAGAAATACCACAGGATAGGACTCAGAGTTTTAAGTTTTAGCATTGAAGTAAACTGTCAGGGAATCCGCCATTCTTGTTCCATACTGCTTTCACCAAAGTGGTCTGAGTATTTGTCCTTGCAAATTGCATTGATAGAAATAGCCAAATCCAGTAGAGGATTTAAACAAAATTTTTGTTCCTATGTCTAAAATTCTGTGGTCAGTCACTACCTAATCCTAGGGGTAGTTATATTCTTTTGTATTTACTCCTGGGGGAATTAAATTTCTGCACATCCACAGTAGGGTTTAGTCTTGGTAGGTATCAAATTTGTTAGGGTCTGTCATGAATTTGAACCTGATCAGGGACAAGACTATTAAAAAAGGTCCATTTCACAAAAACATCATAGAATATAGAATGGTGTGGGTTTGAATGGTCCTTCAAAATCATCTAGTTCCACTCCCCTGCTATATCTGTTGCTCAAATGCCAATTCAATGTAACCTCACACACTTCCAATGATGCAACATCCACATCTTCTCTGGGTAATCTGTTCCAGTGTCTCACCACCCTCATTGTAATACATTTTGTCCTAGCATCCGATCTACCCCCTCTCAGTTTAAAACCATTGCAGCTCGTCCTGTTGCTAAGGGCCTGATAAAAACTCTCTCTCCATCTTTCTTATAAGCCCCCTTTAAAAATTAAGAGTCTGTAATAAGGTCTGCCTGGAGCCTTCTCTCCTCCAGGCTGAACAACCCCAATTCTCTCAACAACCCCAATTCTCTCAGCCTGTCCTCATAGGAGAGGTATTCCACCCCTCTTATCATTTTCATGGCCTGCTTCTGGACCCATTCCAACAGGTAAATGCCTTTCCTGTGATGAAGGCTTCAGAACAGCACACGATACTCAGGATGGGGTCTACTCTTCAAATAACATGTTGTACCAGGGTGTACAGTCAGTACCTACAGGAACATTAAGGTGCCTCACAAAGAGGATTTAAAAATAGTAATAAAGATTTAGAGTTATCCAAAATAAATGTTGAGGACGGATCTACATTTTAATCTTCAACACTTTATTGCTCAAATTTCAAATTCACCATGTCACTTCTATTAACTGATAACTATAGTTTTTACAACATAAATTATAGCACCCAGAAAGAAGAGAAAAGAGACTACCATTTCAGAAACAGTTTTCCCAGCTTTTTAGGAAATAATTTATTGGTAAAACAGTGTGAACACAATTTTAATCTTAGTTTGACAAATATTAACCCCTTATTTCTGTTTTTCAATAAAGTTGTATTTAACTTTTACCACAGTACTTTAGGTTAGGATGGATCAAGTTAACCGAAAATCATGTCTTCTAGAGCAGTGTGTCTACAAAGAAAGAATAATTCAAAATTCACTGTTCCAGGAAGAAAGAATCTTATTTACTGAATCTCCGTGCATAGAACATGGAAATATTAATTTTCAGTCTTGGAATCTGAAGTGTGTTTGTATTTTATCCAGTGACTGTGTCACACATGGACCTAGATTGAAGTCTCTGCCCTTCAGCTGAATAGCTTCTTTCCCCTTCTCTTTTTTCCAATCCTGGATGAATCTTGTTTTGTTTTGTTTGTCCCTATGGCAAGGCTTCAAGAAGAGAGATAAAGAACAGCCTCAAAAGGCTACCAACATATCCTGCAATATAATTGTTAAGACATGTTATTGTGAGGTTGAAAATGGAATTTTAAACTTTTCAGATAGCAACCTCATATCCAGGGTGAGTGAACTAAACACTAGAAACCATCACTCTTATCTCAAAAGAAACATGGAGTCTATATTTAGGACACTGCTTGCAGCCGTGAAGGCCAGCTAACTGAAGTTACCACCCTAGGATCTCAGGATGAGTCAATATAGAATGTGGCAGTTCCTGCTTTACAGCTGTGAGCAAGTTTCTGTTCACCATATCACTTGCTGGAATCTCATTTTGAGCTGTTGTGTTTACTTGTTGGCAAACATGATATAAGAAGCTCATAAACCTAACATAGGTCTCTGTAATCCATCTCAAGGGGTAAACATTAAAAGTTATGTACTTATAATATCAGAATGTGAGCGTGCTTATCTTCTAGTAGGTCTAGTCCAAAGTAATTTACTCAACTTCATAATGACAAGCAGGCTGTTGCTTATCCTTTCGTCTTTTGTCTGTCCAATCATAGGCAAGTTTTTCTTCCATACGGGTACTTCATGTTCAGGACAGTAAGGATAATTACACTACAACTGTAGCATAATTTGGCAGCAATTGAGCATGAGGGTCATTCAGGAGGGAGAGAGAAAAATAGCTCTCCAGAGGAAGCTCTAAGATAAAAGGTGCTGCACATGCTAAGGTGTGCAGGGTTCTTATTTTCTTGTTGTTTTCTACTAGGTATTGTGTATAAGGTATGCTTGGAGTACAGACTTTCTTTAGGGATATAGAATAAATTATCTATTCAATTTCCTAAGGAAAGTAAAAAATAAACAACTGGGTTTTTGAACAAACTAGATTCACAGTTCTGTAAAAGTCAAACAGGAATTATAGAAATTATTTCAGATTTCCTGAACTCGTCTCTATTTTTTTTTCTAGTTTTACAATAAAAATGACACTTTATAATGGAAATTTAGTTAGAATGTTTCAAAGATTTTTTTCCCCTGTGACAATATTGGACCTCATTAGGTTATTTATTAGCACTGCTGAGGAAGAACCTGTATCATTGCATCACTCTGTAATCCTGCGTGTATGTTCATTGAGGTGAATGTACTTTTATTTTAAGCTAGAGTTCAAAGCACCCTGTGGAATAAAACCTGTTTGTTATAATAAAAATGTATTTTATATTTAGCAAATAAAGAAATAAAATAACATTAAATAATAATTTGATATTAAGCACATAGCATATTATTTTCTGCTCATTACTTTGAACCTTTTTTAGTCAAGCTTGGTTGCCAGATCAATGCCAGAACTCCACAGCAGTTTAAATAATGCTGCACACAGACTTTTGAAAATGCACACATACCATCTGATAGATAATAGTAAGAGTTTGGATATGCTTAAAACCCCATATTTCTAGAACCAAAGTTTCTGAATGTATAGCAAATTTGTATATTCAGGGAGAAAAAAAAAAAAACAAACATATTCTGCTTCATCTGGTTGTTGTTTGCAGAGAATTTTTTAAAAGAAATCAAATATATCATAGAATCACAGAACAGTAGGGGTTGGAGACAACTTTTAGAGATCATCTAGTCCAACCAACCTAACAAAGTAAATTGACCTAGAGCGGGTTGCACAGGAATGTGTCCAAGTGGGTTTTGAATGTCTCCAGAGGAGACTCTACAACATTTCTGAGAAGTCTGTTCCAGTGCTCTGTAACTTTCCAAGTAAAGAAGTTTTTTATCATGTTGAGATGTTTCCTCTGTTCCAGGTACTGTCCTTTGCCCCTTGTCTTGTCACTGAGCACCACCGAGAAGAGCCTGACCCCATCCTTTTGACACCCTCCATTTATTGAAAAGCATTGATGAGGTCTCCTCAGTCTTCTCTTTTCCAGGCTAAACAGATCCAGGTCTCTCAGTCTTTCCTTATAAAAGAGGTGCTCTATTCTCGTGATCATCTTCATAGCCTTCCACTGGACTCTTTCCAGTCCTTCTTGAACTGTCCTTCTTGAACTGAGAGGCTCAGAACTGGACACAGTACTCCAGATGCAGCCTCACCAGAGCAGAGTAAAGGGGGAAGATTACCTTCTCAATTTGCTGGCCACACTCCTTTTAATGCACCCCAGGAGATCATTTGCCTTCTTTGACACCAGGGTACATTGCTGCCTCGTGGTCAACTTGTTGTCCACCAGGACTCACGGGTCTTTCTCCTCAGCATTAGGTCAGCCCCTAACGTGTACCTGTGTATGGGATTATTCCTCCCTAGGTGCACGCCTTGCCCTTGTTGAACTTCATTAGGTTCCTCTCCACCCAACTCTCTAGCCTGTCCAGCTCTTGCTGAATGGCAGCACAGCCTCCTGCTGTGTCAGCCACTCCTCCCAATTTTGTGTCATCAGCAAACTTGCTGAGGGTGTACTCTGTCCCCTCATCTGGGTCATTGAATATGCTCAAGTAGACTGGAGCCAGTACGGACCCCTGGGGAACAACACTAGTTCCGAGCCTCCAACTGGACTCTGCACCGGTGATCACAACCCTCTGAGCTCTGCCATTCAAGCCAGTTCTCAATCCACCTCACTGTCCACTCACTGAACCCACACTTCTTAAGCTTGCCTATGAGGTTAGTATGGGAGGCAGTGTCAAAATCCATGGTGAAGTCAAGGTACACAACATTCACTGCTTTCCCCTCATCCACGCAGCCAGTCATGCCATCATAGAAGGCTATCAGGTTAGTCAAGCATGATTTCCCCTTGGTGAATTCATGCTGACTACTCCCGATAACCTCTTGGTTTAGAAATGACATCCAGGACGAGCTGTTCCCTCGCCAGGCATGGAGGTGAGTCTGAGTGGTCTGTAGTTTCCTGGGTCCTCCCTCTTGCCCTTTTTGAAGACTGGCATGACATTAGCTTTCCTGCAGTCCTCAGGCACCTCTCCTCTTCTCCATGACCTTGCAAAGATGATGGAGAGTGGCTTCGCAATAATATCTGTCACATTTTCCCTACTCTTCCTTTTACTGCTGATGTACTTGAAGAAGCCCTTCTTATTGTCCTTGACATCCCTTGCCAGGTTTAACTCCAAGCAGGCTTTAGCCTTACTCATTGTATTCCTGTATACTTTGACAGCAAATGTGACATAAATGTCCACATGCAGCATATACAGCCTATTATAACTTTTGCATTCTCGTCCTGAGTGACCCCTTACTAAATGGTGGGATGAGGGAACTGTTACTATATTGTATTGAGGCTGTGCCTCCAGAAACAACATATAATTTATTTTGTTTAGAGGTATATGAAGGGTATACAAGCCCAACTTTGCCCAGAGAACAGACAGTAGAAAATTTGTGTTTGGATCTTCTAAAGTATTGAACCTAAAATGGCCAATTGTTGCAGTAAGTAGACTTGGTCATTTTAGGTTCAATATTTTAGAAGATCCAAACACAAATTTAAAAATACCAGTGCTATAGCTGAATTTTGCAAGGGCTTGATTCTGTTGATCAATGTGGAAATGTGGAACTTGCTTAGCATCTATTAGACTTTATACCCCACAGACAGCCGGTGCTACATCTCTTGATTTCTGGATCTTAGCAGGGTTTGTGCACAAGTTTCTGGGAAGTTGAGCTTAAGAAGCAGAGATGAAAGTTTTCTTGAATTTATGGAAAATGCATGTGCCTTTATTCAGTCTAATGAATTGAAAAAAAAAAAAAAAGGACATGAGCAGAGCAGGGGAGATAAGATAGAGCCAGAGGGACTGACTGTAGTCAGGCTTTGAACATTGTTTACCATAGCATCTTCATTGACAATTTGATGAATTATGGACCAGATAAGTGATCAGTAAGGTGGACTTAAAACTGGTTGAACTGCCAAGTTTAAAGAATTATAATCAGCACCAAAAAGTTCAGCTGAAGGCCAGTTACCAACAGTGTGCCCTAAAGTCAATACTGGCTCCAAAACTGTTGCTATCCAAGAGTTTATGCATCAGGATTAAAGGGAGAGTACGAGAAGGTGATGTTACAGTGGAGATCTGCTCTAGGCCTGATGGTTTGGATAAAGAAGAGGAAGGCAAACTCTTTTAAGTGGCACCTAGTGAAAAGATGAAGGCATTGGGGACAGATGGAAATACAGGAAATTCCATTGAAACTTCAGAAAAAAAACATTTCTATTGTGAAGGTGATGACATACTAGAACAGTTTTCTCAGAGAGCCTGTCGATTCTCCATTCATAGAGATATGCAAAATCCAACTGGACACGGATGTAAGTCATTTACTCTAGGTGATCCTGCTTTGAGGAGAGGTGTTGGATTAGCTGAACTTCAGAGGTGCCTTCCAATCTCAAAGATTCTGTGAATATATAACATACTGACATAAGATTTAAGTTTAGTTAATCCATTAAACAGCCTCCCTAACTAGTTTCAGTAATTATCGCTATACTCTATTTACAAGCAGGAAACTATCTATAAGAAACAGGATGGCTTCCCAATTTTTTTGCCACAAAATTTGATCTTGCAGATGGTTTGCTTTCCATACTATTTTTCCAACAGTGAACCCAGAGTACTGCTTCAACCAGTATATATCAAATCTTTTAAAATACTAATTCCTTATTAAGTTTGACACTGTCACCTCCTCATCATATCACAGTAACTGAAGAAATCTAATGAATGAACTGGAAAACTCAGTGTAAAGATTTTTTTCATTATAAACAAAAATAGCAGTATATCTCCACCACCAAAACTATGCCTTTACTACATTTTTTTCAAATGATGCACCATAAACTAAATGTTTACATGGAATTTTACATTTGTAAAGTACTATAACACAGAACATAGTGTATATAAAAACCCATGTGTAACCTATGTGCACAGTGATAGTCTGTTCTTATAAAGTGTACAGCAGAAATTGTTAGTACATGTAATGGCTTAGTATTTTCTGTTTTCTGCACATAATAGAAACCTGTTTAATGTGGCATGACAGCTGAGTTTTCTTGCAAGTATATATTTGGAAGAATGAGATATGCTCTCCGCTCCTTTGCCGCTCACTTTGAATTGGTCCCAAATTCAACTTCTCTTCAGGAAATAAGAACTAATTACTATGATGGTATGTTTTCAGTTTCCTGAGCATCTGTCTGGTTCTCTTAAAATATCCCTAAGGTATTTACCAATTCCAGATCTTGCATCATTTCCTCTATTCCTGGCAGGACTTTCTTTAAAACTTAGCCCCTAAACACTACTTGGTAATGTTTCATGAGTTTTTCATTCACTCTTTGGCATGTGAAGACCTTAATTATATCCCTACGAACTTCTGGCATAGGTCCAGATGCTGAGAAAAGAAACAGCAGCAAGTTCACTTAAACAACACCTCTAATTGAGAAGCAGCAGTATGAAAAGTGGTAACTAACTTTCGCCCAGTAATTCTCTATTAGGAAACCATAGTGAGATGAATTCTGTTCACAGTTATGGCTTTGCAGCCCTAATGAGAAGTGAATTTGATCTAAAAATATTTGGATCAGAGACAGTTGTGTTTACAGTCTTCTCAACTATGCATGTCATCATAAAGTGATAATTAGGTAGAGAATGTAATGATGAACTTAAACTATGTCATACAAGACTCTGATAATAAATACATTCTGCTCATACATCTAAAAAAATGAATTTTGGATGGCTTCTGTGTGTATATGCAGGAAAAGTGAAATGAGCTTGTGTTACTAGATTTTATGAATAAAAATATTTTAGTTGTGCACATTGAGGCCTGTTCAGACTTAATTTAAATGGAAAGACTTGGGGAAGATGTAAAAACATAGTTCCTTTCTTCGGTCTGTGGAGCTGTACTCACTTTGAAGGAAGAAAATGCTTTAAATCTTTAAGTGACATGGGCTACAATAATTCTGCTTATGTGAATTTAGGTAGGTCCACCTACCTACTGTGGATCTCCTTTGGCTTCTGGGGGATAACCTGTGTCACCATGGTCTTCACTATGGGCTGCAGAGGACTCTGCTCCAGTGCCTGAAGATCCTCTTCCCTCTCCTTTTTCGCTGACTTTGGAGTCTGCAGAGTAGTTTCACATTTTCTCACTACTTTCTCACAGCTGTTGTGCAATGGCTTTACCAAAGTCCCTGATGGGCTCAGCTTTGGCCAGTAGCTGGCTGGAACTGGCTTTGTCACACATGTCACACAGTGGGCAAGCTTCTGGCATCTCCTCACAGATTTCACCTCTGCAGCCCCCCTCCCCTCCCCCC
>JAOTQQ010000001.1:168212068-168236021 GCA_026546715.1 Gallinago undulata
GGCTGACCTTGGTTGTTATAGCAATAAGTATAAGCAAGGGCCTCTCTGCATACCATTCCTTGGCATTTAGCACAAACTTTGGCCTTATCATCCTGAGAATGAGCAGTTTTCTCCACAATATGCTGTTAATTTCAGAGTTAGAGGAGTCCTAACTAAAATGTAAAATTACAGAACACAAAATGTGTTCAGCTTTACCTCAAACAGGGACACTTCTCCTGTTCCCATTTTAAACCCTCATACCTGCTTTGGCATCTTTCTGCTTCACTGGAAGAAGACCTTCAGATGGATATAGTTTCTCCATATTTTCAATCTTGCAGCTATACAAAACCTTTACAATTTACTCTGTTGTGGTAAATAGGAGGGTAAATAGGAGGTAAATAGGGAGAGCAAGGAAAAAGGGAGGAGGGATGGGGTGAAAGCTTCTTAATTGCAAGCTCTGCCAATAAATGTTTTATATTTGGCTTAATAATAAATGTATGATAGTAGCAGGGCAAAGTTTGAAACCAAAGGTCATATCTTTCTGACATAACTTCCAAAAAACAGCTAGGCCATCCAGCCTACTAGCCCTTCCAGGTTTGATATAGAGGTCACAATCTTTAAACTAAATACTGGGGAAATAAAAACCTGTATATTATTATTGCCTTTCTGATTCATGGGGTTATAAGAAATTTTCCTTTTATGCCTCAGCAGTTTTTAATTTTGCTCTTTCATTTTCCTAAATTGTATTTAATCTCAACAGGCACCATGTTGTTTACTGTGCATTAACTATTCAGTTAACTATTCAGTTTTGCAATTTGTTCTTGTTTTCCATGATTCCTATTTGGCTTGTAGCAACCTTGGGAAAGTCATAGTATTTCCTGAAGTTCTGTCACTGTTGGTAATATGTTGCTTTTGTCGTTATCACTTTGAAATTTAGAAATGACATTGAAATACATGGTGCTGTGTTTCTCTCATATATATATCTAGCATGTCTTCATGATATACTTTACTAAAAATCTAATTCTTTAGGAGGCGTGTGCCAAAGATAACACTGATTATCATAATACCCAAATTCAAATCCATAAGTAGAGGTTTCTTTCAAAGCCCATAAATTCATTAGTAGAATCAGCTGCAAAACACTATGGTGTTACCAGGCCATATACTTCTACCTTTAGGTTCCAGAAATAATTTTTGTTCTGAGTGTGTTTAGTGTTCTCATTTCACACCTCTGTTCTTTTTATTTTTTAAAACATCTTGGGTTCTTTTTTTTTTAAGTCTATCAAGGAAAATATGTTCTTGATAAAAGACTAGAAAAATAGTCTGATATTTATGTTGTCCATTAAAGAACATATGTATCACATGAAATTAAAAACAGAGTTCTCATAATTAAATTGAGATTTTGATCGAAACATAAATAAGAAGAGGAATAGAAGAGGAATGAGATAATATTTTTTTTTCTGACACCATTTTAGCAAGCTAACTGTTTGGAGACATGGTGGGTTAAGATGAAAAATTTTTGTAAACATTGACCTCTAAACAACAGTAATGCCCTACTTACAGGAGAATAGGACATTAAAATTAAGCAAAGTGAATTATAAAGTACACAAACGAAAAAAAAATCTTAGATACCTCTGTACATATGTTTTATGTACTTTGTGCCCAGCTTTAAATGGTAGCCACTGTATTGACATAAATGGGTGAAACATAGCTAACTAGTTTACAGACAGAATCCCACTGCAGCATAAAATAAATGCATCTGTATGGCTTATAATTAAAATAAAGAAAAAAAATAATGAGATAGTCAAAGTGGAAAATTATTTCAGTTAAAGTAAAGGCTGAAACACCTACAAATTATAAATGAACTAACCAGGATCTAACAAGTTTCAGCTGACCTTTTACCCAAGTGTAGGTATACTAAAATAATGTAACTAACAACGGTACGTAAGTATTTTGCAGTACTGTGAATGTTATAGGAAAACACAATCCAACACATTTCATATGAGTACGTGAGATGTGCAGCTGCATATAGGAGGTATCCAATTGACAGGAAAAAAAGGAAGTTGCTGGAGAGAAAAGATAAGAGCAGAGGAATGTAAATAGCAGAACATGACTGGCAAAACCAAAAGAGTAAGCAGTATGAGGAACAGAGAAGAACCTTTCTTTTGGGAAGAGGGACAATAGCATAAAAACGCCAAGTATATACAACAAAAATTGGACAAGAAAGATGGCAAGCATGCTTCCATTGCAACTTTCTGTGTCAAGAGCTTTCAAGTCCGATCACTTTGATCTCTGCAACTAAGAATCACCATGGACCAGAGCCACTAGTGTTTACTATATAGAACTGCGACATTAATGATTGAATTTATTAAAGTTTTGTGTTAAAGTTTAAAACTGGCCTGATGTGTCAACCTTCTAAACACTCCCATCATAGTTCTTTCTAATGCCTTAACCGTAATTTATATATAGAGAAAAAATATAAAAACGAAACAAAACCCAACATACATTCAATTATAGCACAGGAAAAAAAAAATATTATCCCTTTGGATTTAATTTCCAAAGGTAGTCAACTAAGTTTTTATTATGAACTGCAATAGACATAATTTTTCAAAGCTCCCATTAACTTGAGCAGGGGGGGTTCTAAATTTGTGTCTCAGAATTCTGTGTCTGCTGCTACCATTTGGCAATCAAATTTTATAATACAAGTTTTTGTTTCTGTTTCCATCACCGAGAACTTCAGGTTCCATTCTAAAGTAAATTCAGTTTTTCTTAAGATCTAATGGATTAAGAAGTTGCATCCATATACAACCATAATCCTACTAGTGACATTTAAGTTTTTGCCAAGTTTATTATTTTTCCATCATGTATGTCAAAATGCTTTTATAGAGCTTCTTAGAAAGGCTGAGATGCAAACCCAGAATTTAACTGATTTCACAATGCTGACCATCATGATTTTCAAGAAAGCAGAAGAGGAAACAGTGCTAGAAAAAATCTTATAAATACTTTGTAGATGTTGTAAAGATTTTCTGTATGTTTCTTTCCTAATTGTTTCATTATGGAGAACAGGGTTTGTTCTTGAGTATTGTGAAGTACACATATAAACATGCTATTTCCCAAAGTCCCTTACTTAAAGCAATGTATAATTTTGTTTATGTAAAGCATCAGGTACCAAGAATTACAAAAGAAATATTAAAATTAATAAATTAACTTGTGAATGAAAACTATGAACATGGAGCAATACGTAACTGATACATAGATAATTATTAAAAGATATTTGGTACTTATAATGGGATTTGAATGTAACAAATATAAATTTTATTATCTGATTATTAGATTTTTTCATTTCAGTTTGTATTTAGAATCAAAGAGTGATGTAACTAAGGAGCACTTGATATCAAATATATTTATAGTTATGTTTCATATTTCAGCCACAACAATGGTTATTTGTGTCCTATTGGGTGAATTACCAATCTCATTATTTCCACAAATAAATCTCCTGTTAATTCAAGACACTTGGAAATGTCAATTTCTCAATTAATAAATGTCTATGCACAGCATCTTGACTTAAATTAGAACAAAAAATTCAATCTCTTTTACCTACAAAGTGTCCAGTTATATTGTTTTGTTCTCAAGTAAGTGATTGCAGTATTAACTAGCACCTGGCTTATTTGACTGAGTTAATTAAACTGAAATGACATACTTCTTTTTATATTTTTTTTCTTTTTATGAACTGTATAATTTAGTGCTCCAAAATCTTATTTCTTTCTTCTAGGTAAATTTATTTTAAAAAATAAAATAAAAAAATATTCCTGAATAGTAAGGGGGTTTTGCACTTTTAAAAATTCCTTTCTCATTCTTGAATTTTATATTAATTTCTGTGTCCTTAATTGTTAAGCTTTGTTTGCAAGTGCCAAACATAGTAAGGCTGCTAAGAAACATCACTCAGTGTTCAGCTGATCAATTCTATTTTTTTCCTCTGCAATATTATGCTTTTGCAACTGCATGTCATCTGTTACTTATTACCAGACTACTAATATAGCTCGGTTCTTGAATAAGCATAAGAGGCAGAAATAAAAATGTTTACACAACTTGTGCTCTGATTAATCAGACAGTTGGGCATACTCAGCAGGAAACAACAGATATTCATTTAACAAAGGCTCATGAACTCTTTCTTCTATGACACTCAAAGATTCAATCCACAAACAGACCAAATGTCAAATTTAGCACTACTGCTCATTATAGACAGTTCAGTAAAGTGATTATTTAAGAATGTTTTGCTCATTAACTTTTATTCCCCTTTCGTAGATTAAATGAAGATAAGTTGGATATGTGTTAAAAATAATAGCTATTCATTGTTCTATCAAAGCATTCATTATTTTTAAGAAAATTTAAAGAAAACTGCTCTATTGTTATTACATAATGCAACACACCAGTTTCATGTATGATGAATAGCAAAAAAAGATATCTTAACTTTCAAAAGCTAAATAAATATTTAAATCAGATCAATATTCAGAGAAGAGCAGCCTCTTCAGTTGTCATTCTAACCAAAGATTGCATTCCTTATAGGTATATTTCCTTCTTTTTAGTTTTCATCTGAGTTGTTGCTTTTTATCTGCTACCACTTCTTGTTCAGTTTTACTTTGCTTGCTTGTTCTTGGTTTTGTTAACTTGGAAAGTCCAGGGATTATTGCTGTATATGCTCACAGGTTTTAAAATGTGAAGCTCATACTTTTTGCCTTTAATATTGCTACTTAACTATACTGAATTGTGACTTAGCTGTCTCTTCTAGGATATAACCACAACATTTCTGCCTCTCCTAAAACTATCTGGTTGGTAGCAAACTGAATACTCCATTGATGTTGAAGCCTCCATCTCTTTTCTGTCATAGTTTTCCCAAATCCATGCCAAAGCCCGTACTCATTGTTACATTGATCTACAGTAATTTTTTTTCCACAACTTTATGAAAATCCTTGAACCAGTACTTAGCCAAAAGTAGAAAATAGCGAAAAGACCTTCCGCATATTGTTGTACAAGGCTTGAAATTTGCCTGTGTGTTGTTTTGTTCACATCAAGAGAAAGTTCCACAACCTAAACAAACAGAAAATGAGAAATGCATCTGCTCTGTAGGTAGAAGTTCTACAACATGTAGAAATGGGAATTTGTTGCAACTGCAACATTTTATTGCAAGGGTAAGCAAAGTCAGGATAAGAAGTTATAAAAAAATAATGTGGATAAACAAACTTCAGTAGTAATATATTTTTTGTGATAGCTAAGGAAACAAAACCAATTATTTAAATACTTCAGAGAAAACAAAAAGGAAGATAAAAGGAAAGGTAGGGGCCCTAATTATTAGAAAGGAAATACACTGGAGGGGAAAAAGTGGAATTTCTAAGTACTTGCTCTGCTTCAGTTCACTCAAAAGGACTCTAGTGTGAAATGATTAATTATGTTGGGAGTAGATGAACAACATAAGAGAACAGACATCAACACTGTTATAGAGCAAATGAGAAAATACCTGGACCAAATTAATGTTTTGAATTAGCAGTGCCAGATTAAATCCATCAGAGAGTGCTAAAGGAATTAGCCAATGAACTTTCATAGACAATGGCAAATGATTTTACAGAAATCCAAGGAAATCTCAGAACTGTAGATTAGTAACTTGACATCAGTTGCAGGAAAAATATCAGCTAAACAGAGATTTAACATGAATAAAAATAACTATTATAAGTTTCGGAATGGTATTTAAGGCACAGAGCAAACCAAATGCTGCAGTTCAAAAAGAGCTTATATATTAGATAGAAGAGATGTCATAAATATATCTTTTGCCTAATAAACTTATTTCCTAGAATTCAGAATACTGTTGTAAAATACAATAATGGGAAAGAAAAATCTATATTCCCACAATCCATTAAAATCAGGTCACATCTATAGCAAATATTAAGGAAATAGTTCAGAAAACAGAAAAAAAAAAAGATGATAGCTCATTACGTACTTTAAATATGTCATATTTCTAATAATCCTTAATAAACCAACACTTAATCCTTAATTCTTTAACTACTGGTCTATCTTAAATTGCCCTTGCCTCATAAATAATACCTGTTAAACTGTAAAATTTACATCTCACAATCAGAGGTCAAACTAGAAAATCAATATGAGCATGACATTTCTGAGTATGAATACCTTTAAATTCATACTGCTGGACTCATCTGGAGCTTTTTGAGTATTGTATATGAATAAACCTCCCATGGGGCAAAACAAAAACAGATACTACATTACTCAACAGAAGTTAGTTAATGGTGACAGGTAAGTATTGCCATCTACAAAAGGCTTTCAGCTGCAGTGTTCCCTCAGATCACATTCTCTGTTTCTCTTTCAAATTTATCAGTTCACTGATAGCAAGATGCCCCATTCTTTGTTTCCAATATTAGACCAAAGACATCTAATTACAGAAAATTCTCAGCCAGTGTCTAACTAAAATATCTGATACCAAAACCTTTGATCTGCATAAACAGTCAATCACACAGAAGAACAGTTACATAGAAGAAACAATTTCTTCTCCAATAAATTATTATGGGTCAATAAGGATTGAAATGGATGATAGCAGCAGAATTATATGAATGGCAAGGAAAGCATTGACTTTGACTACTGAATAACAAACATACTCTCTACCTTTATCTGCAAAGTCATTCTTTATACAACCTTTCTCCAGTTTTCACCAGGCAGAAACTGAAAAAATACCTAATCTTAATTATAACAAAACTAGTAACTGAACATCATGTCATTAAGGTAACTAATAATGCTACTATCAATTAAAGAATTAATAAAAAAAAATAATTCTGGGCTAATTTATCATCTAATCTGTTGTGCCATAAAGGACTTTACATATATATTCAAAATGAGCTTTACCTTTGGGCACATGCAGTCTTTCAGTTAGTAGGACTGCTTGCATTGTGAACAATTTGAGCAACAAAATTGCAAGGTGGCCTACAGTATCTGTTGCTTAATTTCCAATGGTAAGTAATTTTTTATAGCATAAAATTTTTTAAATGTCACAGTCACAAAAAATATATTTGAATAAATACTTATAACTCAGTCATTTACAGTAAAAATACAACAACTATTGTTAGAATGGCAAAGTTAGAATGCAAAAACACTGCAAAGTGCTTGACCTCCAGACCACAAGTGAATTCTCTTAGAAAAAGAATATCTAAGGAAATAATTAATCAAGAAATTATATAGAGTATTTAGGTACATTGTAGTGTATTCTAATACATTATTGTAATAAAACACGTTTATGGACCCCAAAACCTCTGTGCCCTCATGAAGTATTGCCTTTGTAGATGTATGCACGTTTGAGTGTGACCCTTTTAACTCTTAACAATTCTTCACAATTGCTTCTGATACAAAAATAATGATGTATTATAAATTTCAGTAATGAGCAGTCTAAGCTAGATGAACATTAATCATTAATCATTATCATTTTAAGTAAGAATTAATGATATTTAAAAACACCTTTTCCCCACTCATTTGCAATTCTTCCATGCAGATAAAGTGTTGCTGTTACCGTATAGGAAATTATAGATGAACTTTAGTAATTGCACACTCCATTTTGTTTTTTCAGTACCCATTTTTCATTTTTACAGAAAGAAGGACTTTGAGAATAAATTGAGAATCTTCAATATTTCTCAGTTTTTATTGGAAATGCCTAACTAAAAATTACTAGGATTGTTGCACCTAAGAAGAAAGATAGTCAGTGTCATTGAACTAGCACAAATCACATCTTGACCAGGTTAAAATCTACTAAAACTGTTATTTAATAGATCTATTGGCTCAAGAGGTAAGATATAGGTAATCTCCTATATTGCTAGGAAGCAGCAGGTAAGGGAGGCATGTTCATAATACATTTCAAAAGTACTAGATTAAAATCTTTAAAAAGGTTTAAATGTACTGCAAGTAGTAAATGTTCTTATCCAAGTTTCATTTGTTCAGCTGTTCCTGCTCTTTTGAATGTATGCACAATCTAAATTGCTTTTCCCTGCCTTTTTCCCTAACCCGCTATAACATATCATTTTATCCTCATCAGCTTCTGCCCAATCTCAGCATTGATCCCTATTATAAAATGTACTGTATGGACACAGAAACAATGTAGAAAACTGAAAACCAAAACAAAGACTTACATGGGTTTATGGCTGAAAAGATAAATGATGGTCTAACAGTTCAATCAGCTTCTCAAAAGGATTAGACATTCTGAGATCACATGACCACCAAAGTAGTATCACAGTGTTGAATTGCTGAATCACTGAAAACAGAAACATTAGAGACTCATCAGTTTATAGTAACATGCTCTGTGAAAGCCAAGTAATAGTTTTCACTGGCCAACAAGATTCAAGCTTTCCAGCAGCTGAAGGTCAGTGCTAATGGGAAAAATTTGATTTTGGCACCGCATATGCTTCTTTCACAGTCAGGTACAAGGCAGCTTCTAGAATAAACAGTATATTGATTAGAATTTTGGATATTGCAGGGGATTCATCTGTTAAACAGTTTATTTACCAGGAAAGGTATTTTAGCACATACGTGGTCCATTTGCTCGATGGCATATATGAAGGGCATAGATATAGCCTGCAGGATTCTGTCAGAGAACAAAGGCAGATATGTGAAAGAGCAGGTAGCAATATTTGAATGCAAATAAGAAGGTTGGAAGATTACCTATCAAAAAGTGTTGCACTGGGTATTTAAGACTGGTAGTAGAGAGCAGATGGATTTTGACAAAGGAGCAGACGGATTTTTGGTTGATATGAGAGGAGAACTGTCAAAGTACCAGCTGTGGTTGAGAAGGAAGGATAACCAATTAATTGTCTGTGCCCTTTGTTGGCAGATGTCAAATTCTGCTTTTTTTTTTTTTTTTTTTTTTTTTTTTTTAAAGAGGCTTGATTCCTTGAGAATCCACAGAGGAAGGCATTCTTTTTAAAAAGTTGGGGTATTCTACATCTGGTACAAGAAGAAAGCAGTTGTCTTTCCCGAATAGGTGGAGACAAATAGAGAATGAATGGTGAACTGGACTGCAGGGTATTTCCCACAGGAAATCAGATAATTAAGCTGCAGTTTAATTAAGCTACATTCTTCACATCTTGCCTTTCCTTCTGAATTTGCAGAGTGTGGATGCTTTCTAGTAGACCATGAGACAAAATAACTATCAGGCACTTTTATAACAAACCACACAGACAATGTCATTATCGTCCGGAAACTAGATAAATTGTCTAATAATGTATTAAAACCATCACCAGTAAGGCAGCAAGTTATATCAGTGTGATGATTATCCACACAACATACTTCAGGACAATAGACACATGTTTTCTTCGGCAGGTGATGTTTAAGGAGTGGAAAAGTGGAACAGAATAATGAGTGCAAAGTGGAATAGATTCACAGCACTTTTTCACCTTTCTAGAGCCAATTATATAGCTCGGTGAAGCAACAATTAAGTAACTAAGAATCTGTTCAGGAAAATAGATAAGAAACTATTCGTAAATGGAGAATAACTCTACAAAGGGCTTAAAAATCACTTCCATTCAACACTTATGTCAAGATTCAAATAGAACTTTTTTTCTTATTTTCAGCTTTCCTGTGTAGAAAGGTGATAACTAATGCTTCATATAAAGGCCAAACACTACTGTGAGTATGAACCAAAGTCCTCTCAAAATTCCTGGTTCCTTCTTTGTAAAACTACCATAAAAATAGGACAGATACAAAGCTGTAATTGTAAGCCTACCTCTTTAAGACCACACTGAGCAGGATGTGGAGTGTATGCCTACACAGTGTTTTAGTTCAGATAACAAGTGTGCTTTTCAAACAAATCTTCCAGAAGCCCACATGTATAAAATAGCTATGTTAGTAAATAATGTTGGGAACCTAGGAATCAGTTTATAGAGCAGAACATCTGCAGCTGGGGATCTAATGTGAATACTACAAAAGTTTGGGTAGTTGTTACTTTCGGAGGTTTTTGAAGGTCACAAGGTTTTTGATTTAACTCTAGTCTTGCCCTATGAACTGAATGGTTTCTAACAGTACAATTTCAATATAAAGAAACCAGGTTGTGTGTTCTAAGACTGCCCGTGATGCAAATCAAATTTCAGTAAATGGACATTGGAGAAACTGCTTCAAAAATGCATTGCTGACTGAAATTAAAAAGATAACAGCCACGTACTTTTAGTACACTTTGGTTTGCAACAAGGATCAGCCTTAGAGCACAAGAAATTAATTTGTTTTCTGTGAAACTAAAATGAAGGTGTTCTCCAGCATCCCACTGCATGCATTCCAGCTGCAAATGGGCTATCAATCCATAAGACAAGAATGAAGCGATATCCAAAGTAAAAAAGAAATCAAAACAAACAAAACCACACAAAATAGAATGGGAATTATTCCACGGACCAAATTCCCAATGTCAGCCTCTTTTGCTTGTAGTCTAGTAAATATGTTTTTTCCCATTACTATTGAAAGGCCATGATCCTAACAATGCAAAATCTTGTCTTGACTTGCTTGCCCCTTGATGGCTTTAGCTTGTTTTAACAATTCCTTAGGGTTGAGGTAACTGTTTTAAATTAAACTCTGTGAATACCATCTATACTGAAGGCCTGGAAAACTGAAATAGTGATTAAACAATAACACCCCTTTCTGTCAGCTGAGGTTGGGAAACACTGTTGTACAGCTTTCAACTTTTATCCAGGAGCCTAAGAGAATGAAAGATCGTGTGGTATGAAAACATCTCCCTGAAAAAAAGAGAAGATATTACTCTTGCTTAATGATAAAGGGAGGAGAGGTCATAGACACCACAGGGAAGATGAAATTAACTAAATAGACATAACCAATTCTTTTACAGTGCTGGACTGGGACTTGTTCTGGTTGACTGCTGTAATGCAAAGTATACATAGACATGATAAGCAATGAATGACTGGGGATACAAACCTTTCAAGAGTAGAAGAAATTACCTTTGTTACCAAAAAAAATAATAATGATGTGAATACAATGTTATGTGCTTTATAAGAAAGTACTTATGTGAATAAGTATTCAACTAAAATACGGAACACACATTTAATTGCTGATTTTTACATAAATGTAAAAAAGATTTTTCAGTATGTGATCCAACAACAATTTTAGGTACAGGATCTCAGAAAAAATTACCTATAGGAAGAGCTGTATAAAAATCGTCGTTATTCAAAAAGAAAAAGATTATAGCTTTATTCATACATGATCTTTAATCCTCATTTTTCTCAAAACTTCTCAGCAGAGTAGGGAGATGGGTGTAAAGATGAGTAGAGATTTCATCAGGTAAAGATACTGGCGCATGTCCTTATTAGCTAGCTTAGGAAAATTACTAATCATTGTATCATGTCTAGTTACCCCTATTAATTGCACTGAGAATGTAGGATTCAACTCAAGAGGAACAAACATTGTAACTACAGCGTCTGGAACTCAGCTAAGAATCAAGCTGCAAGACTAGATTGAATCAGCAGTTTTTCTAAATAACTTAAGAAAAACACTGGCAGGAGAATATGGAAATTGAAAAGGGAATTTATCTAGCTAGGGATGAAACTCAAATCCCGCTTCTCTTTGCTGATAAACTAATGAAGCAATTTGCACAGTTCTCTGAAAAACTGGTTGTGTTTTATTGTTCTCTTAATATTTCCCTTTGTGTATCTGGTAAAAGATCATCATGCTTGCAACAGTAATTTTGTGAGTTTCTTACATTTTTCCATAGGTAAAACACCTTTTTTAAGTTGTTTTTATTTTAAAATCTCTTTCACTTATGTCATTGTATCTGACGCAGGTAACTGCTGTATGTTTTTCCATCTTTTTGCGTGTGTCTTGGATTGCATTCTTCTGACTACACAGCTATCAGATAGACCAAAAGTTTCTGAAAGCACCACTTTCTTCATTGCTACAGATGTACATATGTAAATTGTTAAAATTTGAAATAATTTTCTTATATAAAACCACAAATATTATTTTTATAGTTTATATAGATGATAGATTTTTTTTTCTGTAATAAAATTTAAGGAAGATGTTCATGACTCTTGTTTCAGCTTCAGTTATCTTTCCCACATACCTGATTTCTCCTAAAGAACATCTTTAGGTTGCACACCTGCACACACACAAAGGAGCACAGAGACACAAAAGCAGGTGGGGGAACCCCAGAAGCTGCATCAGAAAAAGGAGCCCTTGCCCCTGCCCAGCTCCTCCCAGGGCTGTTTCAGAAGAACCTCACCCCAAGGTCCAAAAGTGACACTTATATGTCAAAGGGAGTGGCCCTCCCCTTGTTTTGCAGAATGAGGAGGAGTTACAACCTAGGGGATTTGGGACACATTATGGCATGTAAGGGAAAAACACCTGGGTATTGCACAAGGCTTATTATGGGGTGTTTAGAGGAAGGAAAAAAGGAAAGGAAAGGGAGGCCTCCAGGTGGTTTGCAGAAATACAAGCATGGGAGAACAGAGGGCTAAGGGTATAAAAGAGAGTGGCTGTATGTAAACAGGTTATTGGTAGATACCCATGTCTGGCCACATCCTGCTCCTGATCAGCACAGTCTGTCCTATTGTCTTATTAAATTCCATATCTGAATATTTTCCAGGTCAAGGGCCTCTCTCTTTTGTGTATGCAAGTGAGTATGGTGGTCTGAGTGCCAGCAAGCGGAGTCAGACCAGTGGTCCAAGGCTTGAATGTTAGTGGTGCCAGCACCTGGAGCAAGGGCAGGTGTGCAAGGAAGTGCATGAACACTAATGAAGATCAAGCTGGACTAGCCAGAAACTAGGTCAGGTGACCTGGTAGCTAGGGAAATTGTGTTTGTCTCTAAAGTCAAGACCACAAGAGACGCCAGCTATTAAAAGGATGAGGGAAGTCCCAGCCAGCTGCTGGAGAGACCATGGGGTCTGACGGTTGATTGAGAGATCTGCTTGCATATGCGTGTATGTGTCTCTAAAGGTGAACTACCTGGAAAGAGCAAGGATCCAGGACGAGCTTCTGGATGGAATGCATGCCCAAGGCCATCTACTCGGAGATCCATTGTGTGTGTGTCTACCTGTGTGTGAGCCTCTGGCCCTGAGAGCTTGTATGTGCAGGTGCCAGAATCTGAGAAGTCTGGGATAAAAAGAGCACGTACTGGTTCAGCTGGGTGTCTGAGCACAGCTGCTGGAGGGTTCCACATCATACCAATACATATGGATATGTGTATGTGCATTTATATATGTGTGTATATATATATATATACAAAAATACATACATGCATATAGATATGTATGTGTTTCCCACTAACAGACCCTCATAGATTTAAGCCAGAGATGGGATCAGGATGAGGCCACTGGTGCTGTTCATGTTTGTGTGAAAGTTAGCATATCTGTCTGTGTTGATCAGTGTGGCTGATGTATGGCCATGTATATATATATACTGAATATATGTGTATTGAGTATGTGTACTCAGCTTTGCTACTGGTTGGACCTGTGGGAATGGAGCTGGAGAAACTTCACCTGTGTCAGGCTGCTGGATTTTGCCTCCCACTAATGAACATCTGTTTTCCTAACACCAAATACGGTCCAGGATTTGCAAGAAAAGGGCATTAGAGTCATCAGTGCACCATGGATAATTGGTTTTCCAAATTTAGCTCTTTTATAACTCATCAGTTGTCCATAAAGAGATTGTGATTTTTGCATTTTTTTTCACTTGAAAACTACTTAAACTTTTAAAAAAACACTCTTCAGACTTTGAAATTCATAATATGAAGCAACTAATTTGGGCTTCTTTGTCATTTGGTTTATGTTCTTTAATTTCTTGAGAATATAAATGCATGCTTTTACATTGCTGATTCAGAGCAAATGACTTTGTGGTTGTTTTAAGATCTTTGAGCTATTCATTTGGATAGACCTAGCAAACTGGCCATAGCAAGTATCTGATATATCTGATTCATCGTGTAAGACTTGCTGTATTTTTATCTGCTTCTTCATAGGATAATATAGATAGAAAAACTGTCAGTGAACTTCCTTAAAATGAAATTAATTTTTTCATAAATATATTTTATTGCATCATAAAATAAATCTGAGGGCATGAAATTAATTTTCTGTTGAGGTTCACACTATCAAAATATTTTCATGTCAGAATAAAATTACATAGTGTGGATACAGTCAAAGAAAATTAGTAAGTGACTAAACTATGACAGCACTTTAAGCATATTTTTCTCTCTACTCATACAATTATGATAACTTATTGTTAAAATCATATTTTGGTTTAATTTCATGTTTTAAAGATCATTGCTATGTTTGTATACGAGTTCCGAGTGAACCCAGTAATAGAATCATGTTTAAAGCATTTTCTTTTACTTATGTTATTAAGGACAAAAAATGCTGTCAGTTCTATCATCAGTTTTCTACGTCAGAAAATCTACTTGAGTGAATGGAGTGGCTTTAGTGGGGAGACTTTAATGAAGTTATTCCACAGTAGCCGAAGTCTGCTCCAGGACTAAAGCTGGCTTCTTGACTCTAATTTGTGTGGACCACAGTTTCATTGAGCAGAAACATTCTTGTTTGTTTATTATTTTTTCTTGAAACATCATTTTGAAGTCTTGGTGTGAAACATAACATAAAATACACCACAAAACAAAAACACAAACACATACAAAAAATACTACCCCTTACAAAAAGAAAGAGCCCAGTTTTACAAATATACCAGGATTGGCTGTTAGGGTCAAAAATCAAGCTACTAATTGATTTTGTTTTAAGCCATCTCCAGTATATTATCTGAATTAATAAGACATTTGGCATTTTTTCCAAAGGTGATGAGGACTTTCACAATATTCACAGTATTGCGAGGAAAAGGAAGAAATATTTATACTTTCAGTTCAGTTGACATTGCCAGGGAGCAGCAGGAGCAGGCTGCTCCAGAAGGGTTGGGGACCCAGAAGCTGTGAGTGACAGCAAGGTAAGCAGGGCAGTGCCCTCACAACAGAGACACAGACCCATAGAACCTGAACAAGAAGAACAGACTAGGTCTGGTGATGACAAACAAGGTCAGCCAACAGCTCTCCGATTGCCAGACTAGACCACTGTAACAAGGTCCAACATCAAAGCAGGAGTTAAGTCAGCAGGTTAAGATCACTACTCAAGCTAAAATGCAACTCCCAAGCCTTCGGGAGGGGAAGGACAAGACCCACACAAGACTTCTCAAAGCTCATTCTTACACAGCTCTTTTACCAGAAATCTAATCCAAAGTAGCACAGAAGAGTCATATCATAGCCAACCTTGAGCACGAGCATCTAAATCCCTGTGGGAGAGGAGGTTGCAGAGCCTGTTGTTGCACTCAAGACCATGGTAGACATTTTGAAGAGTGAATAAGATTAAATAGAATATCAGCATCCACCCGGATACTGCCATTGAGGAAAATGCAAATTCCAAAAACCTAGGAGCTCATAATTTCTGCTCTCCCAAATCCTAGGAATTAGTTAATGCTGTGATACAGCAATGTCCCAAAAGTTGTTCATGAGAGGGAAACTGCAAGTTCCTTTTCAAATGATGATATAGTTAATTTGCATTGGAAGGAAATCAAAGGGCCTCTAGATATCCCTTGGATGGCTGTAATGAAAGTTGCCCTCATTGGGACCTTCATCAAAACATTGTTGCTTATTTCCCCAGATCCACAAAATCTTTTCTTCACATCAGCATGACTTTGAGATAGGAGAGAGGCTCCTCAGAAAGTAGGAATGATTGATGCTGTTAAGCGTTCATGTAGAACTATATTTTATTATTGTATTTTTCTTAGTAACTTTGTTACCAAGTTTTAAACAAAACCTAATCTTTTCTTTTGCTATTTTCACCCTAAAATGCTGGATATGGGTCTATCTAATCTAAGGAATGTGTGTCTTTAGAGTAGTATTTCTGATTATAGCGCTGGGTGTACAGATAATAGCCTGAAGATTGAGCCATCTGGTTATGATTTAGGGAAATCAGTTGAGCTGCAAGGAGCAGTGATGAAACTTTGGACTCATGAAGTGGTGTGCTCTTGGGGAATTCTTTACCATATGGCATGTTTTCTCACGTACTGATAAAGAACAAACTGACCCTAAGGGCTGCAGGAGAATGAGGTCATATCTCTGGACAGCCCCCAAGACTTTCCGATATGGGTTATTATGAATCAAAAGAGAAAACTCATCACTGATATCTAATTCCTATAAACTACTGAAACCATTAAGTAAGGTTCATAGGATTCTGGTTTTTTGCTCTTACAATGTAAGATACGTAAATATATAAGTAAATATATAAGTATATTATATATATAGTATAGTAATAATAATGACCACAATAGTAATAATAGTAATACAAGTAAAGTGGAAATTTAACTTCCCTTTTTATTCTTTTACTCTTTCCAAGGAATAAACAAAATATAGTATAAAACTTCCAGTATCAAGAAAGAGGATTTCAAAAGTAATTATTGGATGTCTAAACCAGTTTGTATCTGTCTTACTTTGATGAATATTTTTGTCTTTTTGTCTTTCCAGTCACTTTGTTTGCAACAGTAATGAAAATACATATTTGAAGCAAATATCATTTAGTCATTTTTAGTTAAAGAAGTTTATTCTAACACATTGCAAAATATATAGAGTGTAATTCCCCACTGCCTTAAATGACTGTCTTTGTGAACTATTATATTTTAATAAGTTCTATACCAAGTAAGTTAAGGCAAGTTATGCTACACGTGACTTCTTGTGAATAATTTTTTTATTATACAGAGTAAATGTTTTAGCATCTAAGTAGTCATGAACATGAAGATATCTGTCAATCCATGTAGAACAGTTTTTTGTGAATGTCAAAGTATAATGGTGTGTCATAAGAAGCTAATAATGAGGATGGATGCAGTTGGAAAATAAGTACTATTCTGGTAATGATGTCATATGTGTCTTTAAATATAATAGTCAATCTTGAGAGAGGAGCAGACAGTTTAGTTCCCAGGCCTGAGATAATAGTTCTCCTATAACATTACATGAAGCTGCATGGAAATTTTAGAAGTTAATTAAATTAAACTATTTAATTTAGATTAAATGTTTATTGTGCACTAAATACATAACCTTTTAAATAAGATTTAGTAAAGTTAAAAGGTAATACCAAACTAATCTAGTTGCCTTATAACTAAGCCAACCATACCATCAATAAATGTGCTTTTTCTCTGTAATTGATAAATTAAACTTGCAAAGAGCTTTAGGATTTAACTGCTGTTTAACAAAATAACTGTAGTGGGTTGATTCAATATCAATTAATTGCCAAAAATTAGCATGTTAATTAGCATTTATTTTAGTATAGTGGTAGTTATCTAACCAATTGCTAATTAAAATACTTAAACCATTCTTTTCAATTTATAAAAATGAAATTATACTTTTATTACCTACTTCATTTTTAAGTAATGATATGGCAAGGAAATTTATGTCCCTTATTTATTCAATGTCACTAGTAACAACTGATACTTTATTAGCAGTTAGATACTCTTTTGTGAAGAGCACATTAATGGTGTGCATTTGGCATCACATGTACTCTGAAACTTATCAAAGTCTGTGTTTGCACATGTTGGTGGTGATCAGTGTCTCCTCCTCATCCCCGTGGAGGTACCTGGTGTCCAGGGCTGGGGCTACTCCTGGAGCCCTCCAGTTGCCCTGCTCCTGGATAGGGTGGTGGGATGGGCCCTGGCTGCGAGGCCCTGCCCTAAGGGACCCATGCGGACCCAACTGCTTCTGGTCCCTGGCCATGGAGCTGCCAGCCCATGCCATAACCTTATGTGTGTCAACATTTAAGTTCCATGATAATATCTCAGTTGCTTTTGATGTTAAAAAAACAAAACCAAAAATGTACAGAATCAGTACAAACAAATATTAAAAGCCCTTTCTCTGATACAAATTTCTATAACCATACTGTAAACATTAAACGTAAACCTGAATGAAAATCTATTCAACAAGTTGTGCTATCTCAGAGAAAGACAATTAAAAAATGAGTCTCATCACACATCTTGCTTTATCTCTCACTTGATTTTATTCACCTGAAATACCTACAAATTACTACTTATTTGCCGTCAGACATAATTCTTCTTGTTATTTACCCCACTCTCTTTTCATTTTACCCACTCTGTTAGGCAGACATTAGGCACTACTTTTTTTTTTTTCCTTCTCCCCCCCCCCTCCTCAGTTTATTAAAGTTTGCAGATTTTTAACTTTAGCAAAGGTTTCTGAGTTGTGAGCCTAAATAGCTGGGATAATATCCTTGCAATTCTATGTCAGCAGCAATGCAGTATGTCCACTATGCATATGGGTTGAAATTCATATTTGTGTCAATCCTGAGGAATTTTTTACATGTCTCTATTTAGACATGCTGACTTTCTGTGCCTTTCTCTATGGGCAGATACTTTCTCTTTGGGAGCCCATTTCAACAGTCTCTCTTTGTGCTCACAAGGTTGTGTATCGCGCTTCAGTAGCCGTTTACATGCACAGAAATGCATGAGTGTTGGAAACCGCATTATGCTTCTCTATATCAGCTCTGTAATTAAATATTGTTTTTCTTTTCCCATACATTTTATTGTGTTTATGCAAGGTGTTTACAATTGTAATAATATAACATACTACTCTTGAGCATTTCTCATTGAATTTGCTACCTTTCCTTAGTATTTTATATTTATTCTCGTAAGTATTACTGTTTAATTTATCTTTGGAAATATCTCTCAATTATCTAAAAAAAATAAATTTACAAAATTTTACTTTCCTCAGCAATTTCAAGACATAAACCAATATGTTATCAAATTTCAGAAACTGAGCAGGAAAGAAAAGGTGATACAGTACCTTAAATTCCAAAATTATTAAGTTCTATGTCCTGCATTGTACAAGATGTTCTTACTATTAGTTACAGATCTGCTGTTTTACAGTTTTTATAAATCTGATTGCTCATGTCTGACATAGTTCTCCTGTACAGTACTATGGGATAGAAACTTCAGTGTCAAAAGTGTTGCCCCTGCCACAGAAGAAAACATTATTTTCCTTTAGTATTCTGTACGTTAATCTTAACTGTAAATGAGCTATAAAAGCATCATACTAAAACTGTGAAAAAAACTACTAAACCATGCAAATTTTGGAATAAAACTGATGCTGTAGATGGGATTTTAGAATATTAGAATAATTTCTATTAAATTGTGGCCATAAACATATTTAAAAACTGTGAATTGAACCACAATATCCTGCTTGTTTTAAAAAGCTGTAAATCAACCTCCATGTTTTGAGACATAGTAAGATGCTAGGTTATTACAGAGATCTGATCACATTATCCCAATTTAGAGTATCTTAAAATTTTCTTAAAGATAGTACTTTTACTATAACAGTTGTATTGATTTTAAGCTGGTGCATTTTATACATTGAAGGGGAAGAAAAATGGGTAGGGAGCTGTGAAGTAAGTTAGCCGTTTCCACGTTTCTCAGTCTCAACAGTTAAATGGCAAATACAGTGTCTGTTCAAATTAGAGACTGTGGATATAAATATATTCTTCAGGCTTTGAAGAGAAGGGCCAATCTGAAGATAATAATGAGAGAATATCCTAATGAAAATTGGTGCATCAGTTCCAAATTTAGCCTGTTGGTTTCTAAGTGGAAAACTGACAATTCAGCTTCTCCATGACACACCTATTTTTTATTTTTTTTAACCTAGATATATTTTTCCATAGATTTAATATCAAGATAAATAATATAAACAAAACACATGCACACTTGCTGTTGTCCTATAACTTCATTGATGATGCTTAAATTTTTTTATTTTTATGTTTGATTAAGCACCTAGTCTAGACCAGAAGAGAAATGACTTTTGCTTTTTGTCTTTCTAATAAATTTTCAAAGCTGGTCACCTTTTGTAATTACTGCCAAGCATAATCCAGAAATACCTTCATGCAAACACTCAAAAAAGTGATATGTGAGAATTTCTTCATTCACATTGTCAAAAGCTACAGTTGAACATTTGTCATATTTATATTTGTAGAGTCACATGAAGTATATGTTGTCTTTTTGCCTGTTATTTGCTTAAGCCTTGACTGCACGAGCGCTATGTAAATGACTGCAATGCTTGGACCTTGTTTGGACTAAAAGTTCCCTCCAAGAAAAAAATCAGATACAGTTCTGCAGGGAACTTCATTTCAGAGATTGCTTACAGGCAGGATGGATAGATTTGGATCTGTTATCCGACAAAATACTCTACATTGTCACAGTGGGGTTTGGCCTAGTATCTATTGCCAGTAGGCAACACTTTCACTACTGTCATGCCAAAGAGGGCATGCTAAGGATGTGAGACATCTGTTCTAAGTGTACTTAAAAGCAGCACTCTCACATTTTTCAGATTCTTGCAATTATCCTTCCTGCCCTCCTCTCATACATACATAGAAAAAAAATTTTTTTTTAGGCTCAAGGATGATTTTTAAAACTTTAATAGGAACTATGAAATTAAAGCATGACTACTTTACCCTGTAGTATGTGGCCTGGAGGTCATGAATGTTCCTCTGGACAAACACCTTCATGAGTGAAGATAAGGAATAAGCAGCACAATATCTAGGTGCCAGGGGAATGTACAAGTTACATGGATCTACAATGACATCTATAGAGGTTCACCTTCAGACATTAGGAGAAATTCAGTGTATATGTACCATAAGTACTGCTTCATGGAGTTTGAATATGGAGCTTAAGGACTGAAATATTGAAATTATCTGGAAATTGCTTTGAAATCTCATTTAAATTTTTATTTATTGTAATATTTTCAATCAGTATTTTCTGACTTAGATTTTGTGTATTTTTCCATTTGTTTCATATGTTCTGTCTTTTAGTTCAAATGTTTATTTCTAGTGCCTATTTCCATTTCAGCATGTAAAAATATATACTTTAGGGAAGACTGTAGATTTACTGTTTTACACATTAGTTCTTTCTCTTAGATGATTGTCTTTTCATCAAATTTTAATGCATTTTGAAAATGGCTTAATGCAAAGAATATGCATTATTGCATCTTAATGCAAAGAGGTGAGAAAACCTCTTTCTTCTGATTTAAAGGAATTTTAAATTTCTCCATAGATAAATGAACAAATAACCTGTGGGTTATGATCCATAAGAATCATTAAGTAGCAGGCATACAAGTAATGCATTTTTATTTTCCACAAATATGAGTATGCAAAACCACAGGGCTGGAAGGGATTTTAGGAAAAGCTCCAATCCATTCTATCGTAAACAACTATTTCCAAGGCCTTTGCCTAGACTTTTCCTCAAGACCTCCAGTATTAGACACTACAATGTCTCCAGGACAACTTGTCCATAAAAAAAAAAGTAGTTTTTTTCTTGCCATTGTTAACAACTGGAACCTGACTTCTCAAAATAAACCCTTAATTTTATGTTCTAGCCACTAAAACACACACACAGAGACACACAAAAGGATTGTCTATTGTCACCCAAAATTAAATCCTCTTGAGGTTCACATCAGAATTCCCCATCCTTCAGCATTGCCCACTGTTTGTGCCCAGGTCCTTGAGCAAGAGTAATCCCATGGATGGGTTTGCCTGTGCCTGAAGCAGAATTAACCCAGACTGCCTTCCCTAGCATATTCTTTATGTGCGCTACAGAGACTTTATCCCCTTCTACAGTACATAAAAGTTTTGATGTGGCAAGGCCAGCTTGATTGGCAGATCACCTAGTGTTTTCTAACCAGGTGGCTTTTGCTAAATGTGTATCCCATTGCTTCGCAACAACTAAAACATCAGTGTGATAAACATTTTTCTCATCCTAAATCCAAAATGCAGCACCATTGCAGCTGCTAGGAAGAAAATTAAATTTATCCGAGCTGAAACCAGCACAATGCCATATCTGTTTATGTCTTGGCTGATATCTCTAGATGCCTGAATTCTGCATGTTCACGTACTATATTTCAGAGTTCAAATAGGTAGCTTGGTACTACCCTTGGGAATGCATTTAAGTCTGTCATTGAGTATGTCTATGTCCTTCTTGGGCTACTTAGAATACCAATGTTATTCCTGTATTTGTGCATACTGACTTGAATCACTAAAAACAAGTTCCTGTGCAGGTTACTAATAAGGTCTAAACGTTTTCGATTTTTGTTTGTTTGGCTGGTTGGTTGGCTTTGTTTTGTTTTGTTTTGTTTTGTTTTTTAAGGTTGAATATCTGACTAATATTGTTCAGATGTTAGAGTTAACCATTTACTTGAATGGTTACTCTTTTTTCCTTCTCAAATACTGAACAGTAGACCATATTTAAAAAAACAACCAAACAAAAAAAAAATTGAAATTAAAAAATATTCCTGTTTCGCACTAGATAGATATTTACTGAGAAATATATGTATAAATAAGTCATGGGACAGCACAACTGCTCTTCCCCTGTGCTCTGCCCTGTTGAGGCCACATCTGGAGTACTGTCTTCAGTTCTGGGGCCCCCAGTTCAAGAAGGACAGAGAACTACTGGGAAGACTTCGGCAGAGGGCTATGAAGATGATCAAGGGAATGGAGCACCTCTCTTATGAGGAAAGACTGAGAGACCTAGGTCTGTTTAACCAACCAACCAAAAAAAAACCCAAAATGGCTTTTTAGGTAAAAACAGCTTTTGGGATGGCTATGATAAAATCAAATAGATCTTTAACTGCAGTCTCATGACTGGCTATTTTAGGTCTCTCACAAGCTTATCTTGGTTGTGGAACTTGAAAGTTGGTAACAGTTTCTTGTAGACTACATCAATCAATTTTTCCTGAAACTGATGGGGAAGTGGTTTGATGTTCCCTTTGAATTGTGACATGCAGAGTTTATTTGTGATCTGAATTTTACTTTATAGTGGATGGCATTAGAAACTAAAAGCTAGAAGAAATTGCCAGTGCTTTTATCGATGTAAGTGGGATCCAAGCTTAAATCTTGATTTTACTGGCACAAATATCCATCATAGCAGCTGAAAATTTGATGTTAAATAAGCTTATATAAAAAGTACAAATAAATAAATGGGAAAGGGGTTTCAGTGGTTGGAATATCAAATGAGGCATTTTGTGATTTCTTTTGTTGCTTAATTTATAGGGTCAGATGGCTAATCAGGTATTAAAAAAGATCTGAAAATAGTGTTAGTAGGTTAGCAAAGGGGATCAGTGTGCATACACATACTAGTTACACATAGTGAGGGTTATAAACAAAGCAGTTCATGCTAACATCTGGAATCACTGAAGTGAAGAAAGAAGGAAAGGAAAGAATTAAAGGAAAGAATTCTTTGACCGTGAGTACCAAGGACACACTGGTGATGTGATCTAGCTAATCAATAGGCTAATTATTTGAGTAATGAAGGTATTGGCTGCTCAGATCTCATATCTTTTTTGGCAAATAAATATCTGCCTTGACAGACAAGCTGTAGTTTTGATTTTGGAGGAACAGGCAGTTTTGGGGGTTTTATCTGGTTGAGTTGGTTTTTTCTTGTTTATTAGATAGAAAGATCATCTCAGAAGTCCTAACTGGACATAAGAAGCATAAGAATGTACTGAGGGGTAGAAAGTAAAACAAAGATCACAAGCTAGCAGGACTCTTTGACAGAGCTTAGTGGGGTGCTAGTGAGGGTGCTCAGTCTGTTGTTCTTAGATATGCTGGCTACACTGGAGCACATCTGAAGTCTTACGGAGATGAGCCAGAGGCTCCTGAGGTAATAGAAGTGAAGAGGGAAACACCAGTGAATCACAGAATCACCTAGGTTGGAAGGGACCTTTTAAGATCATCTAGTCCAACCAATGGAGAAAAAAAACCAAAAACAACAAAAAACACCATGCAAAAACCACAAACACACACACACAAAATCCACAAAAAAACAAAACCAAACCCAAAAAACTCCACACACCCCACCACACCCAAAACCAACACCAATCCACTACTAATCCATATCCCCAAGCACTACGTCAACTTGTCTCTTGAATACC
>JAOTQQ010000001.1:168236632-168266078 GCA_026546715.1 Gallinago undulata
GCCTCTCCTCATAAGGCTTGTGCTCCAGACCCCTCACCAGCTTTGTTGCCCTTCTCTGGACCTGCTCCAGCACCTCAGTGTCTTTCTTGTGGTAGGGGGCCCAAAACTGGACACAGTACTCAAGGTAGGGTCTCATCAGTGCCGAGTACAGGGGCATTTGAAATACCTCAAAGGAATTAAGGAGGGTTCCTGTAAGAAGGTGTCAAGGTCTACAGCCCAGCTGAAGTGCCTCTACACCGTAGCACATGGCACGGGCAACAAAGAGGAGGAGTTGGAGCCACCATGCTGCTAGAAAGCTATGACCTACTTGTCATTACTGAAAATGATGGAATGACTGGAGGTGGCTATTGATGGCTACAGGCTGTTCAGAAGGGATGAGTGAAGAAGGAGGGGCAGAGGCTTTACTCTCTACATCTAGAAGTGGATAGAGTATGAAGAGAGGTCTTTGAAGAAAAGCTATGAGCAGGTTGAAAGCTTATTGGTAAGAATCAGACACAAGGCAGGGTCTAGGGGAGCAAAGTGCCCCCTACTGTTAAAGAACATTGGCTTCGTGACCACCTGAGGAACCTAAACATACAGAAGTCTATGGGGTCTGACATGATGCATCCCAGGGTCCTGAGGGGATTGGCTGATGTAGTTGTCAATCTGCTGTCCATGACATTTAGAAAGTCATGGCAGTCAAGTGAAGTCCCTGGTGACTGGAAAAAGGGAAATATTGCACACCTTTTTAATAAGGTTAAAAAGAAGGATCCTGAGAACTACTGTCCTTTCAGCCTCACCTTTGTGCCTGGGAAGATCATGGAACAGAAATTCCTAGCAGCTGTGCTAAAGCATGTGGAGAACAGGGAGGTGATTAAAGGCAACCAGCATGGCTTCAACGAAGGCAAGTCCTGCCTGACCAATCGAGTGGCCTTCTATGATGATGTGACTAGGTCAGTGGACAAAAGGAGAGCTATGGGTCCCATTTATCTGGACTTATGTACATTCTTCTCTCAAAATTAAACAGATATGGATCTGAAGGGTGTTTGTTAGATGAAGAATTGGTTGTATGTTTGTATCCAGAGGTCAATGGCTCAATATCCAGATGGCGATTTGTAAAAAGGGGTGTTCCTCAGGGGTCTGTACTGGGACAAGTACTGTTTAATATCTTCATCAAAGACATAGACAAAGTGCACTCTCAGCAAGTTTGCTGTGAATGCTGTGGTTGACATGCCTGAGGGATGGGGTGCTAGCCAAAGGGATGTGGACAAGCTTGAGAAGTGGGTCTATGTGAACCTCATGAGGTTCAATAAGGCCAAATGCAGGGTCCTGCACCCAGGTTGGGGCAACATCCAGTATCAATACAGGCTGGGGTATAAAGAGATTGAGAGCAGCCCTGTCAAGAAGTAATTAGGGGTACTGGTGGATGAAAAGCTGGACATGAACTGCCAATGTATGCTCACAGCCCAGAAAGCCAACTGTCTGCTGGGCTGCATCAGAAGAAACATGGCCAACAGGTAAGGGGAGATGATTCTGCCCCTCCACCCTCCTCTGGCAAGTCCCTACCTGGAGTACTGTGTCCAGTTCTGGAGCCCCCAACACAAGAAGCACATGGATCTGTTGAAGCAGGCCTGGGGGAAGGCCATGAAGATTATCAGAGGGATGGAATATGTCTCCTGTGAGGACAGGCTGAGAGTGGTGCTGTTCAACCTGAAAATGAAAAAGCTCCGGGAAGATATTATTGTGGCCTCTCAGTACATGAAGGGGCCTTATAAGAAAGATGGAGACAAACCTTTTGCAGGGCCTGTTACAATATGGGGGTAATGGTTTTAAACTAAATAAGGATAGATTTAGACTAGATAGAAGAAAGATGTTTTTTACAATGACAGTGGTGAAACACTGAACAAGTTGCCCAGAGAGGTGGTGGGTGCCCCGTCCCTGAAAACATTCAAGATGAGGTTGGATGGCGCTCTGAGCAACCTGATCTAGTTGAAGATGTCCCTGCTTATGGCAGGAAGGGTTGGACTAGATTATCTTTATAGGTTGCTTCCAACACAAATTATTCTATGATTCTATGTGTTATTACTCCTTTGAGGCATGCAGGCATATGTTTTTCCATCCATCTTACCAACTAAAGAAACTGAAAAGAGAGCACAATTTTAACTTGTTTCATGTATGAAGCTAATAAAATTAATATGTAAGAAGAAACAATAATCATGAAGCTTTTTTTGTCATTTAATAGGAAAACAATTAATTGTATTCTGTTCTTTTTACCTTTAAGTTGATACAGGGAGCTAGCTGTCCATGAGCTTTTTAATGTTGAATCTTGATAAGGTTGGAGTAACAATTACAAGATTCAGCACAAAGGAGATGCTTTTGCATTGAAGAGTATTATAGTCTAATTTTCACAAGTATATGTAAATACATCTGTGAAAACAAAACTAATTTGTCAGGCTGCATGCTACATGCATGTTCAATATTTATATTCATAGCTCAATAAACCATTCAAAGCAAATCACGGGAAAATCATAAAGGCACATGTGGCTGAATGGAATATAAATCACATTGCCATAATCTTTTATGTCCTCACGTGTGTTTGAAGTGAATGCATAGTCTTTATTTATATGCTCCTCTACAAGATGCAGCATCTTGGGAAGAAAGATTTTCACTGCTTAGACAAGTACTATTGTCAGCAAAGGGCTAAAAGCAAACAATATAGTGCTTTGTGGATTACTCAGGTTCTTTTTTAGTAATTGTCAACAACAGAACAGCTGTTTTCTATGCATACTAAAGTTCAGCCAAAAGGATTTGTCAAGCAAATCAGCCGACAGAATATTTCAGTAGCTGACTCTCAAGGCAAGAAAAACACAAGTGAACTGTGCTGGATGCTAAATGCTAAGGAAAACACTGGAATAATCTTATCATTATTATGCAAATTGGAGAGAAAAGCCCTAATACAGTAATAGCCAAATTTTGAGTGAAGGTGAAATGGCTTCTTTTTTCTGTCAAGATTTTTCATCATGGAGTTTGTTTTCAGGAAAAAAAAAACAAACATGCTGTTAATATACAGTAAAAAATACTTTTAAGCTGTTGAGGAGCCGATAGTACCAATTTTTGAAAATCTGTATTTACTTAGAAAAATAGTGCTGTGTTCATAGTTTTATGTGCAGTAAATAAGACCCACTTCTGCAACACCAGAATCAATATTGGTCTTAGTAAGGAAATATAAATCTGAACAACAGCAGTATGTAGCTGGAGTTACAATGCGATAACTTTGTCTGAATGTCTATGACTATTCCGAAATATGAGAGCTACATCTCATCTAAGTGTAATTATCAACCCAGAAAATGGACCCCAATCACTTATTAATGTATTAGAAATAAAAGGGCAAATACCAAACTACATGCTCATATCAAAAACACTGGTGGCCCCTGGAAAGAGGGAATTTAACATTGGTAAAGACAACAGAGTCAATAATGGAAGTAAATGGAAGTGAAAGATGCAGATTAATGTCAGTCTTCTTAATACGTGATCAACCTGTGAAAGTGATAAAATAAAATAATTACTGCCTTAAGAATTTTATATGGTATAGCCCCATGAAGAGTCTGGTTTGGCTCTTTAGCTGAAGAAATTAAGTGAAATAGCTGTCAAGCTATGAAAAAAAAAAGGAAAACAGAGATGGAATTTATTAGAGAAGGTGCTTGCAATTATTATTTATATGACACGACAGGGATGCAGTTAGTTACAACAGATGCTAGATTAAATCCCCAGATTAAATGTAGGCACTAATTTGTAACCCAAGTTTTACTTCCAATAATAGCAGTTGCAGAAAAATAAAACCTTCTGTTTTCAAGAAGGCCAAAAGAGTAATAAACTGAAGTAGCTTTATTGGTTTTGGTTTGTTTTATTTTTATTTTTCTGGCAGCATTTTTTCTTCTGATTCCAACTTACTCTGTTCTGAGTATTTTTTTGTTGGTTTGGTTGTTTGGTTGGGTTTTTTTAACCTTTTATTTGTGTTTGCCAAGACACACAGCAACAGCATTCATTTGAACAGCATTATCCCACTCATGTCCTGAATTTTTCTTTTTAGTCTATTGTTTGGATGAGAGCTGCATCTATAATTATTCAAATTTAATGCACTCAATGCATTAAACTACAACTCCTGTGTAAAATATGCCTGATAATAGATGATTATTTTCTTGTATGTATTAAACATTCAGAAATTCATCTGATTAAACATATTTGCTTTGTTATTTGGAGCAAATAAATAAATAAATAAAATAATACGAACACAGATGAAGCAAATATATTTTAAAGTGAAAACAAATCATTGTTTTCCTTTGATTTAATTTGTGTTGTGCTATTAAAAACCCATGTATGATAATAAAATACTACATAGTTCAAAATAAAGTCTTTAATTAACTGAATTTCACAAAATGATAATCCAGAAGTAATGTTTCAGAAATAACTCTATAAAAGACCTCAGATTATTTAGTCTGTATCTAATATTCCTATAGCTCTAAATTATCCACTTGTGCAATTACAAGACTATACGTCAAGCTAAGAGCTTTGTCCAGCTTTCACTTATAGTTTAGGGATAGAGCAGCATGTTCAGGTAGTAAGGCAGTCCACCTACAATTTAGGATAAATAGATTTCTTTGATATGACAATTAAAGGTAGTTTACTGAAATATCTGGACAGGATCTCCCTTTGGAGTCTTTCAGGGCATAGGCACCTTCACTGCATACATCAGGAAATTGGACATTTCTTTGAGTCAATAGGCTGATACATATCTAAGTTAAATGCCAAAAACATATTAAGTAGTTGGTGCTATTTATTTATTTATTTATTTTCTTCTTCCAATTCTGTAAGAATTTTAATTTTGTATATAAATACTTATACATTAAAAGAAATTGTGTATTTACCTTCTTATGGCATAGCATAGTATCTTAGAATACCAGTATAATAATTTGTACTGCAAGTTCAAAAATATAAAATATTTCTTGTATTTTTGAACATATTATAAAGAGCTACTTGATTTAAGTTCAAGACTGTAGGTAGAGATATTGTTAAATTTGTATCGTGTCTTAGATCAATCCGAGGGTCAGAGTTAAACGGTTATACTTCTAATATTTTTATTGAAATGGATTTCTATCTGTACTCCTAGTCCAAATCCTAATGATGTCTACTGACTTTGGTAGATTTTGAATCAAGATAAAAAGTCTTACACAGTCTATAATTAACTGTAACTAACTTCTTATATAAAGAATGATGGGAGAGCTACATGCTTCCCTACCAGTTTTTTTCAGATACACAACATTTCTGTAGATATATCTATTATTTAATCTGATGTCAATGCATTTGTGGGCCATTAAGATACCTGGAGGGATAATCAGAAAATGAAAAATACCAAACTCCTGTTGGAAGCAGAGGTGACGGATCTTTACTATGCCTTTGAAATTTCATCTGTCTTCTAATATTCTAGGGTAACTATTATATGTGAAATGGCAAATATTTAGAACATTTTTTTCTAGTGATGGGAAAAATGTAATACAGCACTGATAGTAAAAACTGTTTTTAAGAAGTTAATATTAGTATTTTGTTATACCTCTATTTAAAAGTTATTTTATACCTCTATTAACGTACAGACCTACAGTATTGACTTTCAACAGTATTTGACATTATAGACTTGAACTCCTTTTAGTATTTGAAAACGGTGTCTACAGTCACTAACCTCAGTTTGCTCATCACACACAGGTACCTAATACCATAAGAAACCCTAAAATAACTTGGTCTGTAATGACTAGTAGATATGAAGTATTCACAGGAGACTTGGGCATGTTAGGACTAACAGACAAAGCAAGATAACCTAGGTCATCTCAAATTATGCTGGATATTCTACACTGGGGCAGTTGAACTGATCACTAGAACTCAAAACAATGACATTGTTTTTCATATATTGAATAAAGAGTGAAATTGTTTATACAACCAATGCTCACAACTAAAATGTTCAATACTTCTGGACCATTTGGCTAGATCTTTATTTTTATAAATGAAAAGGGATTTCAACAAGTACTTTAGTCTCATCACCCTCAGTATGACCTTTCTGGGAACATCCTTTTATTTTTCTGGTTTGTTTGAATACCTGAACTTAAACAACCACATTACAAACTTGACTGGAGTAAGGGGAATGAGGAGGTCACATTGACAGGTAAGGATATGAAGTTATCTGTAAATATTTACAGTATATGCTTTTAGAAAGTGTATACATTTGCAAAGTAGATCCTAGAGGCATAATTAAGAAAATGGGACAAAAATAAGCAGTGAAAAATTAAGGTAAGTAATATTAAGGTAAATCTACCAAGACAACTATGTTTTATTAGTCTGTTGAACAACAGAATAAATTCTCTAGAAGTGGAGAAATTTTGCAACACCTGAGTCAAAGTGAGACTGGAGAAAATTCATTATAATTTGGTGAAGGAACTTACTAGTAGAGTAGAGAACTCTTTCCCACTTCTAATCTTTGTCTCCATGGAAGGGTAATTATAGTGAATTCCTATACATCATTGTGATTATATTACTCTGAATTGATGTAACAATGCATTATTAAGTGTCTAATTTTATGTACATGCTTTCCTTTATTCTATCAAGAAATATGTATTTAGCTTAAGCCTGAAATAGCACTTTTAACAATATTCTGTTGTATTTGCATTTATGCTCCATTTGATTATGCGAGATGGACTCCTTGACTCAAGGAAGTTAGGAGGATAATAACAGAGGCATATGCATCAGTCAAGATTGTATGGGAATTAAATACTGTGCTAGACAATAGAACAAACACTCTGAAGTACTGTAGGATTAAACAACTACTATTTTTATACTCAGCATCACTGTTCATTATTCTAATGTGAAAAACAGATGAGATATTCAGATTACAATGCAAATTATTATATCTAGAAAATGTTACAGACCTATCTTTACCAGATGTACATATACATTACTTTTTGCAAAGCTGGAGCATGCATGTGTGTGCCCAGCATCAGTTTTGATAACGCAGGCAATTATTTCCATGGTCTCATTTCAGTACTTATCCATAAGTACAGAATTTTTTTTCTGTCTTATAAGAATTAATTTTTTTTCTGTCTTATCAGAATTAAATGTTAAGGTCTTCTTTCAAAAATTGCCTTGAAAGGCAATGACCTGGAGCCAAATAAATGGTTCTTATGTCTCTGAAATCCTGGTGAAATCTGAGGATCACTTAGTACAACATCTGGTACCTCACATTCAGGACTGTATATACTTTTCCTGCTTTTCAAACACAACCACATAGAATATTTGTTTAAAAAAAAAAAAAAGCAATCAACAAAATTGTAGGTTTATTTCCTTTCTGCTTCCATTTTTTTTTCCTTTCAGATGAAAATGTCTGTATATTTATGATCTGGAAAATAATCTGAAATGTCATAGTACATGATTTTGATTAATCAAGTTATTTCTCTTAGCTGTTTATAAGAGCCATATTGAACTGTTTATTTACAGTAATACATTGTTACTGATTTGAATATTTCTATGAGTATCGTGACTTTCTTGAGATGAAGAACAGTATTGCACTGGGAGTAAAGGATAGCCTGTATTTAAATTAGTCTATGTGGGTGTTGCAGCTTAATGATCCTGCTCTTTACCAATGGCTTGTATAAATGAACACTGAAGTCAACAGCAAGTCTCCCACTGACTTTATCGGTCAGGGTATTTATTAGGCCTTGAACATTTAAAGTATAATGTCTCTCTCAAAACACAGAGGGTACTTCAGCTTCACATCACTGTGTTTTCTGGCAAGCAGCCATATGCTATCTACCCTTTGGATTTTAAAACTTTTCTACCTAAATCTATGTCAAAAAGTTTGCCATTACAGGAAGAAAAATGTGGTGCAATAAGTAGTGAAAGTATGTCTCATATTAAAAATTTTACTCTTGTACCACTGTACACAATAATGTAAATGGATTAAATTTGAACCTTGTTCACAATTGCATTCCTCCTCTTACTTCTCTTTGTCTGGATTCTCACCCTGCTATGTTTACTTCTGTTTTTCTTCTGGATAACTTAAATGTATTGAAAAGTTGACCAACTATCTTGGATTTTACTCTTTCATGGTTTCACTAATGCTTTATATTTATTAACTTTTGCATTCTTTTATACATTAGGTTTTTTCACAGTGTCAGACAATGGTTGACGTTGAAAGGTACTACTGGAGGTCACCTGGTCCAACCTCCCTGTTCAAGTGGGGCCACCCTGAGCCTGTTACCCAGGACCATATCCAGATGGCTTTTGAATATTTCCACGAACAGAGACTTCACAGCTTCCCAGCACTCAGTCATCGTCCCAGTAAAAAACTGTCTCCTGCTGTTCGGATGAAACCTCCCCTATTTCAGCTTGCGCCCATTGGCTCTGGTCCTGTCACAGGGAACCATTGGAAAGAGCCTGACCATGTCTTCTCTGCATTCTTCTTTGAGTTACTTATTTGTAATATACCCCTCTGAGCCTTCTCTTCCCTAAGATAAACAGTCCGAGCTCTCTCAGCCTTTCCTTGTATACCATAGTTACTTGATCATCCTTGTCACCTTCTGGTGGATTCTCTCCAGTATGTCCATGTCTCTTGTGCTAAGGACCCCAGCACTGGACACAATAGTCCAGTTGTGGCCTCACCAGTGTTGAATAAAAAGGGGATCATAACCTCCCTCGACTTGCTGGTGATAGTTTGTCTAATGAAACTGAGGATACCATTAGCTTTCCTGGTGGCAAGGGCACATTGCTGGACCAGGGCCACTATGTTCTTTTCTGCCAAGCTGCTTTCCAGCTGGATGGTCCCCAGCATATATTAGTGCACAAGGTTGTTCTTCTCCAGGTACAGGACTTTGCACTTCTCATTGAACTTCATGAAGTTCCTGCTGGAACACACTTATTCCCTCTAGTCGTTCTTGTTCCTCCTTTCTTATGGATTTTTCCATTTTTGCAGTCACACAGAAATGGAAAAGATAAAAACAAGAAAAGTGTATTGAAAAATTATAAATTAAGCTGTATCACAGGGAATCTAGAAGGTGAATAGTGTAAGTGGATGCAGATGTACGTAAAGGCAAAGAATGATGTTAAAAGCCCTTAGACAATTCTAAAAACTGAAAGAATCAAAGTTGTACTAAAATTCTGTGGAAGCAATGAAATAAGTTAATAACTAGGTACTGTTTGAGAGAAGAAAACAGTCTACTCTGAATTTTCAGTGAATGACAGCTTGCTCCATCTTTGTTTATCAGTAGTACTAGATTTTATTCATTAGGACAACTTACATGCTAAAGTTGAAGGCATCTCAGCAAACATGGACTTTTTCTCATCATCGCCATATTGTGCCTTTGGGTAAATAGCAGAGGAAAATCTATAGGAAAGAGGATTATATTTTTCTAAATTCTAATATCATATAGATATGAACATATATATAAAAAAGTCAATGCATACAAATACTTTCACAATATTCAAGAGTTAGTTACATGTTGAGTTTATTCTTTTTCTTTCAATCTTTGTTGCCTACCTTATAATTCAAATTTATAAATTCAGATTAAAATGGTTGGTCAAAAAATGCTCCAAAGCATTATTCTTATAAACTGTGTTTCTAAATCCTGAATCACTGTTTCTTTAATCTCTGAGATTATTTTGATAGAAATAGGTTCTGGATGGCTTTTCACATTCTCTGCTGCAGATATAATTATATTTCAGTTCTTATAAAGTATTTAAGGAATTCTTATGTTAAAATATGTAACAAGATAAAGGAGAATTTTATTTAAAATTATTATCTTTAAAATCACAGTTTATCCTGGTGGATATAAAAATACGATGAGGAAAACCTGATGAGAAAATTTACTTGATTAAACAGAATAGAAATTAATAATGAAAGACAAAATGACAGGACCTAACTAATTATGAATCAGTTCTTAATTAATTATGGATTTTCTACTTTGAGTGGTAGACCAAGACAGCTGACAAGAAGTTGTAAAATTCAAAGAGTCATGAAGTCATGCCATGAACAGCTACTGGAGCTTCAGCCTGAAATGGTCTCAATGAATATATATATATTAGTTTAGTAATTAGGGCCAGGCTCAGGTTTAAGCACATAACCATTTCTTTTATCATTTTTAATTTTGGCTAAGGCCAGCTATCACTCTCCCAGACAAAGTTTAAGACATTGATTTGGGAGTATTTTCTGCCAGGAACTGTTTCCAATCAGGCTGTTTCCTGATTAGGCTGTTTTACTGGAAGTAATGGCGTAATTTTGGCATTCACTTGGCCTTCAGACAGATAATGCTCTGTAGATTACTCAGTGTTGTAGTTTAACCCCAGTCAGTAACCAAGCACCAAGCAGTCTCTTGCTTACTCCCCCTGCCCCAGCAGGGTAGGGTAGAGAATCAGGAGAGTAAAAGTAAGAAAACTCATGGGCTGAGATAAAGACAGTTTAATAAGTAAAGCAAAAGCTGCACACAGAAGCAAAGCAAAACAAGTAATTCATTACCTCCTTCCCATCAGCAGGCAAGTATTCTGTCATCTCCAGGAAAACAGGGCTCCATCACACATTAAAATTACTTGGGAATACAAATGCCATAACTCCATACCTCCTCCCCTTCCTTCTTCTTCCCCCAACTTTATATACTGAGCATGACATCATATGGCATTGAATATCCCTTTGATCAGTTGGAGTCAGCTCCAGTGTCTCCTCCCAGCTTTCTGTGCCTCTCCTAGTCTACTTGCTGGCGGAGGTAATGAGGAGCAAAAAAGGCTTTGACTGCTCAGCAACAACCAAAAAACATGTATTTTACCAACACTATTTTCATCCCAAATCCAAAACATAGCACTGTATCAGATGCTAGTAAGAAAGTTAACTCTACCCCTGTTGAAGATGTGACACTTAGTTTATTAATACAGATATAGGTTTAGATTCTAGAGGCCCCCAAAATGTATTTTTGTAGCAAGTTCCAAATACTAAACATGGATATGAGATAGCCAACTCTTTAACTGGGATGAAATCTGAAATGGAGGAAGAATTGTCCCAGGCCCATTCCAAGTAAGTAGTCATCCATAGGACCTTCCTGTACCTCTCTCTCTTGAGGCCAGTGCGCTCACAATTTTGATATGAAATTTTTTTGGTAGCAAATTTCTGGCAAGAAGTCAGAATGTGACATACCATTAGAGCAGATTACTATCTCTCTTCCATTTACATGAATAAATATGAGTTATGTTTTTTGGGGTTTGTATCTTTGCAAAATAAGATATCATTGAAGATTAATATTTAAAAGGGAAGCACAGAATGAATGGTAAAATGGCTAATAGGAAAGTTTCTTTTTAATATTTTTGCCCGTTGTCATCTCAGAAGGACTAGTCAAAATAAGAATTTTGTATAATTCTGACTAGGATCTTGTCTTCCAAACTGCAAGTGTCCAAAAAATTTATGATGTCTCTGAAGTACTAACCGTCTGAAATCTGAGAATACAATTTTCTAACTATGTATGGCAATGAATGCATAATAATTTTAATGTCATTTCTGCTGAAACAGTCTTCCCTATGCTTCTTTTAAGATACACAAATATATATTGTAATTTTTTTCTAACTTAAAAACCTTAAATAACTTCTTTCTGATTTTTTCCATAATTTACTTTATACATTCTTTGTTATAAAATTATTAATTCTAAGTGACAATGGATTGATAGTACCAGAAATATATAGTCCACAGATAAGCTCCTGAAGTGCAAAAAATATGGGATACTCAGAACTGTTCATCTAACCCACTTTTACAATGACCAAGACAAACCAGCATTCCCTCAGAGAATAACTCAATACATAGGAGACAGTTATGTTGAAATATATAAGATTTATGCTGAGTGCCACCATCATAGAGGGCTGTTTCCAAAAAGAAAATAGCTGAGACAAGCAAGCTGATTTTATTTATAGGCTAAGCCATAATTTTTCATTATACAAGCAGCATCTTTCAATTTATCAGAATATTTGTCTCATGTTTTTTTTTTTTAATAATTTCATATATTTGTCAGTATTATTTACGTACAATGACCACATTTATCAGAGGTGCAAGGAGTTATAAAATCAGTCTCTTGCTATGGTGATCTCTTCAAAGAAAAAAAAAAGAAAAAAGAAAGAACAAAACTCACCCTTGATCTATTGCAAATAAGGAAATCAACTGTTTTTCCTTTTTTCCTCAGCAGTATATTTTGCTATTCCTTTCAAATTCTCCATATACCAGCAAATATAATTTCTTCATTCATATTCTAATTCTCAAATGAGTTCCAGCAGAGAGAAAAATAAAATGTGATAGTAGCTTTTCATTATATTTGAATATATGGCATGAAACGATGAGAGCATAATGAGGTAAGAGGCCTATATGAGCTCTGTATTACAGGAATTGGTAAACTTAAAACAGGAAGTGCTTGAGAAATTATCCCCATATAACAGCACAAGAATACAGAAAAATTAATGTAAATTATCTGAAAATGTTTCACTTTAAATCTCATAGTAACTTTTAAAATAAAACTCCAGACTAAAAAGTAAAATTGTGCATCTTATGAAAAAAAAAAGACTATGTGAAAATTGATGACAATTCAATCAGTTTCAATAAATTAGAAATCTTTCTGCACTAAACTCAGGTATGGCACATTGTTTGCACCAACTAAAACCAGCAGCACCAAAGGGTTTTGTTTTGTTTTGTTTTGTTTCTTTCAGTAGGGAGATCATGGGACTAATGCAATAGACTTCACAAGTTTTTTACAGAAGTGATACAACTCAAAACATTCTATTACTCATTAAATTAGTCATAATTCTTACTATTACCTACACCCGAGTTACCTGCAATACAGAATACTGTTCTCACTATATATCTGAAATGCAGCTGAGAAGGTTTTTGAGACACAAGTTTTGAAATGAAGTGTGAAAATCCAATCTATAATGCGTGATTCAGATTTTTCTGGAATTTGAGCTGGAACATTACAGCTCAAATCCATATTGAAAATAATGCAAATTGATGTTACTGAAGCAATATAATTTCCTGGAGAGTTCTGCTGTCCTTTCTCGCATAGAACACTGAACATCTTATCTTGTCTGTTCTGAACATTTTTTTATTTTAAGGAAATTCCTTTCCAGTAAACAGCTAAGTACCAATTTCAAACAATCTTAAAGGTGTTGCTTTTGTTTTTCTTAATTAACATGATGCAAGATTATAAAACAATATGGAGAGAGACAATTTGGTATAACAAAACAAAATTCATAATGTATTTATATAAAAATATAGAATTTAGGAAACTCTTGAGATATGGAATCGGAAAAAGAAACAGCACGTAAGACAAGACAAACTTTAAAAGCTTTGCTGTATTTTTTAGATTGTTTTTGTGGAGAAAAGATTGCAGAGTGATTTCCTAGAACACTATTGGTAGGAAAAATATTGCAAGATAAAAATATTTCTAAAAAGTTCATAATTATATAGTTTAATACCCATTTTAGTATGTTTACTCCATTATTTCCTAATAATGTCATTGTTTTTCTTACTTTTAAAATGTCCTGTGTTTCACCCACTTATTCTTCTTTCAGGGGCCATCTCACCTTAAGGCACTGACATAGTGGTCTAGCCATTTCAGGTTATCTAAATCAGCAGCCCTGGTAATCACAGATCGCAATGTTGCCAGCAAACAAATGGCCATAAATAATGCATAAAGGATGAAAAGCCTCCTCTTTTATTGCTGTAGCCTGCAGTACTTCTCCAGGTAATCCATCCATTTACCAACTAGAGAGTAAGTCAACAAATTCCCTGTTCACCATGAGAAGTCAATTATGAATGTTTCTGTGTATGAAAGAAAAATAAAGATCTCAGCTTCTATTAAAATATTTGGGATAGAGGAAAAGATTGTAAAAGAAAAAACAATTAAAATACCATGGCATGACATATTTTTTTTGTCAATGAAGTATTTATTTAACAAAAACACCCCAAATTTTCTAAATAATCAACATTAAATGCTATGAATTTGTGATGAAATGGAGAAGACAGGGTCCTTATCATGTCAAAAATTTTATGACAAATCAACATAATCAATTATAGTATGAAGCATGTGCTTTGATACTGTCTCACTGCTACCAGGCAGTTCATAGAGGAGTAACCCAATAGCTTGGACTGTCCAGTATTTTGAGCTTTCCTAGTTTTAAGGCTATATTAATGTATGTCATATACAATTACAGTATTATAGAAGCTGTTAAGCACCAACACTCAGAGCTGACTAACTAATTTAATGAGTAAAGGATGGAAATTACAGAGCCGATAAAAGTAATCATACGCTGGGAACCCTGGTCATTGAAACATCAGATAAGCCTGTCCTCATGGATCTTGGCACACCATGCAGAGTTCCTATCTGTGTTGAGGTTCACCAGCTATAATTTCAGTAGTATTCTTAGAGGATCTTGCTTACAGTACAGATTCATCAGTAACTGATGGGAGTCACATTTACAATGTGGATTTAGCTTTGAATAGTCCCTTGGACAATGCATTACAATACCCTCATTTTCATAAAGCTATAGTTCTTAAATAGGTGCATATAATATTTCAGGTGGAGAAGACAATGCACTATGCATATAGTTATGACTGAATATATATTTGCGATGTGTTGACCTTAGCAGCTTCCATTTCCCCACACATCTCTCCCTTCTCAACAGGGTAGGGGAAGAAAATAAGATGAAAAAGTTCTTGGGTTGAGTTAAAGACAGGGAGAACACTTACTAATTACTGTCACAGGCAAGACAGACTCAACTTGGGAAAGGTTAATTTAATTTATTGCCAATTAAAATAGATCTGGAGACAGAGAAACAAAGACAAAACCTAAAATACTTTCCTTCCATTCTTGGCTTTTTCCAGTCTCATCTTCTTTCCTTCCTTTCCCGCTCATCTACCTCTGCTTTACCGTGAGCAGTGCAGAGCAGAATGGCAAATGGCAGGTTGCAGGAAAGCCCAGTAATGATAGTAAGACTGATATAATGGAAAAATTTACAATCTAGAGAGTTGTTACGGTCTTCCAGGTGTTGTGCCACTAGCTCGTGGAAGATAGTAGGGCTATGCAAATGCCCCTGAGGCAGGGCAGTGAAAGTATATTGTAGTCCTTCCCAGGAAAAGGAAAGTTATTCCTAGGATTTTGCAGTAATGGATATGCTAAAGAAAGCATGAGCCATATCAGTCACAGCAAGCCGTGTTCCAGCTTCTATCTCAATGCATTCTAATAATGTCATGACGTCTGGGACAATTGCAGCCATGGGAGAGGCTGCTTTATTTATTAGCTGGTAATCTACTGTCATGCATCGGGAACCATCTGGTTTCTTTATGGGCCAAATAGGACTATTAAAGGGAGAGTAGTATGCCAGATAACACCCATCTCCAACAATTGTTTAACTATCTGAGTCATTTCAGCATGCATCTCTGGGTAACATACTTTTTCAAGGCTACTGGGTTTGAAGGTGGTAGTAAAACAACTGGTGCAGTAAAATACTTTACCCACCATGATAGCTTGAATTCCTAAAGAATACTCCCACCTGTAGTAAAGAATGTTTTACTCATCAAAATGTTATGTCTATTATATATCTGGGAACTCGAGCCATTCCTACTCAGGCAATAAATGTTGAATATTTTCCCAGTTGTAGAATGAGCTAGGCTTCATAGACTGTTCTTCAGAACCACCAAATGCATGTATGGCTACAAGGTGACTGTGTGAGTAATGGGAGGAATCCCTATGTATCTCAGTTACTTCAGTTCCAATAAATGAGTGATCTGTTGCCAGATTTTTTCCCCCATTTCTAATAGGTAACTATATTCAAATATAATGAATATTTAGTCCAGTCCAGCCAGCTAGCTCACCTGGAGCTTCTCCATGTCTAGTCAATCCTGATGTTGTTTTGGATATTGTTTCCAAAGCACAATGGGGATTACATACAAAGAGATGTAATACTGGGTGTTTTGTTTCACCTCCTTCTCCTGACTAACAAGGGGAGCCAACAATGTTAGGAGTGCTCCCATGTAAACTTCATGAGGTTCAACAAGGCCACGTGCAAGACCCTGAATGTGGGTCAGGCCAACCCCTTGTATCAGTTCAGGCTGGGGGTGGAAGGGATTGAGAGCAGCTCTACTGAGAAGGACTTGGGGGTACTGGTGGATGAAAAGCTGGATGTGATCTGACAGTGAGAGAAACACAGAATCATAGAATGGTTTGGGGTGGAAGGGACCTTAGAGATCATCTAGTTCCAACCCCCCTGCCATGGGCAGGGACACCTCCCACTAGAGCAGGTTGCTCAAAGCCCCATCCAGCCTGGCCTTGAATACCTCCAGGGATGGGGCATCCACAACTTCCCTGGGCAACCTGTTCCAGTGACTCACCACCCTCACTGTCAAGAATTTCTTTTTAGTATCTAATCTAAATCTCCCTTCTTCCAATTTAAAACCATTGCCCCTTGTCCTATTGCTACACTTCCTGACAAAGAGTCCCTCTCCGGCTCTCCTATAGGCTCCCTTCAGATATTGATAGGCCGTTACAAGGTCTCCCCGGAGTCTTCTCTTCTCCAGGCTGAACAATCCCAGCTCTCTCAGCCTGTCCTCATAGAGAAGGTGTTCCATCCCTCTGATCATCTTTGTGGCTCTCCACTGGACCCATTCCAACAGATCCATGTCCCTCCTGTGTTGAGGGTGCTTACAGTCCAGAATGCTAACAAAAACCTTGATTACATCAAAAGAACCATGGCCAGCAGGTTGAAGGATGTGATTCTGCCCCTCTGCTCTGCCCTGGTGATATCTCACCTGGAGTACTGTGTCCAGCTCTGGAGTCCCCAACATAAGAAGGACATGAACATGTTGGAGTAGTTTCAGAGGAAGGCCACAGAAATTATCAGAGGTCTGGAACCTATGTCATATGAGAAAAGGCTGAGAGGGCTGGGGTTATTCAACCTGGAGAAGAGAAAGCTCTGGGGAGATCTTATTGCAGCCTTAGAGTACTTGAAAGGAGATTATAAGAAAGACATAGCTTTTGGTATGATCTGTTGTGGTAGGACAAGGGGTAATGGTTTTAAACTAAAAGAGGGTTGGTTTAGACTAAAACAGGTTGCCCAGAGAGGTGGTAGATGCCCCATACATGGAAACATTTAAGGTCAGATTGGATGGGGTTCTGAGCTAGCTGATCAAGTTGAAGATGTCCCTAGTAATTCAGAGGAGAGTTTGACTAGATGACCTTTAAAGGTCCCTTCAACCCCAAACTATTCTATGATTCTATGATTAGATCAACACTACACATCTTTTGATGGCTTTTTTTTCAACTGCTTATTGTAGATCACAAAAGTAGGGGATTGGCTTTCCATCAACTTCCTTTTCAGGTGTACCTGCCTGGAGGAATGCTAAAGAACATTTCCCTTTGGGACACTTCCCTTTCAGGTTCCTGTGTCACTATAATGCATGTTCTGAGACTTTCTTTTTTGAATTGGTGTTTGTCCAATTGTCCCAATAAGAGAATGGCATTTCCAACTGTTTTTCCCTGGGCAGCCCACAAAAAGTTAAAATAATGGCCTTTACTATAAAGAGGATGCTTGAGAACAAATGGGACTGCATATGAGAGGTGAATAATTAGGTTCTGATCTCACAAAGCTGTGGGAATGTATTCCTTCCTTCTCAGTCAACTCCCAAAGGTCTGCCTAGCCTCCTCCACATGCTTCCATGCAAATGATTTATCATCTCAAACAAAAGGGAAGGTGTATTGTGCTTGGACAGCTTAATGGAGCCAGTCCCAGAAGGAATGAGTAATATTCCTGTGAGCCCTCTTCAAATTTTGTGCGATCACAAGATTTTGCAATAATGTGCCTAACCTCAGTACCTTTTGAGGGCTTAAATGCACTCTGTTCCCTCTACATTACTATCTAAGATGCATAGTAACCACTGCCCCAGACACCTGATTTTTGTTAATCTAAATCAGCCAAATTTTGGAGCTTTATATGTGTATAATCACACAGAGGCTTCCTACACTGAGGGGGGTCTAAAGGACCCCTTTGGCTTACTAATTGCCAGAGGTGGGGCAGAGGGAGATTTCCCATTCTCATCCTCAGACCCTTTGTTTCCAAGTATCTCCATCCTAATAATCATCTCAGAGCAGAATCTTCTAAATCCAGATTTGAGTGGCCCTTCCTCCCACTGTCCACAGCCTGGAGTTTCCTCTCCAGTCCCTTTATGCGCTTTTGTGTCTGTTGTTTCTGTCTGTCTTCACATTGTCATATTAAAGTGTCCCACAACTGCCAAAGACAAATTAACAACCATAAGCTTTGCAAATCCTGCTGCCTTTTCCCCGCATCTATGCCTTGCTTTTCTGAACACTGTCAGCAGGGGCCAGAAAACCTGATGATTCCTTATATTTTTCCTAAATCACCGAGGGAGGTAACCCAGGGTAATCTCTGTGCTACTTATCCCTGCACTAGTGTGCAAGGCCAACTAGGCACCCACTCAGGCTTCACTCTGCCATTTCTTTTCCAAAAGAATTTCTCTTACTGACCTCCTACTGAGTACTCCAGATGTTTTTTCACTGAGGAGGTGTTGGTCCTTTTGCAATGCCATTAAGAAAGGCACTCAAAGCTGGTTAACTAATGTATTGTGTAAGAAATGGACATTTCTAATCTGTCAATAAAAACAATCTTATATCCCTCCTGATGCTTGGAATCACAGTTGTCGCGGCAACAATGGATAAGCTCCTCCTTGATTTCTGTCACAGTTTCTGTAATTTCCATTCTTTGTTCAATAAATTAGATGATAGGCAACTTTAAATGAAAGTGTCTTTCTCAGTGAGATCCCAAAAGAACTGGCACTTCCTGAGGTAAAAAAGTTTGCTACAGTTGTAAATGTTGTCAACCATCTTTCTCTTATACATTCAACACTTAAGTGAATATATAAATTATTGCAGATAAGAATTTAGTCCTTTTTCACATCTGGAAACTATATAAGTCATCAAAGGTAAGAATCAATGACAACAGCATCTAATACCACTCTATACTCCCTATGGTATCTTTACATCATCATTAACTTTTTAGTTTGACTAGAAATATATTTTATTAGTAAATTGCTTGATTTTTATCAGCTTCTTTTTTTTTTTTTTTGTTATCATGATTCTTGTCATGAAGTGGTTTTATGTATACAAACTAGATTCCTTTTGGAGGAAACTAAACATCACATTTTTCAAGACAGCACTCTATTTTTTTTCCAAACCCTTGAAATAAAATCACACACTCAGAGGGGTATAGCAAAACCCTATATACAACCAGGAAATTCTCCTCCTTCTGCTTCTACTTGTTATACCATTGGAAACCATTTCTTCTTTTCAAGAAAAAGGTGAAATATCTTCACACTGTAAACATGAAAGTCAGCAGAGTTGTAAAAACATCAAAGACTTTGCATTATGGCTCAAAATGTAGGTTTAGTATGCCAGAAGGTGGGGTTTTAGCAAGTTTTGAGTTCACTATGAATGGTCATACTAAACTTCACATTACAAATTTCAAGAACAATATCTTTCATATTTTAAATACTTTTGTATACTGTTTTTTATTTCTGTTGCAAAATGGTAGAGGAAAAAAATATTAGCTGAGGCATTATCAGTTTTTAGTGTCTATTCTTGATGACTATGTTGATCATGGAAAAAAAAAATTCTGAAGAAGAAAATTCACTAAAGAAAGGAAAATTCTATCTTAAGTTTGTGCAAAAGTTTTAAATGTATATTTCCTTAACCAAATATATTACTGCAGAAGCTTATGCAATAGCACAGCTGTTAACAATAGAAAGACATTTTGTCAGGGTCACTTAGTATGGATCTCTTTGCTATGCAAGTCACCTTGTGGAGAATCCATTGTTTATTTTGTGCTAGTCTACTAATTCCCATTGATTTGTCACCAGTCTTTCAACTGCAGTTGTAGTGGACTGCTTTTCGAATAGTCTTCTCTTTATAATAAGGTTATAACTTTACCGAAGGCATAGAAATAGTTTAAGCCGTTTATGTAGTTGACAATGAGAGATTTAGCAATGCAAATAAATCTTAGCTTTTGCTCATCAATTTCAACTATTATACCTGGATACCTATAAGACTGTGATCAAAAAAGTCTTTCAATGAATCTGAAACCTCAAAAGAAGAATCTTTGAGCATATCCATTTGCCTTGCCATAAAAGAAGTAGCAGCCTTGTCAAATGAAACTTCTAAATTTCTTGCCAATTGACTTGGAAAGGCAAATTCTGAGGTAAAACAGTGTTTTGTCCTATGACTTCTTTAGATTCTGAGCCTGCCAACCAAGGGAAAAGTAGGAACCAAATGTGGCTTATAATTCAACTTCTTAAAAAAAATATAATATATAGAATGCATATTTCATTTCTGAGAAATACTTTGCAAGTGTCAAATTCATTTCATGGAAGTTATTGAACAATTATCAGGAATAATTTTTATTCACTACTAAACTATGTCAAAGCTGAAATGAGATGTCTGTATGAAGTTAAAGGTTTTCAGCTATTTTTCAAAAGACAATGAAGAAGTTTCAAATACATATGGGATGAAAAAGTACAAGAAATTTGGAACTCAGGAAAACTGTAGATAGGTACTTTATTAACTTGATAAAAAATACATTGTCATTAAAATAAAAGGCACAGAAAATAACCATAGTACACAGAAAAATAACAGTCTGGAAGTGGAAAGTATAGATACCTTTTTGCTGAAGAACTGAAGTTTGGATAATTGTGGAACATGGGAAGCTTGGAGAGTATTTTAGTCTCCCAGAAGGCTGTACAGTAACAGGAGAAAATATAACGTCTCAGAAGTTATGCCAGAAATGGTCCTCATACTTCCAAACATGTCTATGTCCAACAAAGGCAAGATTTGAACAAATGTATTTGTTTTTTATTTATTTAAAATTTTATTCTTCTTTGGGGACAATGTTGACTTAAAAGTGTTTATTGCTTGAACAAACTGTCCATCATCTTCTGATGCCAGTATGGTTTTAAATTTTCTTATTATTTTCTTTCTGCACTTTTCTATTACTTCTGCAGTCTGAGGAGGATAAAGACTTAATTTCACTCCCTGCCTTGCAGAACATTGTTACACTGAAATTACATCGTGAATCTAGTCTGCAAACATTTAATACTCTAGTAGATAAATGAAATATCCAAAATAGACTTGTTTTAAAATGTAAACAATACTGATACCCAACTATATACTGGAAGGAAATTTAAAATTATATTTTAATACTAGCTGAAAATAAATCATACATAAGCTTTCCTGTGTTCATTGAGAAGACTCTAATCAGTAACAGAAGTAGATGTAGAAACATGAGAAAAAAACCCAATCATTTTCCCATTTCTTCCTAGTAGGTTATTCCATTTAAAAAAACAGATTTACCCTGCTACACAGAATTTTTATTTTTTTTTCACCAGTGAAATTGGATTAATATTTGGTAATGACCAAATATTAAATGTTTCAAATGATTATACATTATTAAAACCATGAATAAATAATTTTAAATAAGGTCCGAGGTGAAAATTTTTTTATATTCTCAGGTAAAATACCCTCCTGCTAGTCAGTATTTGTTAACCATTATGTTGTTGCCAAGAAAATAAAAAAGCAAACAAACAATAGCTATAATTTATGTATGGATCTATTACATTTGTGCCCAATTGTTGTACAGCTGCATAATTTGTGTTCTTTATGCTGGCAAGTTTTCCTAAAAAACTTGTTTTGGAGCTATGTTGATGGCATATAATTACATCATTGATGAGACTGGCATAGAATAGGGACTTGTTGGCTTGTGCCCTGAAGAGAGAAAAGAATTAAAAAATAAAAGGAGGAGAAATCCAAATAACAATGTTACTCAAGAGAAAAGATCAAGATGTCCTTTGAATGAGAAGCTGTTTTTTAGCTTCCAAGATGTTACTGTAAAAAATGAACAGAAGAACATGTGGGGAGCCATCAAATAAACCCCACAAAACCAGAAATAAACAAACCCCCAAAAGAAACAAAACAACAGCAAAACCCCAAACAGTTAAAGTTCAAAAAGAAAATTTCTATTTCTTCTGTGAGAACCGTTTCACTTTTTTTCCACAGCTTTTCTCCTTCATTCCTTCTTCCCTGTTTCTCACTGTGTCTGTAGTATTAGAGCCCTAACTATGCAAGGAGAGTTATTTAAAAACCCCACACCCTATCTCTTTATATCTCTCTTGGATCCTACCTATTTTATTTCCATTCCTTTCAGCTCTTCTTCTTCACCCCATGCCATCTTTCTGCTATTAATAATTTTTTTTACCTCAAATCCTATTTTCACATGTGCTCTGGCTTCCCCAAACTTAAATAATAATCACCTAACCTCACTACCATTTAATTTCTCCTTGGTCTCATACTTTTCTCTGCTTTAATATTGCTCTAATTTACTTTAGCACAGATAACTCCCTTGTGTAAATTTAGTTGAGAATTTTTAGCTTTCATTCTTTTGACCTGTTTTTTCTCTTTATTATTATTGACACTCTCTCCTCTTCAGAAAGATACTAAAGTTTCTTTGTTCTCCTTTTAGCTGTTCAGATATATAAAATAGCTCCCTTCTGAAAATATATTTTCATAGCCCTCCAAAAATCTTCTAAAAAGGGCAGACAGATTAAATATATCACAAGGTATACTGGATATTATTTTTTTTTTCTGTGGCTTTAGAAAGTAGAATGAAAATGATTACTTTTTTTCTTCCCTTACAATTAATTCTCATCTATATGATCAATTTATGATCACCTATAAAACCTCATATGTGCATTAAAAACCTAGCTAGGAAGGAATTTTTTCTTTTTCTCATTCTTAGCAATGCCACATAATTTTTGAAAAAAATTCACGTAAGCAATACCAAATGATATTAAGATTTGGTAATAACATATGTGCAACCTGTTAATTTTAGAATTAAATGTGGATTATATTGTCATGACATGTAAGAAAATAAAATCAATGTACATAGATTCACAAATATTGTCTTCTCTGATATTTGAAAGAAAAAGCAACAAAAAGTAAAAGGTTTTATTATCTTATTGAAAGTCATTCCCAGTTATAGAGAGTGATCTCCTTTAGATTAACACCCTCTGAGCTGTTACTTCCAAAGTCAACTGTTTATCCATTTGGCAGTCAGTTATGGAAGTATGTTTTTCTCCTTGTTTTTTGTTATTTCTAGCACAGATCTGGATGCTGTGGATGGGCTCAGTGGCAGTTTGTTTTGCACATATCAGACCCACAGTCTAAATAGCTAGATAAAGCTTTGTCTGAGTTGGAAGCGAAAGGGTCCAACCAAAGGAAAGTGGGAAACACAGAAAAGGGTTAATGATAATACCCCTTGATGAGAATAGTAAGAGGTCTTATTATCCTCAGCCAGGGCATATAGAGAGATACATATCTATATATCTGTATATATTCGTATCCTTTAAGTTTCTCTAATATTCCAACCTTATATGAGGTCTTAATGCTTAAAAAAACATTTTCACTGCAGCTTAGGCTGTCCCAGGCCCAAACTGTAATCATTAGTGCATTGAAACTGGAAAAATAAACCCAAGGAAAGAGGAAACAAAAAAAACCTCACATGGCATTTTTTTTTTTTTATTCTGACATAAATTTCACTACTTCTTTATTTTATGTCTATTAACAATAGATAAATAGTTGATAGATATAATCAGCGAGTAAGATTTCAGTACTTCATGGTTACTTTTATTACTTAACTACAGAAGTCAGATCTTGAAAAAGGATTGTGACCTGCTTTGGCAGGGGGGTTGGACTAGACTATCTCCAGAGGTCCCTTCCAAACCCATATCATTCTGTGATTCTGTGATTGTTCAATTGCAATCTAATCAGGAAGACATCTTTGAGTGTGCCTTCATTTAATGTATAGGAAGGGTTGTTTTCAGTGAAAAAAAAATATCTGTCCAAATATGAAGTCATGTGATATTATTCTGAGTGCAAGAAGAGTCTGACTGAACCAATAATGAAGTATGCATGAGCAATTTCTGCAACACAAGGTGGACAAAAGGTCATACATCAATGTGTACCTGTATCCAGGCATTGGCACCAATTACTTTGGCAGTAGAAACAGTGATGGAACTTCAGTGGCTCTACAGCAGATTGAACATCAGTTCTTTCCTTTGTGCCACACCAGTTGCCAATGAAGTTTTACTTCCTTTCTTTAATGCAGATCAACTTGTGCCCTTATAGCTGAGCCTTGCTTTAGGACGTGCCAGCCACACTCTGAGACTTAAGACATGCCAACCACATTCTCAGACTTAATGGTTTTGGGGTATTTTACTCATGAGCAACAGCTCTTTAAAAACATGTCTATTCATACTATCCATAATACATGATAGTTTACCTTAACACTAGACTTGCTTTGATAGACATTCTCTGAGCCTATACGGTGGATTTAGCTTTGCAAAAGAAAATGACAAAACAGTTATTGTAGCTGCTTGTCTCAAAAGGTAAAGCATCTATGAAGAGAGCTGAATTTATATCCAGTGACCAGAACTGAAGGTCCTCATCACCTTCTGGTTGATTGTCCCAAATATTACACTGTGCACTTTTTCTCTGGTTTTCTTTTTTTTTTTTTTTTTGTTTCTTTGGTTTTTTTCTCTCTATTAAATCTGTTTTATTTTCACAGACTAATTAACAACTATTTTACAAAACAATAATGTGCAGCAGTGTAGGACACCTTGTTAATAGGGAGAACAAATAATTTACCACAGGTAGCAGCTCAAAAGCAAATTCTAACTCCAGAAAGCAAAAGAAAATCCTACAGAAAAGTTTCTTCCACTATTGGATTTTGGGGCTTGATTGCTTTCTTTTTAGAGCTGCTAATATGGCTTGTTCTTCGATGTTGGACTCTTGGGACAAAGCTCATTTGCTGATGTAACATTTAGTAGCATTATGGGCCAGTGGTTATGAGTCATTAAGGAACTGAAGGGTTTGATACGATGGAAAAGGAATTGAAAAAAAAAAAAAAAAAAAGAGTACTACAGAAAAGGAATTGGAAAAAGTATGTTGTCTCAAAAATTACATTATTCAACAAAGACAAAAAGACCCCCACCCTTTTGATCCTCCCTGCGTTTACCACAATCTGCACTCAAGATACGAGTATTTGACAAACATGAAGAATGTTAGCAAATAACCATAACATCTTTACTAAATTAACAAATAATGCCGCTATCCCTTTGCCCTCATGCTTCCAAAAGAAGGAAAAAACACCTTCCATTCTCTCCTGATCCTGATCATCAAATTGGTGACAATAATGAAGATAAAATTTCTTTTGGTCTCCACCTGAGGTGGGGTTTTTTTAATGTTACTTTTCCTTTCATTTTTGTCTGTCTTTTTTTGTTTGTTTGTTTGTTTTGTTGGGTTTTTTTTTCCTTTTTGGAGAGGGGAAAATGAAGTTCTATTAGTCTGATGTGTTTTACTCATTCCAGGAGGAAATACATGTTTATAAATATGTTTATGAAGATTACACATGAAATGTATATCTGCACACACTCACACAAAAGTCTTATTATGACTATCATCCTGCAATTATCAATTACATTGATAATATGCTGCAAAAGCAAATGTTTTAAATTTAAATGTAAGAAAATTGTGAAAATAACATGGTAGCAACCGATTTACTGGCAAAACCACTTCAATATCAGAATTTCAACTGCTATAAATCTCCTTTCTGCATTCTTTGGCTTGGATTTTTTCATGCTTGTATGTTCTTGCTTTTTGCTAATTTGATTGTGAATGCAATTAGATTTTAACATAATTGCAGGAATTCCTGTTATTCCTGGTTATTTGTGATTACTAATTGCATATTATATGGGATATTTTCATATTATTTCATATTATTTTCATTTTAGTTGTCCTCATCAGAGCTAGTTGTCCTAGAATCTTTTCATAACTCTCAGGCATATTTTCATTACATCAGTAAAAGAGAAGGTCATGACCTGTCTCTTTGTGATAAAATAATATGATATTATGCCTGGAGAACTCTCTGGTTTTGGCTGAATAAGTATAAGCACTAATGACTGAACAGTTGTATCTTGACTTTACATGATATTCAAAGTGTAATTATTTGGAGAAGTTTTGGGCACAGGAACAGAGTTATTTTATGTATTATCCAGGCAATGGACCAGTAGAGCTGGGAGAAAGAACAATAAATAGTGATAGCAGCTTATTTCACTGTAAAAACAAAGTGGCATATGGCACCAAGTTTATAACAGAGTGATGAAAAACATTGATGAGCTTGTCAAAACAAAATCTTAGAATGCAGTCAATGAATATCACCTGTTGAGCAAGTACCCTTAATGGATGCTTGATATATATCAAAGAGTTCTGGCTTTGGTACTAAGATTCTCATGCAATAGACTGATTATAGAATTATAAAAGATTTAGTTCTCAGGTTACTTTAATGGTAGATTGCATTTTATAGTCATTCTGTGACATGACAGGACACTAAAAAGGAAGACACGATCTTATTTTTGTTCTTCACTTAGGTGCAAGAAATCAGAGGACACAGACTGAACTGTTTCTAGTGCACTGTTTCGCAATCCAAATTGTCTTAATCCAAAGAATGCTTATCAAAACAAACAATCTGTTGTAGAAATGAGTAATCATCACTTACACGAGGTCATAAATTTCAAGGTTTGCAAACAGAAAACTAGGAGATCTCCACAGCCCCCAATTTTATATCTGTGCATTACATTTTAAATTGGTTTCATAATATAGACAGAAGCTGTTTTGTAGTTACATATGCTCCCTTGAAAATCTGCTGTGTATAGAGTATGATGATAAATTATGACTTCTCCATCAGTTTCAATATCACAAAAGTTTAAGATTCCTTCACTGTAGTGTTATTAATTTAAAAATTACCTCTATGCATATCTGAAGAATTTACGATGTGTAGGAGGTAGAATGTCCTCAGGAATTAATTTGTCAGCAAATAATTTTCAATCTTGTCTTTAATTTAGGATGTTTGTTTATTTTCTTTTTTTCCCCAATTTCTTTTAAATATTAATAATAGTAACATAATGCTCTTCTTTTATAATTTTGTAATTAGCATGCTTAACATACTTTTAATATTCTCTGGACCTAATTTAAAATTTTTTATCAATCTTCAGTAATAGTTAGTTAAGGGATGAGTAAACAATATTGAATAACTTTCTTTTGGCTCCTCAAATGTGTTAAAATCAACTCTAGCTACAACAATTAAAACTTCTGTTTAGTCTGTTTTCCTCTATATGATTTACAAATATAAAACATGAGCATTTTCTTCTCCATTTTAATTAATCTTTACATCTTGATATGAGATAACTGTTAATGTTAACAACTGATTAATTATTGTATTAAATATTGCTTAGGTAATCAATAATGTGACAGACTGTATTACTAGGTTTCACAATATATCTACAATATCATTGCTAGACATTTTATGAAACATCTAAGCATTCAAACATTTTATTTTGTGACAAAATGAAGCAGGCACAGTCCAATTACAGAAAAGAATATTGCTTTCTAAAACTTGCTGAAGCATTTGTGAGTTTACAAATGGTATGATTTGAACTAGCCATTTTATGAAATGATCAGTTTCACAGTGTGACAATAATGCACATAAATGCAAGTTCAAGGTTCCATGAAAAAAAAATAAATTCTTCTATTATAAATGCCTATTAATACTAGCACAAACCTAAGCAAAAACCCAAATATTGCCATACTAAAGCAAAACGAAACAAAAATGCACTGGTATAGTATAAAGCATAGCAGAATCCTTTAAATTTAAGTAGTTCTTCTCTAAGGATCTCAATCTCCTATCTGTGAAAACCTATGTATTTGGCCTTCATTATTAGTCAGCTTAATATATGGGTCTCATACAGAACACAGCAGTTTATCTTGGCTGAAAGTCAAGACAGCTTTTCATCTGTGCATTAGGAGTGCAGAAATAATCATCCCAGAGTGATGGACACAAAGAAGAACTAAACCAAGAGACTATGTATGCATTTGGCTGTGTGATGCTTCATTCAATTCAATCTGACAAGAAAAATCTCTAAAAACTAAAAAAAAGTCTCTATTTTCCTGTAGAGAAAAAGTTTTCATAGAGGAATAAACAAGTGAAATATTCTTATAAAAAGTTGGCTGTCATCCATTCCTTATGCTAATACAGTACATCTTCATTGCAAGACTGGAGAAAAAAATGAATTGTACACTAAATTTGGGCTAGCATGTGACTCCTGCATTACATCTGCATTGGGAGTCAATGCAGAGCTATAAAATGAACTCAAGACAATTGCTGTTTTTTTCTGCATAACACTGAAAGCTAAAAGATAAAACCATACAACATGAAACAGAAAGGGAGATTGCACTAGATGATCTTGAGAGGTCTTCTTCAACCTCAACCTCAAAGCCTTTTCTAGGCTTTAGAGAGGCAACAACCAAAATAACACAATTGACCCAAAATATATAATAAACATTCTCCCTCTTACTCATAACTTCAAATTCTAACAATTGCAGAAGTCTGACAAGTCACATCCATAATAACATATGGGCAAAGCTAACTTAGAACAGAACTTGTGTCAAAATGAAGTGTCTGTAATACATAAAAGAGATAAGAAATCATTTGATGGGTAGAGAAGGGTCTGGTTCTGTGTTACAGGCACTTCCATCACAAAGTAAGAGCTTTAGTTGGGTATAAATTCACTCTGAAAAAACAAAGATGGAAATTAGACCACATACTGAAATATACGTGAGAGAGAATTCAAAGGTGTGTAGTAAGGGTAAAAACAAAACCAACAAACAAATCCACCCAATTTTTACTACAGATCTGATGTATTTATGAATGTTATGTTGAATTACAATGGAGTAGGTAATTCCCCACAAAATTGCTGCTAGTGATATGAAATTTTGTAGGGGACAGAACACTTTAAAAACTACTCCTGTAGGCCAGAAAAATGATCATCTACATTATTTTATATTTTAAAATATTATTTTATGTCTGTAGAGGAATTTTTTAGAATCACAGAATCATAGAATGGTTTGGGTTGGAAGGGACTTTAGACATCATCGAGTTCCAACCCCCCTGCCATTGGCAGGGACACCTTCCACTAAACCAGGTTGCTCAAAGGCCCGGCATCCACAACTCTGGGCAACCTGTTCTCGTGTCTCACCACCCACACAGTAAAGAATTTCTTCCTAATATCTAATCTAAATCTACCCACTTTCAGTTTAAAACCATTACTCCTTGTCCTATTGCTTCACTTCCTGTCAAAGAGTTCCTCTCTGTCTCTTTTATGGGCTCCCTTCAGATACTGCAAGGCTTCTATAAAGTCTCCCTGGAGCCTTCTCTTCTCCAGGCTGAACAACCTCAACTCTCT
>JAOTQQ010000001.1:168281672-168300620 GCA_026546715.1 Gallinago undulata
AGGGGGGTCGGACTAGATGGCCTTTGGAGGTCCCTTCCGGCCCAGATGATTCTATGATTCTATGATTCTATGATTATCTGCAGATCTTTCTTGCAGTAAGAACTCTTTTAATTCCAGAATAACATCAGATGAAAATTCATAATCAAATATTCTGAATGATATAAATACATTTTTAAATCCTGATAATCTATTAATTCAGAAAAAAAAAAAAATGTGCTTGGAATTATCTGGAAACCTTGATTTGGTTAAAATGTACTAAAATAAATACTTCCTTTGACTAATCTTTTATTATTTTTCTCAAGAAATTATTGTGAAAATTTATAGCAATCTTAGTCTGAAAGTCTTAGATTTACTATAAAAACATATCAAAATCTCAAGTTCGAATTTTCAGTGAAAGATGTTTAAATAAACACCTGCTTGTGTAAACAAAGACATTTTCAATTCATCACAATAAGTATTATCAATTAAATATTATATATACATTTAATACACATTTATAAATATATAAACATATATAGACACACACATATAAACATATATAAAAATATATATATAATATAAATACTGCTTCTAGAAATTGTGCAACTGGAGAACTTCTCAGCACTACTGCACAGACACAGACTTCATATTTGCCAAAGTGTTATTCTCATAATTAGTAGTTTATAATGCTTTAACAAGTAGAAGAACATTATGACACATATACCGGTGATGAATTTTGCAATTGTCAGGTAATTCGGTCAATGGTTTCAGTCACAGTTGGGCAAATATTACTTCTGAGGTCCTAACTGTCAAAGGCAACTTTTGAGGGAACAAAGAGAACAATTTTACTGTGGAGACACCCTACCTGTAGATGTCTTTGGACACATGGATATGGCATCTCCTAGGACCTTTGCTGTGTATCTTTGCAAAGGAAATGGAGACCTGAGTAGAGTTGCATTAGAAAAAAAGCACAATGAACTCACTAGGTGCTTTCCACTGGGTTATGAGCTCTCGATTTCAGAAGCCATTTGGAATGGCTCAGATGTCCTGTCTCAAAAATATAATTTTCCCCTGCATTCCTGAACATTTCCTATACACTAACTTTTGGCATAGACAGGTAGCCTGAATAAATTATTAAAAAAAAAAAAAAATTGATGGAATTCACACGCTAACATTTGGATCAATTCAGACTTCTTGGTTTGTGATATTTCCTTTTGTGAGGTATTGTTCTCACTTTGTCAGATACAGTGGCAAATTTAGTTTTCAGACTGTGATGTCATTGCTTACAATAGCTTTCAGCAAGGTTATGCCACAATTCTGAAGTAACACAATGATGCATCAAAGTATTATAGAAAAATTTCCTTGGAAAAAGTCAGTGAGTATTACTAAATACCATGCTGAAACTGACTAAGTGATATTTGCAGTTCTCAGGCTCATCTCATCATCATCTCTGCCCTGTGTGCTTTCTTAATATTGTATTCACTCATATGACTTTTAATCACCTTAAATGCAATTACCAAACAATATATCTTCCTGGTTAGGCTTTCATGACCTATGTCTACTTTTGGAAAGCAGGTAATGACTTAAAAGACAGTCAATAATTACTGTTGTTAACATGACTTCCGGATTTCCAGTATGTAAGAAATTAAGCTCTTCTATAAACATAATGTAATTGAATGACTATGTATGCTGAAGCATAGAATAAGAATAAGAACCCCTTTTGGGTTAGAAGGGACATTAAAGATCAACTAGTTTGAACCCCCCTGCCATCAGCAGGGACACCTCCCACTAGAGCAGGTTTCTCAAAGCCCCATCTAGCCTGGCCTTGAACACCTCCAGGAATGGGGCATCCACAGCTTCTCTGGGCAACCTGTTTTGGTGTCTTACCACCCTCACAGTAAAGAATTTCTTCCTAATATCTAATCTAAATCTACCCTCTTTCATTTTAAAACCATTATCCCTATTTATTCACTTCCTGACGAAGAGTCATTCCCCACCTCTCCTGTAGGCTGCCTTGAAGTACTGGAAGGCTGTTATAAGAACCTTCTCTTTTCCAGGCTGTACAAGCCCAAGTCTCTCAGCCTGTCTTCACCGAAGAGGTGCTGCAGCCATCTCATCATTTTCATGGCCCTCTGCTAGACAGGATCCAACAGGTCCTGTGTTGAGGACTCCAAAGCTGGACACAGGTGGGGTCTCACAAGAGCAGAGCAGAGGGGTACAATCACCTCCCTTCAGCTGCTGGCCACAAGTCTTTTGATGCAGCCCGGGGTGTGGTTGGCTTTCTGTGCTGTCAGCACACACTGCTGGCTTGTGTCGAGCTTCTTATGAACCAACATTCCCAAGTTCTTGTCCTCAGGGCTGCTCTCAATCTATTTTCCACCCAGCCTGTATTTGTGCCTAGGATTGCCCTGACCCAGGTTCACTAGATATTGCACATCCTTAATGTCTGTTATCATAAGACATGCCTGATCACATAGAAAAAGAACTAAGAAAAATTTACTGTGTATATTGTTATCTTCTCATCTGCATTAAAATATTTACACATAAATCTAAGTACACCCATGCTGTCCTGCTTTGTCACTATTTCTTCAGCTTTAATAGAGGGTATGAACCTGACTTCTTTCAGTCTTGGTTTTGAATAAAGTGTACTGGCTGAACCCAGTCTGATGACAGCAAGAACTACTTGTGAGTCTAGACTTGTGAGTCTCCTCAGCATTACGGTCACCCGTGAGCTGCTGGAGTTCCATGTGGTTAAGACATGTACAGTACTACTGAAAAGGAGGTTATAAAAGGAAAGCTGATACAACTTGCAGTTCAGATGGAAACCAGTGGGGGGGGGCGTGGGGGGGGTGATGAGGGGGTGCAGGAAGAAGAAATGCTTTTACAAACTCATTATAATGCAGTCAGGGAACTGTAGAGATTAAAGAACTATTTTCTGGTAGTGGGAGGCCCAGGTGAATAGAGGTGGAAGCCCTACAGGCCTTTCATAAAGTAATTAAGGTCGATATTTTCATAGGGGAAAGGAGCACCTTTTAGAGAATTTTTTCACCCAAATGTCTGCTGTAGAGAACCATTACAGAGAGAGAAAGAAAAGGAAGTTGAAGTCTTTGAAAATAACCTTTTGGCAGAATACACTGAATATTCTGGCTGTACTGTGCTCCTCAGGTGAAATTCAGGCTTTATTGTCATAGTAACAGAAGGGATCAATGACTACTGTAAAGCTGAGATTTTCTCCCTGAACTGAAGCATTCAAAAACCTATGAAAATTTGGGATGTCTCTCCTAAGATAAATACAGCACTTTTACTTTGAACTTTACTATTTATTCCTCCATATAAATTATTTTTTTAGCATTACTGAAAACCATGTCCATGTATAGTGTTACCTCAGTCCCATGGCAGTGGACACATAAGTCTCACAGTTCCCAGAGAAATGTTCCAGGAGAAGTTTGTCCATTTTTCAGAGAAAAGTTTCAGGAGGAAGTGGAAGATCTTACACAAAATCATAACAAAATTCTTCACCTGGAGTCTTCACTTCTCTCTGTTCTTCTCCACTCTAAATACGTAATATTCTTTTTTCCTACTTATCCTGCCCTTACTTAAAATAATGTAAAATAAGCACAAAAGCTGGATTCCAATTTTAAAACACTCAGTTCTTCAAATTGGAACATCAACGATTAAGGGTGGAATTTATCTGTGATTCCTTGTTTTTTCCTACAACTATTTTTTCCTCCATCACTAGTTGTTCTAATTACAATTATGTTATCAATTATCTCCTAGTGTTTTGGAATGCTTATTTTTATTTTTTCTTGGCAAGTAATTCTTCAAGAAATGGTTGCAATAGATGCTGAGCACCTCCTGAGGACAATCAATTAATTCCCTCTTGAAGGAAATAGGAAGTCAACATCCTCTGAACTTCCTATGAAGTTTGTTCCTGATAAAGGAACAGGCAGAAGACACTCAGCAGGAGGATGGACTGAGCCACTGTTTATGTGCTTTGAATTTCTTGTCCTATGATTTTGATGAGGTGACTTACTTGCACGATAACAAGCACCAAAGGGAATCTTCTTTCGGCTCTGATACTGGCTTTGGATAGAAAGTTCTTTGTTCCTATTGAGCTCGAAAAGCACAGACGTGAAGGTTGCAGTGCCAGATTAAAACAAAGAGCAGGATGTGTCTTCTCAGCTTGCACCTGTCAGACACGCACCTTTGAAATATTTATGGGCTTAATTGTTCTGCCAAGTATAAGGCATTCTTGTTAACATTTGGACATAATTTAGGGCATATTTCATAAGAGCAACTGTTAAATATTTATGACTAACACTCATTACTTAAAAACCACTTCACATATACATACTTTTTAAATTATTAATAAAAAGAGTTTGGAGAGACCTTGCTTTTATTGCCCTGCACTTCTGGAAATTAACTTTTCGTATATTTCTATATTAATATCCTGAGGGTCTCACCATCTTTTTTTTTTAAGACATGAACGTTGAAGTGCCTCTGGTCTTTTAACCCCTCATGCACAAGAACAATTTTGGTTTAGGGAGAGGAGGAGTCCACTGAATTAAGTGCAAAAAAGTATGGAGATATTGACAAAATTGAGGTGTTCTTATCAGTATTTATGGACAGTAGTGTAACACTCCCAAATAGGCAATGTTCACGGCAGTTATGAGGTAGAACTTCTTACAGCAAAAGGTAATCAAACCTCATAGTGATTAACAGCAGTATACATACTCTGAGAATATCCTTGCCTCTGTTTGTGGTAACTCTTTGTTAATGCTAGTCACTCAATTTATTTAATTCAGTATTGATTGTGTACTGCTGTCTGTTGTTGTGACAGCACAAGAATAAGTCTGAACTTGAAACATCTCTCATTCAAGAGCTAATGCTGAAGAAATTCCCATTTTAGCTCTGAAGATCCCTAACTCAATTTCTGCTGTAGATTACCACACTTGTGCTGTGAACTTGGGAAGACAAATAGCTAAAAAAAAAATATCACCAGTCTATTCTGTGGGGATGCAAAGGGAGAACATGACTCATCTCCAAGCCAAGATCTCTCATTTCAAATTGCATACTTCTAAAAGAGGCTCAGGTTAATGCTTTCCAAGATATACATCTCTTCAACAGAGCAACTTTTCACCCAGTTCTGACTAATCACCATATAACCCTGTATCTGGAGGTCACATAATTCATTCTATTGCTCCAAAGAGGACTTATATAGATCAAGTTGTGTGGAGTGTCACCCAATCAAGTTTTTAATATCTCTGAAAGAAACAAGGTTTTCCCTTTAGTTCCTGCAAATTCTGTAAAATGCTGGAATATCAGATTATGCACACTTGAGGCAAAAAAATTGATACTATCTCACTTTGGCTTATTAATTACAATTTATGGATAAAAAAGTTTTCTTTGAAAAAGAATTTTTAATAATGGATCAGAGTTACAAATGATAAATTAAGACATTATTAAAATTATAATTAATGACTGTTGCTTAGACAACATCTGAACCAACATCTCAGCTATCTTGTTTCATTGCACACATTATCTGAAGACCAGAATTACCTGGAAATTTATTAGACAAAAATATTTCTTATCCTGTTCTTAAAGATCTCTAGAAAGAGTAATAGATGTTCTGAATGAACTTCTTCCTCTCTAATTAGGAGGAAAAGATCCAACATTTTCACATTCTCCATAAAAAAATTCTACCTTGCTTGCTAGTTCTTATCTATGCTATAGATAGGCTATTTTTTTTTCTCCCTTTTCACAGGAACATGCTGGATAACTACCTTAATAAGCACATTCCAAACTCTCCCCTATTCTCAGTCTGTTTCAAATATGAAGATATAACTTCTTAATTAATGCACAATAAAATCCACCACTTCTGCCAAAATTATTTCCAATTCTTCAAACTCAATTCAGTTGATTATGCATGCCATTAAGATATTTTAAGTTATCCAAGATATCTGTGTGTGACTGGCAGGTAGTATGGAGTAGCTAGGAGAGATCCATGACTGGACTGTCAGCTGGAGATGAGACAAGGTATCCTCGGGCACTTGAATGAGATTAGGAAAAAATTTTTAAGCACCTGAGGCTTCATGTTTAACTTTGTGCTTATATTACATCCAATCTATATATGGAGTGGAATCCACTTTTTCTTAATGCTGGTTTCTTCAAAATAGATATGTACAGGTGAGCTAAAAGTCTCCCATCAGAGTCAATGAAGACTTAGTCAGTAAAGAGAATGGAGATGCAGAGTTCACTCATCAGGATTCCACTGATCTAATGCACATGTCTGTTTAATTCAGTTTGCTCCTTTACAGTGTCCACTGCTATTAAATATACTACACAGAATCTAAAGCACATGGAAGCCAGGCTGGATAAAAGATGTTATCTAACACTACATGCCTATTCAGTAGATTTTTAGGACAGCTAAGCCAAAAGTAATGGGAACTTAGTCAACTATGTCATTACAGACATTAAAGACTCATATTTAATTGAGTAGAGCCTCACCAATGATGTGTAGATATAAGCCAAGTCTGATCTTAGTGTGGTCGTTACACTTAAGGAAACCTCATATAGATGATACTCTGCCTTCTAGTGGGATGGGCAATACACTTCTGATAGTTTGTGTCCTTGAGCAGAAAAGTGCAGAAAGAGGCAAACTTGAACTTTCTAAGAAGGGTAGGTTTGTTCCTTGAAACTAGGAGTTTAAATCACAGGTCAATACTTGCTCCACTGACATTTCTAATATGAAATGCATATATTATACTAGTACATATACTGAGGTCTGTGAAAAATATGACAGCAATTCCATAGAAATTGTATATTTTAATGTAAGTGTTTAGAGTTTTATTTTTTGTTTGTAGGCTTCTAGCAAAGTGATAGACTTCTCTGCCTTCCTCACCTTTTCCAACAGGATGACTGCATCGTCGTATCTATGCCCTTTTCTTTCTCCAATACTGAATAAATTAGTCAAAGTTGGATTCAGAGTTGAAGATTTTTGACCTAGAATAGAAACTGAAATAGAAACTTTCTTTTTCTTCACATCTTTGCATAATTTAGAAATTAAACACTTCCAGAAAAACCTAGAAAACATCTATATTAGCTATTTTTATTTGAGACAAAAATACATGAAAACAGCAAATACTACAATACTGTTCTTGCAAAGTTAGTTATCTTCTCATCTGATCTAAACACATTTCTACTCTAGCCATGATATATATGCAAAATCCATAAGCAACAAAGAAATAAAATATCCTTTCATGTACATTTTAATCATACATTGATTTGGAATTAAACTCCAGCTGTTATACTAACTGTATTCTGAGGCCACTATGGAGCATTTAATTTGTTTACAGAGGTCTTGGGCCTTAGAGAAGAGTTCACAGTTATTTTCACACTGACTTGTCTGCCTACTATATGTTTAAATCAAGCAAGTATTAATAAAAAGTAATTTTAAATGTATAGTAATATATGTTGGTGATGAATAACACTGCAAAAATAAACAGTGAAAATCTCCAATGAAATAGACAAATGCAGGAAGCTTTGCTTTTACTGAAATACTTTCCCATTTTATGTTTTATCCACTTCTCCAGCTTTTCTCTGTACTATTCTGTATGAATGCCCATAGCTGAATTATTATCCTATGGCAAAATTGGGTAGTCAGATCTGTAGTTGGTATATAACAACTAGAAAGAAAAATTAAATCTCAAAATCAGTTTAGAATCAGTCTTTTAAAATGAATCTTGATGCTCTGCAACATCAGGCAGAGCCCTTTCTCTTTTTTACTTTGTTTTCTTCCCCTTTCAGAAAATGTATACCCCAAAAAAGACAACATCAGTCCCCACAATATTCTTTATTTTTTACTTACAGATTTTTTTAATACATCCTTTTTTTTTCATAACCTATTTATAGTATACTAATATGTCAATGCTAAAGATGATATTAGTAAGTAAGGATGTGAATAATTTTGTACTGTTTGAGTTCAACGATTTACTACTTTGAGATGCCTGGTTTCAGCAATGATAGTAGTACCTTTATCAATATTTGAGTCATAGTTAGAATTGAAGCATATTCTTGACATGAACATTATAATCAAAAAAGAGCAGATTTGTAACATATAATCTTTCTATGTGATAGCTTGTCCTGTCTTGGAAATACTTTTCAGTTACAAGGTTCCCAAAGACCAATATTTTCTCTGAGTTGGATACACCTATTAGAAGAATAATTCTGCTAGACTCTTTTGTAGGCAGCTGAGAAAATGCCTCTAGAAGGCAATGCAGATCCCCTGACAACAGCAGAGGTTGAGGACATTACTGGTTGGGGTATTTTTATGTGATAGCTGTTAATATGTCTGCCTTGGTGCTTATACAGCTATAGTGAATCTGTAATCCTGAACCTTTAAAACTCATCACCCTCTGAGGAAATCAATTATTTGGGAGACCTTATTGTGGTCTTTCAATACTTATAGAGGGGTATAAGAAAGATGGGGACAGAATTTTTAGCAGGGCCTGTTGTGATAGGACAAGGAGTAATGGTTTTAAACTAAAAGAGGGAAGATTTAGACTAGATATAAGTAAAAACTAAATATTACACTGAGAGTGGTGAAACACTGGAAGAGGTTGTCCACAGAGGTGGTAGATGCCCCATCCCTGGAAATGCTCAAGATCAGGCTGGACGGCTCTCTGAGCAAGCTGATCTAGTTGATGTCCCTGCTAATTGCAGGGTGAGCGGACTTGATTTCCTTTAAAGGTCTCTTGCAACCCAAACTGTTCTATGATTCTACAATTCCATAGTTCCATGAAATTTAAGGATCTCAGAAAGAGAGAGAAATTCCATATTTTTAGTCCTTTGCTGCCATAGGAAGCATCGATGCTAGTTTGACTTGTATGTGACAGTGGTGACACATTACAAACTTATATATGTTCAGAAATTTCTAGTTACTTTCATTTTGAGGTAGAACCAATTTGTAACTAAATCTGACTGAAAAAAAAATTAAATTTATTTATTTATTTATTTTAAAATGCAGAAAATTTTAGTCTCTATCTACTTCCTATTTTCAACCGTGTGTTGGAAAATTACACATTAATTTCTGATTTCAATGGAAAAAACTTTCTGCTTACTGAATTGTCCGTTGACTCATTGCTGCAAATATACATCTATATTCAGCTGTCTGGTTATAAGTTTCAAATCAGCTTTCTATTTAATAATTTTTAAAGTTATAATTATAATTTTATCCACATTTTAGGCTTTCAGGCAGTAAAAACAAGGGAAAACTACTTGAAGTTCAGTTATGAGATAATATTTTAGAAAAGTATTGAACATTTATTTTAAGACAACTAATGATGAGTAGTCTTCTGAATTGCCATGTGAAAATAAAAATCATAGATTTCTGTTCTGAATTTATTTGACTTCACAGTGAAACCTCTGTATCAGGCTATATCTTTTTCTTCCAAAGTACAAAACTAGGAAATGTCCTGATGTGAACATCTGTTTATATTTTTAAATTTTCTTCTATTTTTCACCTTTTTCGAAATCCCTTCTGCTTTTCTGATTTAAGACACTTCCCAGTGTTGTTTAGAATTAGACACATTAATATTACAACATGTATTTTGCAAGGATGAACATCTTTAATTACATTACCATCATACTGACAAGCCAGGAAATAGAAACTAGTAATTAAAGCAATGGCATACAAAAAGCTAACAGAAGTGTTACAATTTTTTAAATAGAGGTAAAAAAAAAAAAGAGAGATGAGGGAAGCTTTCAAGCATTCAGAAGTTGCTTACCCCAAAGCTTGGAATGAAAAAATAAAGCCCTGACTGCACTTTTTCTTGCTAATATCATCCTCAGATCCTTTGTAACTTTTTTAGTTGCTCCCTAAGTATGTCTGCTTTACAGAGGCAGAAACGTATGAAGATACACAGGCTAGCCATTAATAAGGTAATTTAAGTATCAAGAGCAATTTACCTGCAGCAGCAGCAACCTCAATATTGACTAATTTGCCATGCTTTTCAGTGTAATGCCAAACTAGATTGTTCCCAATACACAAGATAGCTTTGTTTACAGGTAACTCTGGCATCTTTACACTACTAGCATAGATGCAGGTATATGCACACAAATTATTAACATTTTAAGGTAGGGTCTGAATTTTCATTTGCTTGTTTTGAAGGTCCAGTAAGCCCACAAACACGTTATAAGCAAAAAATAGCAAAATGCTAGTAGCAATTATCAACATCAAGTCCTCTATACCTTGTATTTACAAATCTAAGGTGTCTTTCTGAACTACTTGCTTGTCCTAAACAGTTCAAAATTGAACAAGCTGAAAAAAACAATCTTATGTAGACTTACATGGGCTATCTCTAGAGAGTTAATCCCCATGAAGTAATGTAAGCTTCTAAAAGCAAAGCTATCTTGAAAAATAATCTGCAGTAGTCTAGGTGGCACACCAAGTAACGTAAGTGGTACAGCTTTTGGTGCCTGAGCCAGCTTCCCTTTAGTGGCCTCAGATGGCTGCATAGCACTAAACATGTTTGAAAAAGTACATAGACATATCTGTGTGGAAGATAACTGGGGAACAGAATTTCTATTCCATGAAATATGTCAAGCTTTCTGGGAGGAAAAAAAAAAAAAAAAATCATTCATCGTATTAAAAAGAACAGTTTCTCAAAAATCCCAGCAAGAGATCTCTTTGGAATGCTTTCTTGCTTTATGAAGACATTTATCAATTTTGATTAGCAGCTTTGAGCAATGAACTCGTGAAAGCTGGACATTCAGAGTTTCAAAATGAACCAATTTTCAGGAATAGGTAGACAGGCAGCCAGGTTAAGTAATGAAAATCAGGGCCATTCGGCCTTTCTGTTCTCTCTCATACACTTCCCTGTCACTCAGTCTCATCTCCTGACTGTCAATATTACTTTCTTATTCCCATCCCTGATTTTATTTGAAAAGGGTGGTTTTAATTGAAATTTTTTATGGACTTCGTACCACACAAATAAAAGTATATATTATAAAATAATTCCTGCAGAAAATTCCTAGCCAGTTCTGGTAATTAATAAAAAATGCACACATCCACACAGAAACTGTTTTGTGACTGGAAACCTCTGCAATATCTTTTACTTTACATGTCACTGCTCCCCTCTTTGCCAGGAGTACAGAGAAAAGAGAGGCATAAAGGTTACAGACAAAACTTGCATTATGGTGTCATTTGTTTCAAAGTATTTGTGGGGCAGGAGGGAAGAAAATAATAAAATGTTTGCAAGTATAATTTTAGCTCTCTCCCTTTTCTTTGCCAGATTTTTTTCAGCAGTAAAATCTGTATTGTGTTTCTATTTTGAGAAATTGAGAAGTTCTCCGACTGCTTGATAAAAAGAGAGAAAAATGTGTTTATAAATAATTCAAAACATTGTAGTCACAACTGGAAAAGTTCAAGGGCAGCATAATGACAATTCAGTTTGAACTAATTTGTATTTAATCTTCAAAATCATAATTAAACTTATCAGGAGAACATTAAAATATGAATCTTATACTGTCAAGAAAATGTTTCATTTAGGAATATTATTTTTTATGAGTTCACAAGATTCACTAGGTCTTTTATATATATCCGTTTTAAGCAAATGTCTTTCCTTATGATTTCAGAGGGAGAATAATCGGACATTCATTGATGTGGCTTTCTGCCACATTTCTTCCCCTGTATACATCATAGAATGTATAGAGTAGCACAGATGAAAAATAGAATACTTGCACATAGTCATAAATACATAATAAACAGGACTATAAAAAAAGCTAAGGTTGTCTAATTTTTTTTAAGTTCCAGACAGTACAATAATGTTCTTTAGAAAAAGTCTTCAGATGGTACTCCCAGTTATCTGTTGGATTCATACCAATGTGATCACAACTAGTAAAAAAAAAAACAAGTTCAGAAAATTTCCTGCCCTTGATATTTCATTCTTCATAATATAAATTCCTTAGAATAACATTAAATTCTATATATTGTTTTTAACTACAAATCAGTAAGTTCCAGTTAATTTTCCCTTTTTTTTCTTTTTTTTAAACAATATGCCTCCATTTTTACAATTCAAGGAGTAACAACATTAATCATGGAGCTTATGAGGTCAGAAATAAGATATCTTTTCACTATCTTTGTTGAAGGCTACCAACAAGGAGACTGAAATAAATGGAAAAATTAAAATGCATAAAAAACCCAGACTAGGTGCAATTAAATGATGGATGTACCTCAGTCAATTACAAAGATAAACTCAAATGTCCCAACCTGTTTGCAACTTCATTATAAAAAAATAATTGTATCTAAATGTATTTTTTGTGATTAGACTTTAAAATACATAGATTAATTTTCAATCCTGTTTCTTGAAGGAGACTTTTATGTTCACTTTGCTCATGCTTTCAACATCATTTATTACTGTAAACAGAAAATTGAGCTGCAGTCATTGGTCCAAATTGTAGCCAAAACTTTAGTTTTGAAGACTGATGATGATGGGAGCAACGTTATTCTGCTTCCACCAGAGAGCATAGACTGATGACAAACTGCTGACTGTGGTAAACAGTAGTTGATGCAAATTGAGTGTTAATTAAAATCAATTAACATTTGATTCAACTAGGAAAAAAAAGGAGAAAAAAAAAGGAGAGTGAATTATAGGAAAAAGGAAAGGACTGCCATTTTCTTGGAACTCAGAAGAAAAGATCTACACTGTCGATGTTTCAGATTCTACAGGAATCTGAAGATAGGTATCTAAAAGGCTAAAAACAGTAAATATGCAAAGTCTGAAAATGCAGAGTTTGGATTTAGACACATAGCACAACTTAAGTTCTGCTAGTCTGTTGCACCAGAAAGAAGCAACACAAATTAATGAAGAGAAGAAATTAATAATGACAAAACCTTACACATTCTTTTCATATCCAATATGATTTGTTGAGAACTTCACATCATATAAGTGCTTGCTTTTAATCATAATAAACTCCTCGTGCAGAATAGACTAGTATATATATGTTAACCTCCAAAAAGCTAAGAAATAGTAGTCAAAAATAGGGAAAATATGTGTAGATAAAGATACAAGATAAACAAAAAATCTATTCATTCTTTAAGAGATTGGCTATGTGCTCAACCCTGAGGGCCAACGTACATTGGCCCAAATCTTCAACTGTGTTTTTTCTTTCTGCAAATGCACTTGTATATAACTGCTGAACAGTTACCAGTTATCCTCTAATTGGGCTTTACGCAGGTTAATATGCTATGATTTCACATCATTTTCCTGCTATTTTAAACCTTCTGTTCCTCACACTACTGACTATAGCATCCTGGACCATAAGTGTGGTCTTCCAGGTATGTCTAGACATTAAAGCTTTCTCTCTGGTCAACATGGATCTGATCACTTTCTACATCAGTTGATCATAAATTCATTTGTACATATGATTCAAAGGCCAAAATATATTTACCTTTGTGCTTTTTGTCATTGATATGACCAATCTCTTCATGAGAGAATGGTTAGAATTGGAAGGGACCTTACAAATCATCCAACCTCCCTGCCATTGCTCAAAGGTTGCTCAAAGCCCCATCTTGAACAACTGGCCTTGAACAACTCCAGGGATGGGGCATCCACAACTTCTCTGGGCAACCTGCTCTGGTCCCTCACCACCCACACAGCAAAGAATTTCTTCCTAATATCTAATCTAAATCTCTCCTCTTTCAATTTAAGACCGTTCCCCCTTGTCCTATCACTACGCTACCTCATAAAGACTCCCTCCCCATCTCTCTTGTAGGCCCCCTTTCAGTACTGGAAGGCTGCTACAAGACCTCCCCAGAGCCTTCTTTTTTTCCAGGCTGAACAAACCCAGCTCTTTCAGTCTTGGAGAGGTGCTCCATCCCTGTGATCATCTTCATGGCCTTCCGCTGGACCAGTTCCAATGGGTCCACGTCCATCCTGTCCTGAGGACTCCAGAGGTGGATGCAGTACTCCAGGTGGGATCTCACCAGAGAGGAGTAGAGGGGCAGAATCACGTCCCTTGACCTGCTGGCCATGCTTCCTTTGATGCAGCTCAGGATGTGGTTGCTCTCTGGGCTGCAAGCAGACATTGCTGACTCGTGTTGAGCTTCTCGACTAGTTCTTTTCTTCCATTACTTTTGATTCAGCAAAGAAAATTCAGCCTGTTGTGTTTTGGATCTGAGGCTGATGATTCCCGGTGACTTTGTTTTCTCCCCATTGTGGGTTCTCTTCAGTTTTCCAGCTGATTTTTGAATGATAAATATCATTCTCAGACCAGAATGGAGGCATATAATCTTGTTAATAATTTCAACAGAAACACAGTTGCATTCTTTGCTTACAGAATGAAAATCATAATATTGCTGAAAACCTTGCTGACTACCCACTTAAGATCCCTCATTTCCACCAACTTTAAGATATATGAATAAAACATATTAACTTTCAAAGTGAGAAGGATAATTAGTATTGAACTCATTTAACACATTTTCAAAGTACTCTGGAAAGAACTTATGATCACTTTAAAACTGTAGAATTTTGATAACTTTGCTTTTAATACTGTATAAGAGCATCATTCTATGAAGGAAAACATCTTTGAAAGTATGTGTCACCACTTGAAAAAGAAAAAAACCCCACATTTGAAGAGTTACTTTTGTAATAATTTTTTACATACAAAAGTTTAAATTTTGAATGCAAGATTAAAATCCATTTGCCAGTAACTGCTTTTAGATAAATTATTTTTTATCATAAGCAATTTATTAATTCCCTTCTTCAAAAAAGTGGGCAAAAGTGCATAAAAAGAGAAAAATGGCTAAAATAAGCACAATCAAATATGGCTGTTAGAAGAAGGATCAGTTACTACTGTAAGTAAATATTTTTATTTATGGTATTATACAAGCATCATATATGAAACAGTAACATCATTTTTGTTGGAGATATATGGCATAAGTAAGTGTAAAATATCAACGAATACACTCTCCATAGATTTCAAAAAGGGAGTTTGTATATGCTATAACTTTGTAAAGTCTGTGTAAACTATATTTGTAATTTTTTACTAACAATGCTCATACAGAATTAACACTTCAATGTAACAATAAATTTTTTCTGAAATACATTAAGGACAGGATTTTCTTCACTATAAATGCTAATATGTAATAACTGATATTTGTTCCAAATGAGTTCAAATAGTTGGTACAAAGCAGTAGCATAACATGTAACATCCATGTTGAATGCAATATGAACAGGTGTCAGTGACGGTGCAATATGCAAACCACTGGAGTATTTGAGATATTATTTTTTAATTCAAGCATTTTCTTAATTATACTCACATATTATAGACTGTTAAAGCTTTATTCTTTCAGTAATGCAGGTTTCCACCATGATCTTCTATTTTATAGAGGAATAAACAAAACTTAGTCTCATCATAGTAGAAATAATTGCTACAAGCCAGAATTTTTGGGCATTACATTAACATTCAAAAAAGGACTTCTCATGAGATCTAAACATAGCTTTCAAAAATGCTACCTTCCAATAGCTTGCAGGTGCAAGGACCATCTGCACAGAAAAATTCACTGGCTGTGGGCCATCACAATTTTACCATACAATATATGCCACTAAATTACATTGTCATGTTGGTAATATATTTTCCCCACATTTGTAAACTTTAATTGTCTCTTTGATTTTGTATGGTAATATTTTACAAGTAAACACAATAATGAGAGCATGTACTGTAGATGTACAAATAATTTAAACAGTCAAGCTGGATTACTTTTAATGGTGCAATATTTAAATTTGGTTTGTTTGCAACTTTACAGATAGAACCCAGGATGTATAAAGCTCTAAGGGTTAGAATATAATGTATTCAGTGTTCATTCATTCCAAGAATAATAATTGTCACAAATAGACAAACAAACGATAGCTCAAATAAACAAATAGACTATAAAAAAGAGACTGTTCTCCTTTCTACCAAAGTTTCCTGGTGTGCAGAACAATTTTGTGTCTAAAAAATCCAAAATATTAAAGAACTCATATTGTTACAAGAAACAGATGTTCTAATGGTACAAATTCAACTTCCAAGTAACTCCTAGAAGATGGTACAGTTCCACTAGTATAAATACAATCGAGTTCAACCATGCAAAATGACTAAATGTTTCACCTTACCATGTGTAAATCTTAAAGTGTATGCACATCTTGCTGTTCAATAAATAGAATCAAATAGATAAGCATTTTTGTTCATTTTCTACCATAAAAATTTGTTTCTCTGAAACAGTGAAAACCAGCTTCACTCATGATTCACTCATGAGGAGTTTAATCTGTAGTTACAATCTAACAGTTTGAATATGGGTCAATGCTTATGACTTCAATTTTCTCTCTTCTCAAAATCTGTATTTATCTTAGCTTCAAAGCAATAGACACTGGTTAAAGTTCTGACACTGTGCCAAGACATACAGACACACATATGCCGCTACATACATATTTCTGCCCATACATGTCTACATTTTAGCTATAGGCTGCCAATTTAATAATCTACCATTTGATAAAGTTGAATTCATCACTAGAAGAAATTACATAGAAATAAAAGAAAAAAAAAAAGAAAAAAAAAGATAAATACAAAATATTTCATTCTCACTATGTAGCACACTGGTATGGACTGCACACTCATAACCTGGCAGGAACTCAACTCATGTTCATAGGTACTCATCACAGCTGGTGTATGTGGCATCAGTAATTGCAAGGTCACAGTCACACCACTATAATCAACATTCTGTCATCACTTCCAATACAGGATCACATTTTCAAGGTTTGTAGGCTTTATAAAAATAAAATTTTCTCTAGATGTATTTAAATGTACAAGAATCTAGCATAACAGCGGTTTTATTTTATGTTTTCAGGATTAAAAAAAAGTCTTAAATTTTCTTTCTACACGACCGTAGAAATTCTTTGTATCTTTGGACAATTATTTCTGCTCACAATCCTGTCATCCCCCACCTTAAGGATTTTATAATAATGAAATGTGTCAGGTACTTAATCACCATTATGTATTTAAGATTTTGAAAAATGCACCTTTTCAAAAAACTTACAATCTAGAAAGTAACTGCCTTCTGCTTTCAATTTATGAGGAATAATTTAATTAACCAGCTATATTATTGGTCACTAATAACCAATATTTTAGTACCACAAGAGTAATGTATGTTATCTTTCTAAAGAAATGTGGGTTTATGGGGAGATAGAGCACAGATTCTCAAAGGTACCCAGATATGATTTGTTTTAGGAAGTATAGGATTTAAGGTGCAAATTCTAGAAATGCACTTAAAAGTCACTAGATAACTTTATCTTCCTTCACTGTGTCTTGAGCTATGTTTTCCAGCTAACTGATGATGCTAGGAAAGGAATCCTTGTATATGTTCCTACAATTCAGTAAAATAGACAAATGGAAACATATATTAGATTACAATAACATTTTCCAAACTCCTGCAGATGGACACTTGGTGCTTTTTCTCATTCTTTTTTTCTTCTTTCATGCAGTCTTAGAAACTAGTCTACTAGTCCAGTGATTATATTTCTAATCAAAAAGAACTGATCCATCTGTGATTTTTATTAATGTTTTAGAGCTGATCTACTTTGGGAAGAGAGCAACAAAAATGTGTTCAATAATGTATTTTAAAATTTCTTTTATTTTCACGTGTGAAAATAAAGTAAAATAACTCTTTTTGAGAGTCAGTAGAAGTTATTTAACTCTTTGGGATACATATTTCATCTCAAGGTCAGCAGATACCATAAAGTTATTTTCCTCTTCAATCATCTGGTTAATTGTGGAACAATCTCTATAGGACCAAATGAAAATATCATGGAAATTGGGTAAAAGCAACTGAAGAGAGGTTCAGGGAGACTGGAGTAGGCCTTTAGCTATGTTAGATGTAGGTGGGACCAGGAATTTTTCTTTTAATTGATTTAATGACAGTGAAATTGTGCAAGAAGCTAGGAGACTACTCAAGAGAAAATATTTGTCTTTCCTATTTCATATATTTAATATGCTTTCTCTAAGCATACAATACTGGCTGTGTTGAAGATTTGGTGGTGGCTTAAATGGATCTTTGCTCTAACACAATGTTGGAGTTGCTGTGTTTTTATATATATATATGAAGTATACTAACATATACTTCAAGCATGAAACTGCATAAAGCATGAAATAAGCCTCATCTTCCTAAATCAATTACTGAGCATACCCCTAGGTCTAAGTGTTCCAACCAGTTATAAGCTTAAGTACACTGATTTACTGGTATGATTTTCTTTATTTTCATAAAGTGTTCTAGGTTTTAATCTGTTTCCTTCAAAGGCTTCTCTGAGAAGGATAGGTCATCCTATATAAACTCCACAATGCATTAGGGCTTGGGTGAGGAAAGAATTATCCAGTTACATACATTAATGGTTGAAAAAATACATACCAGAGGGGAAAGAGAAACAAACCTTTAAGGCAAGGGATGCATCTCAGGGCTCTCAAACGAGAAAAACATTGTCTAAATCATGCAAACATACTGACCAATATATTAGTAAAATAAAGTGAAAATTGATTAAGAAAACCTCCTTTGAAAGTCTGGTTTTGGAAATAAATCCCTTCAAAAACAAATGCTTAGTGCTGTTCTTTATTATGTATCTTGTGTTACATTTATCATGACATAAATTAAAGGAAAAAAGAGATGTCCCAAACTGTGACAACTTCCCCACCTATAACCAGAATATATCATGGCTCATATCTAAAATCTAAGTAGGTGTAGCTTGGTATATATAGCTGTGGCTTAGTATATATTTCTTTTTTTAGAAAAAAAAAATCTCTTTCTAATTATAAATATTTTTTTCTTGATTTAGGCAAATTGGTGGGAGTTTGTTATAGACCCTCAAACCAGGATATAAAGGCTGATGAAATATTCTATAAGCAGCTGGCAGAGGCCTCACGATCACTCTCCCTTGTACTCATGGG
>JAOTQQ010000001.1:168312343-168341355 GCA_026546715.1 Gallinago undulata
ATGTCCTTCCTGTAGTGAGGGGCCCAAAACTGAACGCAGTACTCGAGGTGAGGCCTCACCAGTGCTGAGTACAGAGGTATGATGACTTCCCTACTCTGCAGAGACTATGATGACTTCCCTACTCCATCTGCAGAGACTATGATGGAAACTTACAAATTCAGTTCATATATAAATATCTACATGGCAGACACCTACGTTTAGGCATCTGAATTTGGAGCTGTCTAAATGTTGTAATCATCTTGTTACTTTAACCTCTTGCCATAGCTTAATGACGGACAGCCTTCTTGTTCACACCTTCTATGTGGTAACTCACTAAACTAACTATTAACTTAAACATCTGCACAGGGCTCAAATCTGCAACACTATAAAAATTTAAACAGTTTTGAAACATATATAAAGTATTTTGTCATATGATGTCTCTAACTTTCTAAAAAATCTGTTGTGTTTCTGAGGTGAATTTTGCAGGTTCCAGTCCTGAGTTTGCTGTGGACAAAATTCCCAAGCAGATTAGTACTCAAGGAACAAGAAACTTTCAGTCTTCAAAAAAAAAAGTAGAAAATACTATCAGAAGACGATGGGAAACTCTAGATTAGGACTGGCATTACTTATTGCAAAGCTAGAAGCCACAGTTCCACAAGCATCTGTTCTCAAAGTATGCCTATTTGGAAACATGCCTAGTTCTCATTCCATTGAACCTATATAAGGGATAGAATATTAACTACATGCTGTAGGGAGAAAAAAAAACACCACCAACAACAACAACACAAAAACACCACAAAGAACATGCCTTTATTATGATTTTTATTTTTTAAGAAAATATGATTTTTTTTTTGTTTGCAGTATATGTTCCTTTACCACAGAAAAAAATCCATTTCCCACCATGAAGTGTTTGTTTTGACCGAATCTTAAAAAAAAAAGTAGACCCGAACCCAAATTGAATGGAATACCAACAAAACAAACTAAAATTATTAACAGCCTGCATATTACTCAGAGCACCATAGTGATGATGGATGATACGATAATGACAGATGAGTCCTCACTTCTATTTTAAATTCTGTCAACTACATAAATTAGTAATGTCATCAATATGATTACTAGCTGTTCACTCACCTTCTGCAGCATCTGTTGCTTTTTTCCTAGCTTTGATCCTTTAGTTTCGCCATCTAACCAAGTATTACAAGTCAATGCAGGACCTGCTTGCAGCAGATAAAAATCTACAGGTGACTTGGGCAGATCTGTTAAGGAATCATTGACAGTATTTTGGCATCTGGCTTGCTGTTTCATTGGAAAATCTGTGGGGTTCATGTCTAAAAAGTGGTTGCTTATTTTTGTTTTGCTTTAAAGAAGGGTTATATATTGTTTTTTTTTTGGTAGGGCTTTTGTTTTGCTTTGTTTTGTTTTCCTGTGGATATGTTTGTGCTATTGCCTAGGTGTGCATGATTTGGGGTCTATGACAAATTCACATTAACATAATCTCAGCCATTTGATAATGTCGAGAGAGTTCATTTAAGCAACAATTTCTAAAATATCTCTAATGAATATTTTCTTCTGTTAGTTTAGTTTGACCAACTGGGGCAGAAAGCATTCAGATCAGCATTTAGCTCTGTGAAACTCGCAGTGATCAAAAAAGCTGTGACAAAGGCCATGTCTCTTTTATCTGATCTATGATCCCCTTGGCAGTCCCACAATAAACAACGTTCGCGTCCTTAGTGAATTCATTAAATGCTTTGAAAATATTTTATTAATTAATTCTAAATATTCCAGGAACAAAAAAGGCTTATTTTTTGTTAATTCTTTCCATGTACCAATCCCATAGAGATCAGCAGAAAAGAAATTCAAGCTTCATTGAATTTAATCACTGTAAATACATTGTGAGATCATGACCTAGGTTATTAAACTAAGTGTATTCATGTTTATGAAGAATCTTAAAGCTTTCAGAGATATAAAAATTTATTATATAATTTCTGTTATTCTGATCCTTACAGTATCCTTTAATGTATATAAAAAATTTGGACTATTTGTAATTTCTCAGGAAAAACTTAATGATTAATATTTAATCACAATTTATTATTGCTAAGATTTAATTACAGTACATTTATTTAAGGTACTAGAGACCATTTACTGGCTGGACATGAAGCATTATCATTTACAGTTAAAACTGAATGATAGGGATCATAGGATACATGTCGTGACAAACTATCTTTCCTTTTTAATTCTTTTTTAGCTTACCTATTCTTTTGAAAGTTCAGAGCTTGGAGTGGGCCTGGAAAACTACTGTAAATTAATGAAGTCTCTTCCTTCAAAATATAAAATCATAACTCTCAGCATAGAAGATATATATATATAGATAAGGATCCTTAATAGTATCACTAATATTTGAAGATTCTATTTATTTCTTTATTTTGCTGAAGAACTGCACAGGCTGAATGCTTATCTCTGATACATTGTCCTGGTTTGGGGTGGAGCAGAGCCAACTTTCAGTTCAAACGCGGTCCCTGGCTTATACTTGTTGTTGTGGCACCCAGGCTCAGCTGACTTGATTGTTTACTCCATGGAGGGGTCACACCTGTGGGGAGGAGTGAACAGGTCAGGTGACCCAAACTGACCAATAGGGCATTCCAGTCCATCTGTCATGCTCAGTATAAAAGTTGAGGGATCAAATGGATCAGGTTGGATTTGGTTTAGTGGCATTTGTGCTTTAATGACTCTTGTTCAGTGAGTGATGCCTCAGGAAGACCCTGTCAGATTGTCAACCTTCAGTTCCTGTCAGTGAGTTCTGGAATCTGAATATCATTCAACACTGAGACCAGTTCGGAGCTTGGTCTTGGAGCTTGATACAGTTTTGTGTGTGTGTATATGTTTATATGGATTGTATCTATTTCATTATTTCCTTTTATTATTATTTCATTAAATTAGTTTATTTTTTCCCTGAATTCATAAATCTCTTCATCTCGCTTCTTCCTCTCCTTGGAGTGAGTGGTAGGGGAGAACATCTGTCATCTTTTCATTGGCCAACCTGGTCCAAACCATGACATAATCTGTCTGTACACACTATAGAACACAAAACTGCACTGGAATATTTTATCTCATGATAATTCTTTAAATTTCTTCTTGTTCTGCAAGTGGAAGTTTCAAAATATGCTTTCTCAAATTGTTTAGCAATTCTGAGCACTGTTCACTTCAATATCAGAGGCACTGAATAGTATGAAAAATAAAATAAGCATTCACAGTATTGTTTAAACAATGAACAATAAGAAAAATCTCTGATCCTATTCTCTTTCCCTTTGGCATTTTTTAAACCCAATTGGTAAGATTTTTCTTTTGGTCTTTGGCAGTCTTAAAAGGAAAGAAAAGCAAAGGTGAACAAAATCAAACTATGCCATATTTTCATTGTTAGATCCTATTCACTCTTACTGGAATGCGTGTTCTGAGATTCATGAAACCCCCTTGAAAAAATCGTTATTGAAGAGCTTAGGATGCTCAAAAACTATCACATCTTTTTGTCTAAGGAAAGTTGATTTAGCAGATTATTTTCCTATTCACATGCTCCTAGGAAACAGCTTCCATTCAGAAATAAAATAGAATGAAATGTATAACAATTAAACATAATATGTATATCAAAGATATCAAAGCACTGTATTCTCTCAGTTCATCACTCTGAAATAAACAAGTGAATATTCAGCTCTTGACTGTGGTCCCATTAGAAAAAAAAAGAAAAAGTCTTACAATGAATAGAGTAAGTGATTATAAAAATGAAAAAAAAAGTGACATGATCACATTTCCTTAAATCACCCAGGATGTCAGTTTTCGTGACAGACTTTTCTAAGTAGCATTTAGTAGCTGTAGCCTGTGGTCTCAAAGTAAGTGACATACGCCTTTCCCGTTCTATTAATAACTACTTGCAGTCCAAGAATTAAAAGTGTGTTTTTTCAATGAGGTCTTAACTTGCTCTGGCAATATATGCAATTTCAGGATGACAAGATAATGAGGGTGATGAGGAAAGGTGAAGTACAATATATAGCTTTAATCTTACCAATCATTCTGCACCAGGTATTCTGTGTTAAGGAGAAATGACTTGAAAATAAAATCAAACAAAAACAATACAGAAAACTTCTCAAAACTAAAAGCATGTTTTAATGTTATCCCAGTCAAACAGAGGTTTTGCTTTGCAATTTGGCATTGATTTCTTATTACTCTGAATTTTATAAATTGAGACTGAAATTTTGAAAAACAAACACTGTCAACTGTCTTGAGAAGAGATTATATATAGGTAAACTTCTTTTAAAAGGTCTGAATGATTTATATCTGTTTTTTTACTAACTTTTAATGGACTGCAGCATTTCCACAAGCTTGAAGCTCTTAATTTCATTATAGATAATCAGGTTCCAACACATCTCGTGGAATACAGGCTAGTTCATACTGTAAAAATCACTTTGAATCCTCTCTAAGCTTAAAGGGCTTCATTACAGATAAAAATCTGAATTAGAGAACTCAAGACTTTCTGTAGAAAAGCCCTGAAGTGGAGATGTATTTACATACAACTCAAAAGCTAATTAGTCAGAATCTAAAGCTCCATGTTTTTCTATTGTGATTAGATTCACTAGAGAAGTACAAAATAGTCAAGGAAGACCAGTCCTTTAGTCTTGTAATCAGATGCCTGAATTTGAAGTTATTTTGCTAGCATCACCAGAATTTTCATGATTTCTTCTTTCAGGATGAAATACACTCCCTATACCTCTGTCCTCAAAAGCTGCTTCTATTTGAAATTCCTAATGGCAGACACATCATGCTGGGAAGCACTGAGGCCATTCACATCAAAAGTCTTTCATGTAATGTGTTATGACTGACGCATTAGGTGTTTTGCATTGCAGCAACAATGTGTCAGCAATCAAAATAGGACACTTCAACTCACTTATTTTTTTTCTGAGGTTAAGCAAAGACAAATAAACTTTTTCTGTGCCATCCCTCTGTGACGGTATCTTATTGTCCTGTATTTTCTCTGAGTAATAAGTAATTACAATAAACTGAAGCAATCGTTTTTGTTTCCTGTTACATTAGGATGCTGAGAATTGCTTAGCTTTTTCTGCAAATAACTGTGTTAAAACTAAATAAGTCACACACGTGTATACTATCCATAAAATTAATTCTGTAGAGAAGTTTTGCACACTGCTTAATCTTTACTTAAGTGTCATTTGAAGTTGATCAGATAATATTTAAATGACTCATAGGCACAGGGTAGTTATTAAAACTGAACTGTTTAAAATTATAAAAATATAGAACATAAAAATATAAAACATTACAAATTTATGCATATTTATTCTGATAATGATATTTATATAGACCTGTGATAGATTTTAGATTGTGCTAATTTCCTGTTTCAATCTTTTATATGCTTGTGTATAAAACATCTTAACTCTGCATATTTTTCCAAGTGACTGGCCAGCATGTTTAATGACAAACAATCTCTCAGTAATAAGACAGTGGAACCAACAAGTTTTTAGGATTACAACATATCCCTGTGACAGGTAATGTGGATGTTGGAATGCAATTAATCTGTTTTTTATCATATTGAAAGAGTCAGTATCAAATTTTCAGGTTTGCATCCTACAAATTCATTATCAGATTGTATAATTTTCTGCTTTGAGCTGTATTCTTGATGCTGTATGAGGCTATATCTTCTCCATCTTGAAAAAGAAACTGCTAGCACATTGATTTGAATTTCCAGTAATGCCAGTCTAACTACTATCCCACCTCGTTTTTGAATCGATCAACTCAATGAAGGTTAGAAATTTACAACAGTTTCTTACCATGAAGACTGACCAATCCATAAGTGAATATTTTAGCCTACAGATACAGAATGTAGTCTTTTTCTTGGGTAGTAAAAATCCTACATTCATAGTTGATGGATGAACTTTCCTAGACATGAACTGGGATCTGTTGCCATGGAACACAATATGACAATTATCTCTTGCTTCCTTGCACTTTCTCACACACGTAGAGCTACATTTATATACCTTTTTAATCTTCAGATTAAGACTGTCAATTAAATGCTTCCCCTTTTTTTTCCCAGAGGATCAGATATACAGCCTACATATAATACATATGCATGCATATAAATAAATACATTTGTATGTGTTTGTCTTTTCAATTAAATTATGCAGTTCATCTCCTAATTAATTTTTATTCTTTATGAACATGGGTCTAGGAACAAAACAAAACAATCTTTATGTGGATGTCTAAGTAACAGATGTGCATGTAACATCATTATTGTTATATCTACTATGAAGACAGGCTGAGAAAGTTGGGATTGTTCAGCCTAGAGAAGACAAGGCTCCGGGGAGACCTTATAGCAGCCTTCCAGTGTCTAAAGGGGGCCTAGAGAAAGGGAGGGACTGTTTGTCAGGGAGTGTAGCAGTAGGACAAAGGGCATAATGGTTTTACACTGATAGAGGGTAGATTTAGATTAGATATTAGAAAGAAATTATTTTGAATTCTATGAGGGTGGTGAGACACTGGAACAGGTTGCCCAGGGAAGTTGTGGATGCCCCCTCCCTGGAAGTGTTCAAAGCCAGGCTGGATGGGTCTTTAAGCAACTTGGTCTAGTGAGAGGTATCCCTGCCCCTGACAGGGTGGTTGGAACTCAGTGATTTTTATGGTCCCTTCCAGCTCTAAACATTCTATGATTCTATGTTTATACTGTGAATGGTTATTCTATACTGTTATGAATAAACCACTTCATCCCTTGTGATAGCTTTCTGCTGGAAAATATCACCAGGCCATTGTAAGTGAGGATTACTAGGAATTAAATCAGACTCTAAAATGAGCAAATACAGATTTCATAACAGAAAAGAACTTTTCAATATTACATTTTCCTTCTTTTAAATGGAGTTCAGGAGAGATGCTCTACATCTATGTTCTGTTTTTCTGTGAAGAAGGAACTGAAGGCAGTCTTACACTGAACCAGAAACAAATCCGCTTAAAATGAGGCCAGAACAATGCCTCAGGAATTTGTTCAGGAACTCTTTCTGAATACTTCTAAATATATTTACATATTCAAGAACACCATTTGTATAGAAAACACATACAATGAAGTGAAATCATCTGCTACACACCAAAAAAACCAAAAAAGATTGGACTGTCTGTGGGTTGGTCTCCATAAGCCAAATGTTTGGTTGGGAAAGAAAAAATAATACAAGCTCCTCAAAAGCCAGCTACTGTTTTCTAGACAACACACTGCATAAACAGCATTCAGTAGTGTTCCAGGACAAGATGGGTATTTAACAATATCTTAGCTATCTTAGCCAACCCAGACTATCACAGTGTAAATCTGCAGCTACGATCAAAACATAGAAGTAATGATCTGCTATAATTTCAGGGCCTGAAAAACAAATTTGTTTTATTCATAGTATAACTAGGTGTGCAGGTGAATCACAATTCCTTTCACATCCAAACAAAGCTACAGCAGTGGGCCTTGTGACAAGAAAAATTAGTTAACACCAACAACAACTGTGTCTTGTGACACATACTAATACACAAAATCATGCATCTTGCTGCTTTTTTTCTCAAAAAACAATGGACACAATGTATGTGAGGACCTAGAAACTGAAGAGAAAGCATCAATCAGACTGGCATTTCATACCGCTAGGCTATTAAGGACAGATTCTTAGTGAGAGCATAGTCTCATTCACACCTAACATTAACACATGCTTTGACTTTGCCGGTATCCTGCATGCAATTTTTACAGCTTCATCAGCTTCTGAAAGCAAAAAACTAGAGGAGAGTGTTTTTTATCTATTTTCAAAGTATACAACAAAGCATACATATATTTATTTCCCACTGACAATTAAATCAGTATATTATATACCATCTGGCAGGAGGTAGAGAATTATTTTAGTAAAGCTTAACTATTCCTGAGGATATAGAAGAACCAACAGCATTGGATGTTTGGAAATCATCATAGTATGTATCTTTGGAAATACACATTTTGTTGCTTCAGGACTAATCTAAGTATCTGGAAAGTAGTAAATCAGAATAATACCTTTAATCTCAAAGGCATGAGCTGGAACTGGGCATTCATTGGGCCACAAAGATGATTAAGAGCCTGGAGCATCTCTCCTACGAGGAGAGGCTGAGGGACTTGGGTCTTTTTAGTCTGGAGAAGACTTAGGGGAGATCTGATCAATGCTTACAAATACTTAAAGGGAGGGTGTCAGGAGGACGGGCTGATCTTTTCTTTTTATTCCGCCACCCTTTTTTTTGTGTGTTTGTTTGTTTTTTTTTTTTTAAAAGGCATTCTTGGATTTAAACATTTCTTTCTCTTTTTTATTTTTTTTTTCCTTTTCTTTTTCTCTTTTCCCCCCTGACCCCTAGAGTGGATATATTGTCCACTTTATTTTTTTTCCACAAATGTCATAGAATCGTTTTTAAAAATAACCTTTTTTTGTCTCAGCTGGCACACTGTCTTTGAACTGCTGTGATTTCAAAAAACCACCTGGCTATTTGGAGCATATGAAGGCACAGACCCCAGTCGGTGATGCAACCAGAATTGTTTATTATAACAAAACAGGCAGCTTATACAGCATCGATGTATCTCCTTTCCCAACTGACACGCCCCTGCAACCCCCAACCGCCAGGCTGGCAGAATTCCCCTCCATCAGTCAGGCTGTTAGGCATTGCTTAAGTGTCCTTAGGACTTGATCATGGGCCTTCCCCTTCCAGTGTTCCTCCTTCTTCTATTCCTTCTTCTGGTCTCTGCTTCTTCCACAATCCTGTTCACCCACAGCTGTTTCATGTTCAAACAAAATAATTAAATTCACAATCAGATGTAGGTCTAAATGTAAAGATAGACTTATCTGACCTAACTTTGCTCTGGTAAAGCAATTACATGTAGTTCTATAACTAAGATTTCTTAATCAAAGGATCTCTAAATATAAGGTGTTTAATAATACACTTCTGAAATGATGGACATATTCAGAACTAATGGTGATGGAATTAAAATTATAAAAGCAAAATATATATACAGCTTTGTATTTAGAATAAAGAACATAAAATTGCATTTTTAATTTGCTATACTAAGTGTTCTTTAACATACTAAGTGTATTTTAACATAATATAAATTTGCTTAGGACCAGTACAAAATGATATTTGCAAAGTAACATGCAGCATTAGGGTAACATGTAATCTAACAAACAAATCCTCCTGCATATGATAGTATAAAACAAAGTTAGACATCTGTTGGAAATGTTTGAAAGTGTTCTCTTGTACAGTCTTTGCGATGGTGTAAAAGGAATAATTTTGACTTTTAACTTTCATTTACACTTTTTGAGCTATAGGACGAATACATGTTCCACTAAGGGATTTAAATAATATAGAAGTGTAGCAAAGCATTTATTTCTGCAAATTAGATAAATGTTGTGAATAGTGCATCTCCTACCACCCTGTGGCAGTTTAGAATCACTGCATATTAGTATACTTCATTAAACTTATTCAGCTTAATTCATACTTCCTTAATTAATTTGCTGATTAAGAATAAAAGAAACCAAACCAAAGGATCCTTAATTAATATTCATATAGTAAATTAGCTTCATAATTATTCACATTTTCAGCAAATATTCTAAATTGTTGCATCTTTATTCAAATTTCTGGTCTTTATTTCACATAGATTATAAGTAATACAGTAGTTTAATTTCAATATAACTTTAAATAATTTACATCTCTCCTGTTTTTATCAGAAAGCACTGGTCACTTCAGGATCTTTAGTACCATGAAAATAAATCCTGCAGTTATGAGGATGTACCATAAATATCTTTCAATGTCAGAAAGTGCTAGTAAAACAATCAAATGCTGTTCTGAAAAAACATATTCATTTTCTAGAAGTAGAGTGAGATCCCACCTGGTATACTGTGTCCTGTCCTATAAGAAGGACATGGACCTGTTGGAGTGAGTCCAGAGGAGGGCCACGGAGGTGATGAGAGGGCTGGACTACCTCTCCTATGAAGACAGGCTGAAAGAGTTGGAGTTGTTCAGCCTGAAGAAGAGAAGGGTCTGGAGAGAAGTTATAGCATTCTTCCAGTGCCTTAAGGGGCCTTCCATGGGGACTCTTCATGTGGGAGTGTAATGATAGAAAAAGGCATAATGGTTTTAAACTGAAAGAGTGTAGATTTAGATATTGGGAAGAAATTAACCTTGAATTCTGTGAGGGTGGTGAGACACTGGAACAGGTTTCCCAGAGAAGTTGTGGGTGCCCCTTCCCTGGAAGTGTTCAAGGCCAGGCTGGATGGGGCTTTGAGCAACCTGCTCGAGTGGGAGGTGTCTCTGCCCATGGCAGGGTGGTTGGAACTCAATGATCTTTAAGATCTCTTCCAATCCAAACCATTCTATGATTCTGTGTAAGTGTAAACTGCACGAGGCCAGTTCTGGAAAGAAAAATCAGCCTGAAGATCTATTACCTGCATTTTGTCATACTAGAACCTTCAAAGCAGAGGTGTTGTCATTTTTCTCTTTAGTTACAGGCTAGGTATTGGAATATTTTAAAAAATTCTGAATACTTGCAAAAGGTTAAGTCATCCATGATATACACCGCTATGCTTACAAGCTTAGAGTGAAATGAAGTGTGAATTTGATATGATTACACAGCTATGCTTACAGAAAAGTAAAGGTATTATTAACTAAGCCACATAGAAAGCTTGAACCGATCCCATTCAAAGGAAGAATCTCCAGCGGTATTAGCAGTGACATTTTAGTTGAATATATTTCAGAGGTAAAAATTGATAGATCTTATTTGTTTTATAGTTACAAAAATAATACAGATTGTTATGATTTCATTCATAGTGTAGCACATCCAAATTCATTATTTGAATGATGAATGATCTGAACAGGTGATGGATATGATTCTATATTTTCTTCTTAAGTAAATTTGTAGCCTTTCTCTCTATGCCCAGTGTTTTCTGTATATGGAGTTTTGTTTAGTTTCATTTGAATACTTCTGTATATTAAATAAAATAAGATTTGTATTCATGTAGAGAGATTTCACTAATGGTTAAGCTGGCTCAATCTGGTGGTTTGTACGTGTGTCTGCATTTGTACTACATATGGTGTGAAACTACCCATGTGTTAAACTGCAGAACAATGTGACAAATTGCATTTACCATGCACCTGTGGCTATCTCACCTGCTTTGTAACCACTGAACCCTGTCCACCAGGATTTATTCTAACATTCCAATTCTCTAAGCAGCTTCGCACAGCATATAAAATACCTAAAAATTGCTACTATGTTGTATTCTATCTCCCCTCCCCCTGATTTATGTTGATGTGAGCTTCAGAAATGGCAAGGAATTGTACCTGTTAACTAATCTGAGGTATAATACGATGTCTATCACAGAGAGAGGAATTTCAGCTTGTCAGTGTTTTTCTGGGTTGTAGGAGCATAGATTGGAATTAGTGTTGCAAAATGGACATCTTGAGATCATTTGTGTCTTTATCATTCATTTTTAAGGGGTGGTTACATCCTTATCTTGCTCTGTTTTCTGCTTTTCCTTTGTATTGTTTTAAGAAATAAGACATTCTCTGCAATTTTGATTTCTGTGTAAAGTCCTCCTGTCCCTTCCATTTATTGCTTTATTATCTTCACAGATATAAACATTCCTTTGAGTCTTGGTGGCAATGGAGTAAAAATTTATTTGTTCCTGAAGTTCAGGAGGAAGAGGATCGTCTTTCAGGTTTTAACTTAATATCCATAGAGGCCATGATGCATCTGAAAACAGAAATGACAATTTTTTTCTTTTTGTTTTTGTATTGTTGTTTCATCATTAGTAAAGACCGATTTCTTATGGCAGTGATCATTCCACTTGATTCACAACCAGTGTTCAGAGAGGTAGAAGAGAAGGATGTATGTATTGATTGATTCTTTATTTTCATATGTATGAGAAACACCAGGTGTTTTTTTAAGGTGGAAGCTCACCCGTTCAAACAAACATGTCTACCTTGCTGAATTGTAGACTCATATAAAATCTCTCTCTTTGTTATTTATATATTTGATAGTCCTGTGAGACAAATACTTCTTTGCAGATGCTATAAAGATCATGCTTTTCTTTATTATCTGCTTAAATATATGGCACTGAGGAAACGTCTCTGAAGTCCTTCCACAGTCTTGTTCCCTTTGCCTGTTGGCCTGCAGCTTGACTTGTTCATACAGCAATAAAGAAGCTATTCTACAGCTGACATAAACTCTATAGGAGTTTGTACTGGTTTTAACTGGGACAGAGTTATTTCATATTAATAGTTTTTATGGAGCTAAGTTTTGCGTTCGGGAGCAAAACAACATTAATAGCAAAGGGATCTTTTAGTTATGGCTGAGCAGCGCTCACACAGCCTTAAGGTCTTTTCTGTTTCTCACTCTGCCCCGCCAGGGAGTTGGCTGGGGTTGGACAAGAGGTTGGGAGGGGACACGGCTGGGACAGCTGACCACAACTGACCAAAGGGATATCGCATACCATATGACATCATGCTCAGTATATACTGCTGGGGGAAGAAGGACGAAGATATATACTTTGAGAGTTATGGCATTTACCTTCCCAAGTAACCATTAGAAATCATGGAGCCCTGCTTTTCTGGAGATGGCTGAACAGCTGCCTGTAAATGGGAAATAGTGAATGATTCCCTTGTTTTGCATCATTTGTATGCATGACTTTTGCTTTATCTATTAATCTATCTTTATTTCAACCCACAATTTTTCTCACTTTTGCCCTTTCAGTTCTCTTCCCAGTCCCACTGGGGGAGAGTGAGCAAGCGACTGTGTGGGGCTGAGCTGCTGTCCAAGGTTAATCCGCAGAAGAAAATCATAGTATTTTCATATTTAACAGGTACAGAACTTAATTGTTCATTACAGGATAGAAATATCTATATCTACTAGAAGACCACACAATCAACATTGTTACACTTGAACCACTACCTACGATTTCTGAGATGTTTAAAAATAATTTATAATGGAAAATTGCTAAATTATGTATGTAGATATTTGTTCTCAATTTCTATGGTGCTTTGTACCACGTCTGAGTTAAAAAGCAAAATGTTATTGTGTGAAAAATTTAGTAACTTCAAAAATGTTTTAACTTCATTATCAAATGAATGTTTTGAGTAAATAATTCAACTCAAGAGACAATCCAGAATCTCTTCAAGTAACAAGTTCAAGTAAGAATTCAAGAGTTTCAAAATTAGGAAATTCAGAAGTTTCTCTGTTCCCAGGTATGATAGTTGATTTCTGATCAGAGTGAAAATCAGACACATCTTTCCATGCTGGAGTATTTCCTAGGTTTCATGTGAAGGAGATAGGCTTACAGATCAGGCAAAAGCTGTGCTGTACTACATATGAATACATAATCATGTTCTAGAGGTGCACTGTCATGTGTTCCGCTGTGGTCTAGACGTAGTCAGAGATTTCTGCTGTTAAATCCCCGTTATTACTTTATTATGTTGTAAGTTTCCATCTTGGTATTAATAATTTTTTTTTTTTCTCTTCTCTAGGCAGATGTTAGGACTGGGGAAAAAATAAGGCTAAAACATGAGGTAAATCTGTAGATCTGTGTAAAATAGCATTGTAGCTATATTTTTCTTAGGTTGTACAAGTAGAAAATATATTGTTACTTCTCAAAATGTTAGAAATAAAAAAAGGGAAAAGAAGTTTGTAGATCCTAAAATACTATCTTTTCCATCTCAGAAAAATGCTTATTTACAATATGTCCTTAATTTGTTTGTTAGTGCTCTGCATAACTGTTATTAATACTTCAATTCCTTTTGGCAGTATTAAATAGAGAATAGGGAATTTCAGTTGACAACATATGTTTAACTAGCTTGTAAATAAAACTTTTTTTGTGGCTCAATGTATAGCAATAGAGAATTTTTCATTGAGATGTCAGGTGGTTAGTACCATAGTTTTATACTTGGAGGGATGCAAACATACGTTTCCATGCAAAGACTGAAGACAATTATAAGAACATTTCTCTTAATAGAAGGTGTGTATGTTGTCCTGATTTGAACCAATTTATTTAGTGTAACTGTTAAATATTGACTGATTTATCTTTTTCTTTTGTCAAATTAGGCATTATAAAGTATTAATGATCAACGTATTACTTTTAAGCCACAGGCAAAAGACAGTTTCTAAGACAGTTTTTCTTAAATGTTTATAGTATCTCAGAATCTCTTTGAATTTTCTAATTATATACTAATTATGTTAATTAATGAAAGAACTCAGATTGATATCAAATATGCTAAATGCATATTCAAACTGAATGTAAAAGGACATGATAATGGAAGCAGTAGTTCAACACAAAAAATCTTGAAGATTTGGGTGGGGCTTTAAGAAGCTAGTTTTCTTTACATAACCAAATTGAACTAAAGAAGCCTGAGCATAAATGAGAATCACTTTCTTAATGTCTACTTTTTTAAGCAGTAAGCAGGATGAGTCTTGTAATTAAAAGGTATTAAGAAGCTGAAAACTACAACCCTATAACAATTCCACTCTCATTCGAAGTAACAGTCATTTTAATCCAGAAGTGACTACTGTGCATTCCATTATCTGTACAAGGAAAGAAGGGAAAAGGGAACAGATATTTGCTATATATTAGGAAACTTGAAAGTTTCTCTGATCATTTAGGATTGTTAAAACTCTTAAAGGCCTCAGGAAGTGAAATTTTTATTCAGCAAATATGTCCTTCTATGGATCTACACACACAAATGATAATTTTTACCTGGAGTGAATTCTAGTTTGTTGTTTGGGTTTGTTTTTTTTTTTTTTTCCTGGTGAGGTAGTTTGCTGTGTTTACCAGAAAGAGACAGTGTTTAAGAAAGGAAAATGGTAAATTAGAGTTTGAGTGTAATGCCTGGGAATTAATAGTTTATTAGAAGGCTAGAAATGCTGATATTAAAGACATACACACTGTGTATTTCATGGTCTCCATTTCATATGAAATCTGAGAAAAAATCTTGAAAGACAAAAGATTCTTTCAGAAAAACAAGGCTCTGTGATTTTGCATAGAGATTTGGAAAAAATGTTGGGAAATTGCTTTGTTATCTATACTTGCAGCTGGAGAGGGAAATTTGCTAACTATGCAGTGAAAGTTGTACAGTTATCTTTCTGAGATCAGGTCAAAGCTAATAGCCATGTTATAATAAGTCGTTACTTTTCAGGTCTTACCAAAATTGAAAAATAAACTGAAATATATATTTTGAAAGGAATCCACATTACAAATGTCTGTATTTACAACTCATGTGATTACTCTAGACTCCTTTGTAGTAATAGAAAGAATAAGGTGTTTGTAAGACAGGATTTATCTTGTCCAAAAGTAGGGATGAGACCAGCTATCTAAAAATGTCTACTTGCCTTCCATTGACTATAAAGGGTGGTCTATAAAGGTAGTCTAGCTCAGGGAAAAGACATTTAAACCTCATACATAAAGTCTAGATAAATGAATTCTTCCATGTGTGACTCATTTGGGACCTGTTGCTGCTTTAGTGCATCTTCTTAATCTTGAATAGAGAGTCATCATTCATTTTGTTAACCACCACAGAATGATGTAAGTCCATTATACTCAGAAAACCAACCACTGAGGCAGAGTAGCTACAACAACGTTGCATAGCACTGCTCTGAACTCTGTCATGTCCCTGCACCTCTAAACCATCTCTGCTGTATACTCTAAAGGATACCTCTTCACTGTGAAAGAACCCAGTTACCTGGGCACTGGTCTAATGTTTGTCTACCTTCAATAAATGCATTTATTCTTATTACAGTCTGCATGAATGGTAGTTTTCTACGGGACTGTTTTGTTTGGTTTGTCTTTTACAATGAAGTAATTCTGCTGAAAAAAAGCCACCCCCCCCTCCCCCCCAGTAGTGTGAATTTGGAAGTAGCTAACTCCAGAGATCACTTTAAAAAGTTGATAACAGATGACATTGCAGTAAATTAATTTCCTCTACTCTTTACAATTATCAGATCTACCTCATCCAGCACAGTAACTTCTAATACCTCCACAAACCCTAACACCAGATCCCAAGGCATGTAACACATCTGTTTTTTCATACTGTAAAAACTGCTTACAGCCCTTCAGGGCTGCATCAAAGCATTCACAACATGCAGACACAATGAAGGATAAAACAAACAAACAAATTTTATCTATAGGTCATAAATATGACCTATTGGCTGGAAGGAAATCTACATTCAAAAGGCATGGTTCATCCACTTTGCTCAAGCCTCAGGCAGAGTAAATGCAAATATGTTCTATCATTCAGTCTCTTGTCCACCTAAGAATTGTGTTGACGTATCCCATACAACATAGAGGTAAGGTTATCCATTTTAAATAGATGTTGGTGTGCCTTGTGCTGTTGGCTGTGTCATAGTTTCTCTTCAAGAAAGCAAGAGGGTTGTCTTCAGAAGGAAGCCACTGAAAAGAAGTGCTTAATGCAAACAGTGGTAGGTCCAAGATCCTGCTGTGAAATAGTGTGACAATTTGACAGAAAGTCATACATGTGAACCTCCACAAGAAGAAACAGACACTTTTCGGACTCATCTACAGTACAATGACTAGTTGTCAGGGAGCAACAAGAATGGGGCTGATCCAGAAACAAGGGGAGCCAAGAGGGACCCCAGTGCAATGAGTGCTTCGACCAATGGGACACAGTCCCATAGGACCTGAACACAGCTGGCACACTCAGGGGCCACTAACAACCTTGCCACAGTAAGTGGTGCACCAGGGACAGAGTCCTGGCCACCCATTCAGAAATAAGAGGAATCAAGGCCAGAGATAGGGCTATAATATATATCTAAGGTCCATTCAGAAGGCAGAGACAGAGACTGGGCTGTAGACTCACACAGCATCACTTGGACAGGGCCCGATAGTCCTGAGCTGTGCTGAAATGGGGCCCCAGGCCATGGGCAGGGTAGAGGGAAGCATCAGGGTAGTTTGGGCAGGGACCATGAAGCCTGTGAGTGTCCTCAGGGCCTCAACAAGTAGAGAAATCTTTCAGAATATAGACATGTAAGACCAAGCCTCACCAGCCTCTGTCTGGGAACAAAATTGAAATCTAGATATTTAATTCCCTTTATGAGAAATCTCACTGCTAAATTTTTATGTGAAATCTCATCTCCTCTAATTCCTTTGTCTTAAAAATATTGAAGCCTATATACCCTCTGAGGAAAATAACAGATTTTATATCCACAATGGACCCATGAGCCTAGGCTGCGGAGTAGCAAGAATCCAGACATGCTGTCATAGCCAGAGTTTCCTTTGCTAGAGTTTCCTTTAGGCAGAGGCCTATCTTCATACTGGTTTTCTGTTTTCTTCTGTAAAAGTACTTATCTCTTTCCATTGAATCTATGAGCAGTGTGAACACTTCATATAGTCTGTTTGGATCATTCTACTGATGCTCAGGCTTTCAGTTGGAAACCTAAAATAAACAATCCAGATTTTCCTGTACTGCAGATATTATAAATTGTGTGGGCTGTTACAAAGTTTGGTGAAGACAAAGATAATCTCTTGTTTGGAATCATGCATCATAATGGGTTTTTTGAATGAATAAATGGTGGACCATTTGAAAGCTCAGATAATATTCCACTTCTGTAACAAAATTATTTGGTTGTATCAAATTGCTGTAGACTAAAAAAAAAAAATAATTGGCAAGGCAATATTATAAGAAAACAGTCATAGTTACACCATTACCTGTCATATGTGTGGTCTTGCTGTTATGAGTCCTACATTTCTTTACCTTATTCTCTTACACTTCTATAGCCTATGTTTTGAAGGATTTCCTGTTCCATTTTCTTTTAATCTCCCACTTGTGTGCTATGTAAACCACTATCTTTGCTACTGGCAAGAACACTTTCATGTTACACAGCTGCTGCTTCTGTTATTACTACAATTTGCTCTGTAACCTAGTTCTTTCTGGTTTTGAGTTTGCATGAGGATCATTTACTTTGTTTACTTCAGTGCTGCATTGTTTCGTATGTTTGCCAGCTTGTCTTTTGATCATTATGACATAATTGCTATTTGTGGCAGTTCAGTGGATATACTTGCCACTTATCACCTTATTTTGTTTCAGTCATGCTACCCATGTTTGTTTTTCATGGTACTTGCATTTACTTCTCACAGTTACAGTTGTCAAAGCCTCTTAGGCTTCCTGTTCATCAGCTTTCTTGTATTTATTTTATTTATATAATTTTTAAAATTTGTTGCAACATCGAGAGGGTATACTAATTTTAGAGAGAGTCTGACAAGGAAGGGGAAGAGGAGAGGAGAGTGAAGAGGATGATTTTTTTTACTATATTTCAAATCTGAACACTTTCTCTTCCCATTCTGGGCGCTCAGGAATCTTTGTCTTTTTTCATTTATAATTGTAAAGGCATAAATCTTTACATCCAGTGAGCCAGGTAGTCAAAGTAATGCCGAAAACACTTTAAACTGAGAATTCCTAAACTATATAGTATTTGACTAACATTATAGAAAAATTGTCAGAGGTTAAAATGTTATTTATTAAAAATTGGTAGACAGCGCTGAAGGATGCAGAATTGAAAGCAACATAAATTCATAAAAAGAACGGAAATTATATAATATTGATAGAAAAAAAAGGAAAAAAAACATCACCAACAACAACAACAAAAAAAAGGAAGACAGACCACAAGCTATTGAAATGTCACAAATCTTTACAGTATGTTTGTTGCTCCAGAAATGTTTTCCATTCAACTTAAAAGGTGTGGATAAACTGTACATGGATACACAACTTTCAGGAACTGAAAAGGATAATCATGTCCATATATTTAGGGCTGTCTCTCTATGGACTGTAATAAGAATTATAAAGACTGACACAATAGGTCTAATCTAGCTAAAAGTCAGTGTCTTTTCCTGAAATCCTTAAAAAAAAAGAATGTTCAATATATTCACCTACTTGAGCTCCACATTGTGTAACCCAAGAATACTTTCTTGTGAAAAGGAAATGCATGAACTTGTGGCTCAGAAGAAGATTGAACTTATTTTCCAAGGATACATCCTAGTTATGGTGCTTACAGCTTTCCCTCTTGTCCTTGTCAGACTACAGAAGTAAAATATCTCAGCCTCTATTTGTACTTCATGTGCTCTAGGCCTCAATCTCCTCAACCTTTGTTGGATCCACTCCAATCTTAGGGTGATATTTGTGATCTTTGAAAGGTCTCCGTCATTAGGGTTCCTAATGAAGGGAAAAATCCAGCTGTCACTGTCATCTTCAAGGAGAACAAGTCGGAATCTGAGGAACTACAGGTCAGTCAGGCACATCTCAATTCCTGGGAAGATTATTGAATCATAAAATCATTTAAGTTGAAAAAGACCTTTAAGATCATTGAGTCCAACCATTAACCTAACATTACCTTGGGAAAAGGGACCGACACCCACCTCATTACAATTTCCTTTCAGGTAGTTGTAGAAGTTGATAGGTTTACCCCTCAACATCCTTTTTTCCAGACTAAACAACTGCAATTACGTCAGCTGCTCCTCATAAGACTTGTGCTCTAGACTCTTCGCCAGCTTTGTTGCCCTTCTTTGAACATGCTCCAGCACTTCAATGTCTTTCTTGTAGTGTGGGGCCCAAAATTGAACACAGTATTCGAGGTGTGATCTCACGAGTGAAAATCCTCTTGGAAATCATTTCAAAGAAAATTCTCTTGGGAGAAGGTGTTTAGGAACAAGTCTCTGTATGGATTTACTAAGTTCAAATCACACCAAAACAACCTGATTTCTTTCTATCATGAGATGCATGCCTGTGGGGACAGAAATGGATATCACATTAAAGACATTAAAAAGGTCTTTGACACAGGCTCACATAGTATTCTGGTAGCCAAATTAGTGACATATGGTCTAGATAGTGAAATGTACAGCAGCTGATGGACTGCTGGGTTCAAAGGGTTGGGATGAAGTGCACACACAGAAAATTCTCAGATGATACTAAATTGGGAAAGTGGTTGATACACTGAAGAGTAGGACTGCTGTTCAGAGAGACCTCAATAGGATGCAGAAATAGACTGACTGGAATGTCACAAAATTCAGCAAAGGAAAATGCAAAGTTCATCTCATGGGAATAATTGCGTGCATCAGTAAAGGCCTAGGGTCAACTGACAAGAAAGGAAATTTTTAGAAAATTGCTTCTTGTCTTGATGGAAAAGTTGGACTTAAGCCAGCAGTGGGCCTTTGAGGCAGGGAAGGGCAGCTGTATCCCGGGCAGTACTAGCAAGAGGATCGACAGTAGCTGTAGGGGAGTGATCTTTCCCTTCCATTTGGTACGTGTGAGACTGCATTTGAAGTGTTGTGTTCAACAACATGTGGAATTTGGCCTCTCCAGTACAAACTGGAATGAGTCCAATGGAGTACTGGAGCTCAAGAGGCTGGAGCACACAATCTATGAGGTGACAACTGGCTCTGTCTAGCCTTGAGAAGACTGAAGAGAGATCTTATTGCTGTCTACAACTACCCAATTGGACATGATAAAGATGATGCAGATTTTAGCAATTCACAATGATGGGTTAGGAGGCAAGCTGTATGAAGGGAAATTTCTAATACATATAACGATTTTTTATTATTATTATTATTATATTTTTTTTACCCAAGATGAGGTTGGTTGGACAATGGAACAGGCTACCCAGGGAGGTTGTGGACTCTATGACCGAAGATATTCAGAATGGGGTTGGATGAGACCGTAAGCAATCTGAACTGTGTTGGCTGAGATGCCTGGCATATGTTGGCTGTGCTTTGAGTGGAGTTTTGGACTCCATTACATGTAGGACACCTTCCATCAGAAAATATCCTAAGATTTGATGATATTGTGTTGAAGAGATTGCTTATTCTACTTTGATGACCTTACTCAGAATGAACTACCTGCACCAGTATTCTGCTGGTTTCTGGTATATTCTTGAGAATATACAGTGTCAGAGACCCTGCAATATCTTAGTAATCAGCACTCAACAAAGGTAGAAACTTGTCTTTTTCCTGACAAAATTTTAATCTATTTCTCCAGAATATTTCTTCTCTGTTATGTGAATTTTAATGCTGTTCTCCAATATTTATACAGTTTTTCCCCCAAATGCAGTTTTCAAACCAAATTAGCCTTTATTTACAATAACTTAAATCTGATAACCACAGAAGAATTCCATGGAAAATAATAGAAGTTATGGCTTCCAAACCATCAGAAAACATTCAGAACCATCCAGAATTGGTTATTTCACTTTTTCTCTGCGTGGGAGTGCATTACTCCACTATCTTTCAAGTGGAGAGTTGTTTGTGTGTGTGTGTGTGTATTGTCTAGCCAACATTCCTTTAGTGTTATACCAATATTTCTTGCCCAGTCCATGATATAAATGGAGAAGATCATTTAATGTATCTGAACACAAAAATAAACTTTCCAATTCAGACTAATATAAGTTTAACAAGTTTTATCTATCTGAAACAGGTAGTTTAAGAGTGATCTGTAGGAATAATGGCAAGTATGAACTTGTGGTTGGAAAAAGAGAATAACTCTTCAAAGATGGAGATAATAAATTTCTACCGTAATTGTGTTTTCACTAAGATTTAATCTATACAAAATAAGCTATTTCAAAATGGTCATTGACACTTTCTTCCAAGATCTTTATTTTTCCTGTTTACCTATGAACTGGATTGTCAAGATATTTTTATATCTGTAAGTTCAGATAAGCCTTCAGGAAAGTTAGATAGACCTAACTTAAAATTACATGTCTGTGGTATGAAGTTTCTCTGCCAAATTCATGAAGATCTTAGTTTCATGCATACTACAGCACTGGGCTGAGGAGCAAGGATGTGAACTAACAAAACATACTTGTTTAGCATGTTCTTCCCATGAACTTCCTGGAACCCATCAAAAGTAGATGTTGTTCATTATAAAACACAAGTTAGAAATAAAATCCTCAAGTACAAGTAAGAACAGTATGTCAGATCTCCCTTTTAGCAAAACAGACAAACTAGTCAAGAATATATAAGTAGTCTTCACAGCATCCTACCTGTACTACTGAATCTTTATGTTGGCATATCATTGGAACAGCAACAAAACAATATTACAATGTGGCAATGTTTTTAGCTTCAGCTGAGATTAATAATGTCTTAACTTTTATCTAGAATTAATGTTGTAGCAGAAGAATAAAGGTAATTTTCTATTGGCTTTATCAAGTGGTTCTTTGGCTAATATTGAAAACACCTGTGCAGATACTCATTAAAACACACTTGCAGAAACCGTGCTATTATGAAACAACTGTGAATACAAGTCTAACATATTTGTAATGCCCTGACCTAGGGAACTCTTTAGGGAGCTGTCAAAATCTGTTTAGGATTTTCAGAACAATGACTGTATATTAGATATATCTGAGAAGTCTACATAACCAGAAAAAAATCCTGGCAAACAATAGCTAACAATATTTTTCACTTCCTCTTCAGAGGACATATTTCAACAGTGAAACAAATACCCACATGCTGATTTTTATCCAGTAAATCCTGGTTATTTGGAACAAGCAGACAAAAGCCCATAGAACTAAATTAATGTATGAGAAAAAGGGAAATTTCTCATGAGCAATGTAAGTTTTAAAAATTCTCTTAATATCCTTATGGATTAAGAAGAATTAGCATATATATTGTGGATAATGGACTACTAAAAGCTTTGTAAAGAAGCCTTTTTATTTTCCATGTACATGAATACTTCAAAACAAGGTCTGAAAATTTATCTTGACTTCTTTGAGTTACAACTTTATCTCATGACTATTTTCAGTCTTTTCTGAAAGAACATAAGTCAGTGAATCAGCAATGAATGTGTTATACCTGATTTCAGTAATGATTTCTATAAAGACAGTCTTTATGTACTACTGTGTCAATGATGTATTTTAAATCTATAAAAGTGAAATTATATACTTCACTGTAAAGAATGTATTGATGTATTTAATATTCAAAAATTTAATTAAGTAAAGTTATAGATAGCTGTGTCAATTTTAAAATAAAGGGGCAATACCCGTTACTAAAAAAAAGAATTACATTAATTATTTCTAAGATAAATTTTAATAAAATTATGTTTTATGATATGAGATAAGAATGATACTAAATATTTTTGTTAAAGTATAAATATACTCTGAGGAGACCTGTTGTTGTTTTGTTTATTTATTTGTCATGCAAACTAATATAAGGAAATTTTAAAGTAGTCCTATGAGTATTACATGTGTACAGTAGAAGTAACAGAAAAATGTGGCTAGTATATGCATTATTGAAGACTACTTTGATAAGAGCTTCCTCGAATATTTTTTCTCTTCAATTCACCACCTTTTCATGTTAATGTCCTTAGAAATGTAACTTCAGTACTTATGCTGTTACAAACTTTTCAACAAGTAGCCATAAATAATGCATTAGTGGCAATATTGTTCTAATAACTTATTTAGGGTATAATTAATTCACAGCTTTAGGCATATTTAAATAAGGGTGTGCTTTTAAGTTTGTAGCTTTCAACTGAGCTTGTCTTAGGCTGGTAAACATGACAATCTAGGGGAAAAAGGCAAAAAGAACACAAGACAAGGAAAAAAACCCACAGTTCCTGTAGTCTCATTTTAGAAAGCCTAATCTGTAGGAAACATATGCTGCAAAATAAATTACCTGAAATATCTGAGCCTACACAGCAAATCTTTTTCACCCCCTCTTTAATTTGCTAGCAAGTTTGTAATAGCCATCTCTGGGTTCTTCTTTGCTATTCCCCAATTCCTGCTTTTCATGCAGAGGAGTTAATGGGGTTATAATTTCATAATTAAAGCAGATAATTTTAATTTCTCTGATGACTCTTTATTATGATAATCTTGTTAGGATTATGGTGTTCATTTGTTGCTGCGTATCATCATTTGGCTTTTGTAGAAGCTGTCTGTGCTACTGAGCCACTAAATAATTAAACAAGCAGAACATTCCAACCAGCAAAGTCTTGGTGTTAATGGAAGACCAAAGTCAGAGTTAACTCTCTGTAAACCTATTAAGGGATTCAGACAGAGAACATACCACAGATTTACTGTCAGTCATCAAATACGAGCTAAAGCTTCATTAACTGAGTATCTCATTTCACATTTAATGAAGAGCTGGCCTTCTAGATTGGACAACAGTGTAGACTTTCCTTGGATAACAAAATGAAATGCTTCTGAACTATTTAGTTAAGCATGAAAAGATCAATAGCAGGCCCAAGAAGGAAGATCGTAGGGATGAACGTCTGACACGTAGTTCTGACTGAAATGCTGCCTCAATTGCTTTAGCTGTCTCTGCAGTATAGGATCATGCATGTTTGAAACTGAAGTGAATCATTCACTTTCATTTTGTTGCTGCTGAGTTTGTATGCACATGGCTACCCTTTACATTAAATCAGAGACAGTTGAAATAATAAACCTGGTACATTGTAGTGTGACAATACATGACTATGCTCTATACACAGAGAGCGCCTTTGGAAGTGTTAAATATATTGTGTCAGTATAACTGCTTCTATTTATTTAAAGGCTTTTTCAGAGTAAACACTTGGGTGATTTTTATGAAGCTACTTTTACAGCTTTTATGTTTATGGAGACATAAACCACAGAAAATTCAAGCCTTCCAGACACATTATCTGTCTCTTCTCTAATGTGGGATGTTTCAGATGAGTCAAATTTTTATTCAAAAAACATTTGAAACTAAATTATCCTGTCTTTCTAAAAGGGGATAGGGAGAGACATAGATTAAGAAAATTTGGTGCAATAGTAAACATTTTGGCTTTGGAAAGCTGGACAAAATCAGGATAGATATTTTCAAGTCTGGTGAGAAGAAAACATTGTAGAAATTCTGGGATGGCTTTTCTGCATTTATAACGTCATTGCTATAACAAATGGAAACATTTTTTTGGGGTGTACAAAGTCACCAAGATTTTAAATAAAACTACTGGCATGATGTTTTTAATAAGTTCATAATGAAAGGAAAAATATTGCTACTTAGAATTAAAGAAGTTAAACATATTTTTAGGACAAACGTAGCATTTGATAATATGATAAGCTAATACATTTTGAATAAACAATATAGTTGGTATTGTAATTTTAGTACATCAAGAGCAACAGCTTTGCCTGATGTAAAGTCTATCCTTTGGTAATGTGGTAACTGGATGTAGTTTTCACTTTTACCAGCCTGCACTTGGAGCTGTATTCCAATGGAATTACTCTAATGAGTTTACAAAGCAAAAATATTCACATAAGCAACATTTTTTTAAGCATCAAATGAATTTTCTTGACTATATTTACGCGTGAACATAAAATAATTGAAATTCAACAAAGAAACATACCAGAAAAAAAATTAAGCTGGAGATCATGCCTTTTAACTAGTGCAAGTCTTACATGTTATGATAACAGAAGTTCTGGTCATTTTGTTAGTTTCTTTCTGAGCTTCTTGTATTTTAAGAATCTCAGCATTTTTCATGCTCCTAATGAGGCTACCAAGTGGCAGTATTTATTTCTGTCTTGAGGACGCTATATCTTTTCCTGTGTAAATCTAGCTTCTGTGTGGATCTGCTATTCATTAGCCATAAAATAAATCTGCCAGTGATTCCACAAATTAAGAATGAGAAAATGGAAAGAGGGAATCTTTTCTTATAGTGGGGTTTGTTATATAAAAATTTGTATTAAAGATATTGTGACTACTCTGCATATAAGGATTCTTGTCCGGGAAGGGCAATCTCCAGCCTGTGAAATAACTGGTATCGGGATCATAGGTAATAAAGACTGAATATATTTGTCCTGAGTGTTGGTAATCCACCATGCTGACTTCTGCTCCATTATACATAATGTTTCCTCATGTGGATCCTTAATTAAAAAAGAAAATATCTTCTAAAAAGAGATACCTATCTCCCATATTATATACATTACAACCAAACGGGCAGGAGCAGGTCTTAAGAGTAACTGCTTATCTGACCAAGAAAAAGAGACCTGTAAGAAGGGCCAGAAAGGAAACTGCATCTACCAGTGCAGCTTCCCTGAATTATATGCAGAAAGAGACTAATTAATAAATGAAGACAGAAAAAATAATGCTTTTTTGGTTGTAGAGCTTTCATTCTGGAGGCTGTTTAGGATTCTCAGGGTGTACATTGTGTCTCTTATTCCTGGTATGGCTTCCTCAAATGACCTTAGCATCAAGGCTGTGGGGAGAGAAATAGCCACAAAGGAATGGTACAAAAAAGTACATAGAGAAGACTGGATTTTATCCATCAAATTATTTTCATCTACACTAAATGATGCTTGTATAAAATAATAACACATTTCTGACAGATTTTATCCTTATTTGATAGGGCATGTATCAAGTGACATATCCAATCACAATATCTGTCTATCAGATAATAAATGCTTTGCTCTTAAAGGCAGATTATGACACCCTTATTCATGGGAGTTAGAATTGAAATTAGGAGGAATTCTCAAGGTGCAGACTATTCAGCATGTATAAGTGAAACAGACTTGTGGATGATAAATTCTCTTAGCATGAAGGCTAATTGGCAGAAACAAGACTTGATAATTTTTTATATTATTTATTTAAAGTCATACAAATGATTAACCATTAAACTCTACTTAGCTTGTAACTGCAGGAAATCCTGTGCCTGCAGGAACAAAGTATCCAGAACTATCACTATGTTTTCTTGTATCCTTAAAAAAGGTGTCTGGGTGTCTGGAATACTACCTTTAAGACATCTACCCATGTCTTTGGGTAATGGTTTGTGTTCATAATTCTGAACAAATAAATGAGGATTTTGATTTTGCAAAGACAGACAATGAGGAAATTACTTTGAACATAAGATAATGGGATTTAGTTCTACATTACCTGTAAAAACAAGTTTAATATGCAAGTAGCAGAGCAATAACTGGACAGAAAAAAGAAAGTCAACCAGAAGGTTAACAGGGGAGCTCACTGTAACCTGGGCTTTCTGTGATTGCTACTGCAAGCCTCCCTCTCACCTAGAGTGAGGGAAGCTCCTGTTTGGCTAATCCAAGACTCAACTCAGATGTGGCTCCCTGACCTTAGCTCAGAGTATTGTTGAAGGCCTGTCAAAAAGTCTGTTGACGGCTAAGAAATGCAAAAATTATAGAGGGAGATACGTTTCTATGTTAGACAAATCTATTGGGCTGGATCTGATAGCCCAAGAGAGATGAGGGTGTGGCAGCCCCATGTCCTCAGTTCCAACTAGTCATGAGGCTGAGCATGGATTCCTGGTAAACATGTACACAGCGCACAAATATACACTGTGTTTATATGTATATACAGGGTTGTCCACACAGATCACAGGCATAAACACAACACCAAAAACCTTATCCTACTCCCTTCTCTTCATGAGCAGGATAAAGGTCCATTACTGGGAAATATTTATTGGGGTGTGTGTGTATATATATATGTACATAAGTACAATGTGGATCCCTCCAGCAGTTGGGCCCAGACACTCATTCTGTCCAGTATATGCAACTGAATCCTAGTCTCTTCAACTACTAGAACCTTGACATAGGTGGCTCTGAGGCCACAGCCCCACTCTAGTTGTTGGTACAGTCTCATTCATGCATGCACGCATGCACATACATAAATAGCTGTTTGAGACTCCTCTGGTCCCCCCAGAGTAAACTGCCATCATAGTTTCACCCTTAGAAGCACGAGCACACAGATGGGCCTTTCCCCTTGAGAGTTCCTTACCCCATAGTCTCTTCAGGAGCTGCTCAGGACTCCTTTGGTCTTCCCAGTGTCCAGCTCCTCTGATGGTCTTGCCTTTAGAATTAAAACCACTTGTCTGGCTTCCAAGTCACTTCACCTACTTGCTGGCTAGTGCTGCTTTGATATTTGGTAGCTATCTGACACTCCCTTACATAGTTGCACTCACTTGAATGGGCTTTGTTTCCCAAACTTGATATTACTGTTCTACATTTCAATATGGGATGTGAAAATGTATCCAATAATGTTGTTTTCCGGCACACATGTTTTTCTTCCACAACTGTACCTCTATTCCTAAAAGTACCCCTTGAATTTTTGCCAGAAAAACTAGGAGGCCATTACTTTGCAAAGCAATATTACTTTGTAATTTTCTGTTTGTCTTGCCAAAATATCCAACAACAGTAGTTTTCAGGCATTTTTGACATTTCTGTATTTATTTTTTCTCTTTCCATCTAATATTTATTCCCAAAAGGAAATTCATAAAAACATATTAACACAATTTAGAAGACTATTACCTCCCTTTTCAGAGATGGGGGGAAGGAATTCTGTGATTCTGTGGATGTCATCCAGAGGCACCTGGATGGGCTTGAAAGGTGGGCCTGTGCAAACCTCGTGAAGTTCAACCAAGCCAAGTGCAGGGTCCTGCACCTGGGACATGGCAATCCCAGGCACAAATACAGGTTGGGCAGAGAATGGCTGGAGAACAGCCCTGAAGAGAAGGACTTGGGAGTGCTTGTGGATGAGAATCACAGAATCTTGGAATGATATGGGATTGGAAGGGATTTCTGGAGATGATTTTGTCCAACCCCATCAGGTACAACTAGAGCAGGTTGCACAGGAACGTGTCCAGGTGGGTTTTGAATGTCTCCAGAGAAGGAGACTACACCACCTCCCTGGGCAGCCTATTCCAGTGTTCTGCCACCCTCAAAGTAAAAAAGTTCCTTCTCATGCTTTGGTGGAACTTCTAATACTCAAATTTGTGCCCATTTCCTCTCGTCCTATCCCTGGGCACCACTGAAAAAAGACCATGCCCATCGTCCTGACACCCTCCCTTTAAGTATTTATAAGCACTGATCAGATTCCCCTTCAGTCTTCTCCTCTCTAGACTAAAAAGAGCCAAGTCCCTCAGCCACCCCTCGTAAGATGGATGCTTCAGGCCTCTAATCATCTTTGTAGTTCTCTGCTGTACCCTCTTCAGCAGTTGCCTGTCCTTCTTGAGCTGGGGAGCCCAGAACTGGACACAATATTCCAGATGGGGCCTCACCAGGGCAGAGTAGAGGG
>JAOTQQ010000001.1:168359125-168394458 GCA_026546715.1 Gallinago undulata
CCATCCAGCCTGGCCTTGAACACTTCCAAGGATGAGATGTCTTATCACAAAAACACTTTACACCCTGCTCTGAAGAAGTGAAAAAGTTCAGTGAAAAAGTTTTAGAATTATATTCACTCTTCTGCTGAGCTACACTTTCTCTGATCATAACAATATCCTTTATTGAGATGTTCAAGATACCATTACCATTTGTTGAACGTTTTCTAAAAGACTTAGTATCTTTACCAAAAATGAGTGTGTAACATTTTACCTCCTTTGCACTGTGATTAATGCCTTTCTTAGTGAATGTGTTTCTTCACTGACCTACTAATTGTTCTACTTTACATAAGTTTTTTCTTTTAAAACTGAAGAAACTGAGCTCTTCGATCCATGCTCCTGTGTATGTGCTCTAATATAGCTAACTCATGGAGAACATACCTGGAATGGCAGTAATACAAATAATGATAGGAGGTTTTCAAAGTCATTTCCTCTAATAACCATACCTAACATTGCTTTTGAACTACTAAAAATTGTCATGCCATTGTTATCTATTCTAAAATACTGTTTCATGCTTTCTCTATTAACATAGTATTTCTGGATGCTTCTGATGCAATGACATTGTAGAACCAACTCCATCTGCAGAGTAAGGACATTGTTTTATACATTCTGGTGTGTGTGGGTTTTTTTTTTTTTTTTCTGGAAAATAGATTGACTTCTCAAATACAAAGACACAAGATTTTCTATACTTATCATGGTCCTTAGTGGCATTTTTTTACACTGACTCTAAACCATAAGGCAGGCTATGTGCAAAGTTAAATTCAGGTAACCACTCTCAGATGTCTATTTTAGAGACAATTGAAGTAACATATGACATTCAGCCTTCTTTGCCTGTGTGAAATCTATATGAAGAAAGCCCAACCAAGTAAATAAAAACCCCACAAAACAAAGAAACAGGAAAAAAAATATAGAAAAAACTTGGACCACCCTACCCTCCCCACAACCTATTGTTATTCCAAGAAGAAAAATTGAATCATCTGATTTAAAATATCAGTTCAATACCACAGCTAATTCTTGGTTCAATGTCTGTAATTTTTGCTATACTGTTCTGATAAACTGTTGATGTTTTATTAAGTGTTTTATTTTCTTTGCTTACCTTCTGATAAAAGAGACAGTGAGAGAAAATTTAGAGATTAGACTCCACAAAGAAGAACAAGCCTATACGTCCTGTAATGTCTATCAATGTATTGTTTGCCAGATGAAGATGCAGATTTTGTTACATTAAGTAGCTGCCACTCACAAAACATTTTTATCAAGCTAAAAATTTATTAGAGAATCAAAGACATTTCCTGAAATAGCAGTCACATCCAATAAGGTACAATGATCAAATTGCATTTAAAGAAGCAACACTGCAGATGCAGACACTTGCTAAAGTAATCCAGCTAAAATACTGAAAAAGTACAATGACAGGGTGCTACTTAATGCATTGATTTCTGCATTCTGTACTAGGACACACAAGATGGGACTGTAATTCAAAAGGTACTGTCTTTGCCCACATGCAAGCTGGGAACTTTGTAGTAGACATGTGAAATGTGTAGATTCAAAAGCTCTGATAAATGATGTTTTATGCATTTATTTTGGTCCATATGTATACAGGAGAAAAAATTATTCTGGTCAAATGGGCATAGAAATTTTGCGTATATTTTTGTATTGTATAAAAAAGTAAATACTTGTACTTTTACTTACCACCTCTGAGCAAAATCTGAGAACAATCTAAATTCTGTTTCTGGCATTAATTTTGAAAGCTTTTTCTATCCAGTACTTCTCATTAAATCTCTCTTAACCAATAGAATTATATAAGCAGGAAGAAACCCTGTAATTTTAATAACTTTTATTGTACTGCAAACAGCTGAGTCTGTGTTTCATGCAATCATTAAGATCTAATTAAAAACACAAAACGTCTTTTTCTTCTCATATCTTTTTGAGCACTTAAAGATAAATTGTGACTAAGTGAATTAAAAAAAATAATCAGAAGTTAAAAAGCTTCTTAATTCTCAAGTCTCTGTTCATAAATATGCCATATAGTTAACCATATTGTTTACTACTCTTTGTTCAATGAGGAGGAATTATGTGCCATCACATAAAGCTCTAGTGTCTTTAACACTTCTTACTGTTTAGTAATCAAAATGACCATCTGCTTGCTTACTAATGTTTTCCAAGTAAACAGGAATATTTCAATTGACAAACAAACCAATAGAAAAGCAAACAAATAAAAATATTTTTAAACACATCCTCCCTATCGCTCAATAGCATGGACAGAACATACATAAACTTGTGCTTATATAGATTTTATGTTTTGGTTTTTTTACTTAAATTCGAATAAATTGGCAAGCTTTTTTTTCCTGAAGTTTCAGTACAGTTAGAAAATCATTTTATAATTAAGCCATTAAGCTATAAAAGAAGGAACACAATGAAATTCTCAATTTTCCTTTAATTTAATGCAAAATAAGTGAAGCTGTGTTTGTAATAGTATTAGTTGATTAAAATCTTCATGGCACATACAGTTGGTTCTGTGGGGTAGTTTAGAAACATCACAGATCCATAAAATACATTATCTAGTCAGGAAATACAAACAAAAACATGGACAAATAAAACTAAAAGTAAAATTTGACAAAAGGAAATGTAAACATAGAAATTAAAAAATTCCTTGTATGTACTCTCCTGGGAACTAGCCCACATTGCTAGAAAAACGCAAAATGTGCAAAAATGACAGTTATGTTGCAGTGTCATATAAAAAGCAAACACTAAGGGCTCTCCAATTCTCATGCCTCCAATTCACTGTCATCACATTGCTGGACTGCTGTGGAATGGTTAGATTGCAGAAGGGGATCAAAAGAGAAAGAAAAAAAAATTAAGATAACAGAATATAAGATAAATGAATGATGAAGACAAAAGTAATGATTCAAATTGCAATCTGCGTACAAGCTTTTACTCAGTGGACCACTACTAGCCCTTACCCATTTTTGGTACAATATGTCTACATTTCTTACTTCTTTCTAAACATTATTCCTCCAGTTAACTCTCTTAAAAATGAAACTCTGCATCTAAACATGCTACAATTGTTCCATGATTTGTGATAAGCAGAATTTTATTATATTAATAGAACTGATTTTTTTTATGTCATTAACCCCCCCCCTATTCTTCTGTGATCTTTACTTATGCTAGGTCATTACCCCTATTAAGCGAAGTCAAACATGAAAATTCTCATAGCAAGGGGTATTTGTTTAAATAAGAGTTTCAAATACAGCACCAATACAAGTTAGGCGTGGATGTGTTGAAGACAATTTCCGAAGAGAAAGATCTGGGGGTCCTGGTAGACAGTAAAATGACAATGAGCAAGCAGTGTGCTCTTGTGGCCAGGGAGGCCAACGGAATCCTGGGCTGCATAGGGAAGAATGTGGCCAGTAGATTGAGGGAACTCATTCTCCCCCTCTACTCGGCACTGGGGAGGCCACAACTGAAATACTGCATTCAGTTCTGGGCTCCCCAATTCAAGAGGGACAAGGAGCTACTGGAAAGAATCCATCGAAAGGCAACACGGTTGATTCAAGGATTGGAGCATCTCCCTTACGAAGAAAGGCTGAGATAGCTGGGACTCTTTAGTCTTGAGAAGAAAAGACTGAGGGGAGACCTTATTAATGCCTATAAGTATCTAAAAGGTGGTTTGAAGGAGGAGGGAGCCAGACTCTTTTCAGTGGTTGCCAGAGAGAGGATGAGGGGTAACAGGCATAAGTTGGAACATAGGAGGTTCCACTCAAATATGATGAAAAACTACTTCACGGTGAGGGTGACAGAGACCTGGAACAGGCTGCCCAGGGAGGTTGTGGAGTCCCCTTCTTTGGAGATTTTCAAGACCCGCCTGGATGCAGTCCTGAGTAACATGCTCTAACATGCTCTGGGCAATCCTGCTTCATCAGAGGAGTTGGACTAGATGATCTCTACGGTCCCTTCTAACTCTAATAATTCAGTGAAATTCAGTGAAATTCAGGGAAATTTCATTTGGTTCTACTGTAGTCTTCATGTGAAACCAAGAATTTGGAGTGCAGGCAACAAATATTTTCATTTCTAATGTTACGCTATTTTAAAAGGGTTCCTTCTTCAAAAGATAAAATAAGCTAACTAAAATATATTATTTGTTTATAAAGAATGCAAAATAAGTGAAACATACTTCGGAAATAAAATGTACTCTGTAAATTGGTAAATAAAAGATAAAATCATTGTAAAGTATACATTATACACAGATTGTAATTATATATGTAAAATCAATTAGTATTATTTTCAATATAGATTTTATGCATGTAGTTTGTCTGTACTGTAGACATTCTTCAGGTTTTTTATTGAAGAAATGCCTTTAATTTGCTCACCTCAAAAAATAGATTTCTGATATTTCAGTAATATGCATTTTGTATAAAGAGAATGAACCCCATCTAGTACTAACTTCTATATCATGCCTGGGAACCATCAGAAAAAATATTAATTGTCCTGGTCAATAAGTTCCAGGACCTGAGAATACACTCTGACAGTAATTAATTTAATAACAGAGATATGGCCACACTAGACCTTTATCTCACTCAGTGTTGAAGTAGACGACAAGATACGGCTCACTTATGGTTTGTTCTATACATTTAGCCATTTCCCAGAGACAGTAAACACTCCTCAGACTAATCATGCACTGCAATGACACTAAATAAGATATGCAAATGTTTTTATAAGATGAGGACACTAAGCATTTCAAAGGCGCTTATGTATTCAATGAGGAGTTAACTTTTCACTTTTCTCTTTCTCAATCTAGTAAGCTTTGCAGCTATTCATTTGCATGATGGTCTGTTCTTCGTTAACAATGTTGTAAAACAGCCCCATGACGACCAGGTTTGGCCTCCACTTAAAATTAACTAACTAACTAACTAAATAAATAAATAAAGCTTTGGATTTGAACTCCATTTGATTTTATAATTCTTCTGCATTCCCTAATTTTTTGTAGCCTGGGAAAGCATCTTATCCAAGAGGTAATTATACAAATACTGCTGATGTTGCTACCTCTTCAGTGATTTCAGTGATGTATTCAGAAAAGGTCTTTGTACTTAAAGTTCCAAGAGCAGGAAGTAAATCAGCGTACATTAAAGAGCCTAGCCAAAGGCACAACTTCACCCAGTTCAGTTGCATAAACAGAGCTCTCTAGATGCATAGTGCCTCTTAAGATGCCAGTGAGTACAATGCCTAGCCTCAAGCTATCATTTCTGTAGAAATACGGACAAAGAGACAGTTCATTTGATAAATGAAGAAAAAAAGCTAATTTACCTATCAGAACTCTCTTTGGACAAGACACTCAATCTCTCTCTGAATGGGGACAGGAGTCTGATTGCAATGGCAACTCCATCTACACCAAGTGAGATTTCCCTAAAATGTTGATTTAGTGGATTCCTGTAAGCCAGCTACCAAATACCTCTATGTGATCACTCCAGTGAATACAAGACCGTTTCTTATTTTCTTTTTCAGTATCTTAAACTATGTACAAAGTCTCTCCTAACAAACTTGACTATCTATAGAAGGTGACTGACCTATATAACCATTCCTGCACCTGCTCGCTGTTTACAAGGATCTTAGTTATATAAGTTCAATAAGTTCTGCATCGGGAACCACATCGACTAGTCTTTAGGATGACCTCATTCTTTACAGAGGAGATTAGTCAACACAATGAAACAAAAGTGTGGTGCCTTTCAATCAGTCTAGGCACAGCAAGAATTGGGGAAATCTCTGGGCCTGTCCAAAGTTTCTACCCAGAGAGTGTGAAATAACTGAACATGAAGGTGGCAGGAATCCAGGTGATAGTTTGTTTCAAGTCAGTCCATTGTGTCATCTGCAGAGAGATGAGCTGAGAGGTTTCCGGGGCACCTAGGCCATGAAAGACTAAGAGCATAACCTGCTGCACAGTAATTATAAGACATACTTGAACTATACCCTTATATCTTACAACTTAATTTTCCATCACTTGTCATACTTCAAAATGGTGCATTTCTGATTGCATGAGATCTGTTATTTTGGAAGTCTTGGTACTCTGCAGTCTCAGATGATATTTGGTCTTAAGTTCATGAAAGTAAGCAGAACAATTTATATAAGCATCTGAAGTTGGATGCTACTTTAAGAACATCAGGCAGAAGCAAGAGCAGGGCTGCTCTGCAAGGCAAGGCAAACCAGGACCTGGGAGCAGCCACCCAGTATGTAAACTATGCCCTCAGCGCCAGGACACAGTCCTACCACACCTGGGCTGGGGAAACAGAGCAGCATTGTGATAGTAGTAGCTCCATCAGCAGTCCTGATCAGCAGGTCACAGTTAGGTCACAGCTCAGGTCTTAGGTCAGCCCAAGAAATCTAAACAATTCAGAAAGGCACTGGGAAAAGAGACTTCTACAGCAACACATCTCTAGGGCTACAACTGGCAGCTCTAGGTTCAGTTGAAACAGGGTGATGGTCCCCCTTTATATATATATTTGCACATATATACATATATATATATATATATGTATATGTGTGCATCTATGTGTATATATGTGCATATATATACATGTATATACAAATGTATATATATATACATATATATACATATATAATCAAAAGCTTAAACAGGGGATGATGCAGAGCAGTAACTTACATTCTCTACATCACTTTCTGAAGGAATCATTTTTCTTCACTCACTAGTGAAAACCTAGCAGGACATAACTCAATATAAATATCTACTTTCATAAAGAAATAGCATAATTATTCTGTAGTTTTTCCTAAACTAAGTCTTAACAGCTCCCACCATAATATTCAATATGTTAATTAGCCCATGAAGGTTCCTAGGTTTTTGCAGTCACTGAAAACATGTAAGTGCTTCAAGTAGGTGTTTGGCTCTCTTTAAGAATTGTTTTTGTCTTTTCTTAAATTATAAAACACCTTTAGATACCAAGCTATGGTATATGTGAAAAGATGTGTGGTTATATTATAAAGTAATTAGCATGAGGCAAAAATAATTTGGATGTTTCACTTGTCAAAAAACTGAATGTGCGTGAACACATCTGTGTCTGTATTCCGAAGAGTTGTCTGATTCTCTCACTTTCTGTCTTTAAGACTGTTGTGGTTTAACCCCAGCCAACAACTAGGACCACACAGCTGCTCACTCACTTAGCCCAGTTGGGGTGTGGTAGAGAATTGGAAGAATAAATTGAGAAAACTCATGGGTTGAGAAAAAATTGGTAAAGCAAATTCTACGCACACAAACAAAGCCAAACAAGGAATTAATTCACTCCTTCGAATCGGCAGGCAGGTGTTCAGTCACCTCCAGGAATACAGACTCCGTTTGGAGTTACTCGGGAAGACAAGCACCATAACTGAACCTCCCTCCCTCCCTTCCTTTTTCTTCCCCCAGCTTTAGATACTGAGCATGATGTCGTATGCAATGGAATATTCCTTTGGTCAGTTGGGGTCAGCTGTCCCCGCTATGTCTCCTCCCAACTTTTTGTGCACTCCCAGATTACTAGCTGGTTGGGTGGTGTGAGGAGCAGAAAAAAACGTGACTTTCTGCTTAGCAACAATCCAAAACATCAGTGTTTCACCAAGACTTTTTTCATTCCAAATCCAAAACATAAAACCATACCAACTGCTAGCAAGAAAGTCAACTCTATCCCAGTTGAAACCATAACAAAGACATATAAATCTGTTTCCTGAAAAGAGTGAGGTGAAATTACTGATAAGAATTTTATTTGGCCTTGCCAAATTCCTTCTGAATAGGTGTCTTATTATTGCTTTGTTAAACATTGTGAAGACAATGTATCCATTTTCTGGATAGATACTATTATATTCTCAACTTTTCCCTGTTACGAGAACCAACAAGCACAAGATACTGTAAATTCTAGTTTTCTAGGTTTATGCCTACACTACTGAGTAAAAGAACTCCCAGAATAAGAGATTATCAAGGTGCCAAGCAGTGGTAGTAAGTAATAGTACAAATAATAATTGATCAATATTTGATCAATTGTTCTCGACATTGTTCTAGACAACACTTCAGAGGTTATCTAAGAGACTCAAATTCTCTTCACAGCCATAATATAAATTTTATATAATTTATAAAAATATATAAATTTATAAAAATATAAATATAAAGTCTTTTGAGCTAGAGCTAAAATCATCTATTTCCATGCAGACAAGCAAGGAGAGCCTCATTCTGGTATGGATTTGTGATATGACCTAATCATTGATCTAAACTGGGAACCATGAAGTACCCCCTCCTTCCAAAACTAGATAGAGGCTGCATTTTAGCCTAAATAACAAAAGCAAGGTAAAAAAAAAATTCTTGTGACATTTTTTTATGGGAATAAGTATATTAATGACTCTGAAGTGTTAAACTGTTAGGGTGATGAGGGTTAGAGAAAAGTCTATGAAGAGGAAAAAATCTAGAAGAAAAATCTTAAAGATTGCTTCTATCCATTCCTATGCAATATTTCCCACTGAAAAATTGCAAATGTGCATTACTCTTGATATTTTGTTGTGTTTGTAAATATGTAAAAATCATTGGTAGTAATGTTGATTAAAAAAAACGAAATCACCCTGCACACTATATGGAATGGAATATTCATCATTATCATCACTGGGGATTTATTATGCTTCACTTCAAAAGTATGGAAAGCCACCTTATTTGTTTTTCATGTTGACTCATACACAAATATAATAAGGATCTTGCAGATCTTTGTATAATGGTATATTTGGTACAAAGACTTTTTTAAAAAGTCTTTGTTTCAGATATCATTAACATTAAATATGCATTATTTCACTCAGTGAAGTGATTTCACACCAAAATAATGGCAACAGATCTGTGGAAAAATTATTAATTAAAAACTTTGCTTCTTTAAGTTTGCACTATAATATTCTTCTAACAGCATGTATAATTAATATTGTGTTAAAATCATTTAGCTTCACAAAAAATTGAAACAGCTGCCATATTTACAAGAATCTTTTGGTCTTCTCTCATTTGTATGCATGTATTTTGTTAATTACAAACAGATATATAAGATGTAATATGATGGAGGGAGCTTTTGTGGTTTTTTTTATTTCAAATTTTAACTTTATCAGTTTTACTTGTCAGTAAAGAAGCCTGCATATTACAAGTATAAATGCTATAGTTTTCCTCTGCTTGTAGAAGGTGGTGGGGTTTTTTTCATTTGTTCACATTTGTAATGAAGAAGTCTTTTGCAGAATTTCTGCTCCTTTTTTTTTTTATCATTAGATTGTTGTCTCTTAATCTTCTTAGAATTCTGTATATCACCTACAAGCAAATGCTGTAACGATAAAAATACTGTAGCCATGAAACTTATAAATTATTAAATAATACATGTTACTGGCTATGATATATTGTTGCTCCCTTAGATTAGTGCCTCCTGGCAACTCTTTTACAAGCCTTAAAGTTTCAGAAGCTGTTCCCAAGTCACCACAATATTTTATGAAAAGGGACCAGCCATTTCTAAAATCATTACTGGCTTTGCAAAGAATAATTCACCCTGATAAATGATCCCCTCCTTTATTCTGAACATTATAACATTCATGACTGTTGGACCCTTGCTTTTAAAATTATTTTAGCATATCTGGTTTGGTTCAATATGAGAAAAAAAATGCAAAATCTCTTTCAGAATCTTTCTTATTGGCTCTAAAGGAATGTACAGAAATATAGAAATCAGTGCTTCCTCTAGTAATTCTGATTTCCCAAAGTTTTTTTTTTTTTAAGTTTTTTGTTTGGATTAAATTTTTTTCTGAACACAAAAAATTAGGAGTAAAGAACAGAATACTGTGTATTTCAGATCAGCACACAAAATATTAGGTACAGGAATTAGGAAAGATTTAGTAATAATGTATTTCAAGTCAGTTTAATAGTATTCTACAGCTATAATAATTCATTAACCATTCTTTAACATGCAGTGCCCCCAAACTGCTGTCATTTTGTTATTAACATAGCTGTCATTTATCGTCTTCCAGAGATTATATTTACATGATGTTCTGTTCTCACAATATTGCCTCAGAGTCAATAAGAAAGACTGCTACATGGCTTCCTAATCAGAGATATTAATAAAGATGTTAAGTTATATAAGAAGCTTGGCCCCCTTCCTGCAGCCACTCTGGTCCAGAACCTCTCCTGCATGGACAGTGTTGCATATGTGCTGAGCACATATCCCAGAGGACATGGACACAGCTGGTCACACAGACAGCCATAGACAAGGCTTCCAGCAGCATCCACATTCAAGCCTCACACCAGACACAGATACAGACAGATACCTCCCTTCCTCCCCTTGGGCTGGCAGAGGCAGAAGTTCACTAGTGCAACACACACACCACACTCCCCAGGTTCACGAGGACATGCACCAAGACAGTTAAGAGCAGATTTAATGAGGAAATATAAGAAGATAGGACAGACTGAGGTGATCAGGTGTGGAGCTCAGGCAGACAAGTGTGCTGACCAACCTTGTTTTACATGGGACCAATGCCTTTTTTATACCACTTTCTACCTAACCACACCATTCATTCCTTTCTTCTCTCCCTTCCCCTGAATGTTACCCCAAGGGTCTGTACAGATCTATCAATTTTCACTCACCTCCAAATCCAAGATCCCCCTAGTTATGAGCTGCAAAGTCCAGGTTGCTATTCCTGGAAGTGGCACCTGAAATTTCTTCATAGACCACAGATGAGCATAAATGGCAAAGTTTGCATCTTGACATTGTCTCCACACCTCCTTTGTAAGATCCGTGTGCCTCCCTTATCATTTTTCTGTCAGGTTTGTGTCTCTGTATATTCTTGTTTATAGCTACTCCTTTTCTTATTACCCCTTGTTGCAGTGAAAAAGTTCCTTGACCAGATGCACTTAAAGGAAGAACAGGTACTCCCCTTCCTCATACCCTTACAAAAGACTTTTGGATAATGGATAATAAACTCACAGCTAATAGAGTGTTTCTATAAAAGTAAAGTTGAGTTACATTGATGTCATACATTTGTAATTTTATTCAGTTTATTAATTGAATTTACCTACATTGATGGCAGAAAAATCTAACACATCTGCACTAGTTAGAGTTCTGTTTTCATGAATATGGCAAAATATTTATAAGATTGCTCCTGAATTTAAGAGCTTTTTTAGTGTTATAAATATTTATAGTCTAATTATGAATATGTCTTGCTCACATTTGAAGAAAATACCACACAGTGGCTCTCTTTGTATTTATATAAGCATTTCTTTTAAATACTATCTTTGTCCCTGATATTTTATGTCACCTTTTAACTTCCTCTCTTTTGAAAGATGAATTATGAAGCATAACTTCCGATATTTCAGTGAAAAATCCAGAATAATTTAATATTCATCAACAAAACTATATTCCAGAGCCTCCTTAAGTTATTTCTCTCACTTCACCATTAATTACAAAAATTAGTGTCTAGCCATATTACAGTAAGGAGTTGTGATTATGACTTCCACAGTCATATTCAAAGTCACTTAAATAATTCAAGTAGTATAGCCACAGACACAGCAAGCCCTGAATATGTCCTTCATTTTCCTTCTTCCCTTACATAATCACAGAATCAAAGAATGGTAGGGGGTAGAAGAGACCTTGGGACGTTTGGAGATCCTCTAATCCAACCCCCCTGCCAAAGCAGATTCATCTAGAGCAGACTAGACAGGAATGCATCCAGGTGGGTTTTTAATATCTCCAGAGAAGGAAACTCTACAACCTCTCTGTGCAGCCTGTTCCAGTGCTCTGCCACCCTCACAGTAAAGTAGTTTTTACCCATGTTCAGATGGAACTTCCTGTGTTCCAGTTTGTGCCTGTTACTCCTTGTTCTATTACTGGGTACCACTAAGAAGAACCAGCCCCATCCTCTTGACACTTGGCCTTTAAAATTTTATAAACGTTGATGAGATCCCCTCTCAGTCTTTTCTTCTTCAGGCTAAACAGACCCAGTTGTCTGTCTTTCCTTGTAAGAGAGGTGTTCCATTCCCTTGATTATCTTTGTAGCCCTCCGCTATACCATCTCCAGCAGTTACCTGTCCTTCTTGAGCTGGGGAGCCCAGAACTGGACACAATATTCCAGATGGGGCCTCACCAGGGCAGAGTAGAGGGGGAGGATGACCTCCCTTGACCTGCTGGCCATACTCATTTTAATGCACCCCAGGACACCACTGGCCTTCTTGGCCACAAGGGCACATTGCTGGCTTCTGGTCAACTTGTTGTTGACCAGGACTCACAGGTCTCTATGCAGAGCTGCTTTCCAGCAGGTAAGCCCCTAACCTGTACCTGTGTATGGGATTATTCCTCCCTAGATGCAGGACCCTGCACTTGCCCTTATTGAACTTCGTTAGGTTCCTCTCCGCCCATCTCTCTACCGTGCCTAAGTCCCGTTGAATGGCAGGAAAACCTTCTGTGCCAGCCAGGAGTGCCAACCACTCCTCCCAGTTTTGTATAATCAGCAAATTTGATGAGGGTACATTCTCTCCCCTCATCCACGTCATTGATGAATATGTTGAACAAGTTGGACCCAGTACTGACCCCTGGGTAACACCACTAGTTCCAGGTCTCCAACCAGTCTCTGTACCATTGATCACAGTCCTCTGAGCTCTGCCATTCAAGCCGGTTCTCAATCCACCTCACTATCCACTCATTTGTCCCACACTTCCTAAGCTTATCTATGAGGATGTTATGGGAGACATACGTCTTTCTGACAAAAATGTTGGATGAGATTGAATTTTACTAATTTAGGGATCTAAGTGAGAAACCTAAACCTGATATCAAGTTTTTCTCTACTTTATCTTTTTACAGGCATCAGAAACAAACAAGCATCTTCCCTAACTGATTTATCTCACTGCAAAATAAACATCTGTGATGAAACGCTTTCATAAGGTACTTATTTCTCTCTATCTAGTTATTACAGTTATTATCTCAGAATAATGCAGTTAAATACTTTAATTCTTTTCAATACTTGCTATCAGATCTATGGTAGTAATGCTCAGGGTAGATAGATGAAAAACAGGTTACCATGTGTGAACTACAACCAAGTCTTCATCTACAGAGTATATGCAATTGAAAATGGAAAAGAAAGTATTTAAACCTGTGTACTTTAAATTATATTGGATTTTGACTTATGTAAGTGGGTTTATTAGCAACACTTCTTGTGTAAAATTTATGTACAAAACTATCATAGACTACAAGTAATTACGAGATTACTGTTCTTTCATGCTAATATTAGCTACACCTCACTCACTATTTGTGTTTTAAGGTGAGGCTTATGGATTGAGTCACCTGGAGTTGTTTGGACTTTGACTTTGGAGTAATATTGTGTATGTCAAGTTTTCAAAAAGACACATAATTAACAAAAGAAATCACAAGATCTTTAAAAAGGAAAGCTTTTCATAAAGTTTTACTTTCCCAAAGCAAGCAAAAAATAACCGCCCAAACAAAACAACTCACAAAATTAATTATAATATGGATCTTAAAATTAAAATATCTAGTACTTTATGGTTTCTGCATTTAGCCTCAATAACTGCCAAATGTAATTGCTTTCTGTGTGTAATTCTAGTGTTTCAAGGAGAAAAAAATAGGTTAATTTGGAATGCCTTGGTGTAGGTTTTAGTCCATGTCTAAGTACCTAAATATCCTTATCAAGATCTGGTTTATATTGATCTAAATATTATAGAAATCACAATAATTTTGTTCCTTTAATGCTGTCATCTTGCAACATACTATCTTTTGTTAGATTTATTGCTGTTTACATACAAATATTCTCATAAACTGCCATCATTGGTCCCTTTGCAAAACAAGTAAACAAGTATTAGTTATAGAATATGTACATAATGTTTTTATAGTCTTCCATGGCATTTCTTCCTTCTGGTTTACACGGAAGAATGGATGAAGCCAGTAAGTTCTTCAGGGTTGTACTTTACTTCTATCTGTTGGTTTGTAAGCGGTGAAGAATTTGCTAACCATATAATGCTATATCAGGGAAATGCCTTTTTTAAGATCTATTTTTAAGAACTAATTATGTGCAAGCATGGAGCTACTACTGTAGAAATGTAGCTCATGCTGCAAATAATAGTAATGAGAATCAGAGTTTATAACACTACCTAATTTATCTTACTCAGCTTTTGAAAATTGCAAGCGTAGTAGATTTGCAGAATGGTTTTTGGAGTCATTTTAACTTGCTGACTATCATTGACTGTCAATTCATCCTTTTTCAAGTTTGTTCACATAGATTTGTCAATTTTGGAAGACACCATAGTATTGCTGATTTTGGCATCTGCTACAGTATCATTCAAAATATCCTTTTTGAAGGAAAAATGCTGCCTGTGGAGGTATTGATCTGGTCTATTACAAAGTAACTGTAATTTTTACAATATTGGAATCAAAATTTAATTTGTTGATTATTTAATCTTCACCAAAGAAATTTTGCTTGCTAACAAATCCTATTAATCTGGAAAAAGATTTTTTTTTTTTCCAAAAAACCCATGAAATTTAATCCTAATGGGTCCCTTTGTCCAGTGGCTGACTTAAGCCTGATTAATTAACCATAATACAAATACTAAAAATATAAAACAAAATCCCTTGTTTAATTTTAAAAGCTGTAATAGCCAGGGTGGAAGTATTCATAAATATTTGTCTCCCTGAATATTTTTATTTCAGGATGCATTTTTTCAATTTAGAGGGGAAATATCATTTAATGTTAGTTAACTGACATTAAGTTTCTCCCCTGACATGCAGTTTATTGCACTTTCCTTAAAAATGTGAATGTCAGTTGATCATCTACTTATCTGCATTTCCCCAACCTTTTATCTCTAAGCAATGAAAAAAGATTTTTTCTTTGTTTGTCCACAGTGAGTGATAATTGTAAATCTCCAAAATACAAATTTACACAGTATTTTAACGGTCACCAGCATTTAAGGCACATTCTGCTCCACGAGGCCATTTTCCATTTTAAAGCATGTGAAATTTGTCTTCAGACCATACATTTATAGTATTTTAAGTTTAGCCACATGGGAGGTGATTTTCCAATGCTAACAAAATCTTTTGGTTCCAATAGCATACTCAATATTAGAGAAAGATCAGCAAATAATCATTGGCTTCAGTGAGACACAGGGGAAAAAGTCCATTTGGCTGGTAAATTACATCACCTTTACTAATTATATCAAGCCATTGTTTCCAAAATTTCTGAACAACAAAGGAATATATACTGTTCCTTGTTATGCGAATACAGTCTTTATCTTTTGGTGTAAGGAAAACAAACAGTGTGCTATTTTTTGACGTTAGGAATCCAAAGTTACTACCTATGTAAAGAAGCTGTTAGGAAAAAATAAGCTTGGTTCTGTTGTGATGTAGGAAGTCCAAAAAACATCATAGGAGTTTTGAAGCAAAACTGGAAGTTCAATACATTTATAAAACTAAGCAAGGCATCTAAGTTAGGAAGAAGTGTGTTCGGTTTCTTAATAAGTTTTTTAGCACTTTCTTTACATAAGCAAAGCATGCTTCTGACTTGTTACGGCTTTTTTCTTTAGCACTGCTTCTTTTAAATGTTGATAGGAATAAAAAGAAATTGTATCATTGGGTCCTGATTTCATTGCTTCCAGAAGGCTAAAACTCCTGCCCCGAATTTCTCTTCAATGATTGTGTGTGTGTGCATAAAAAGGATAACTCTACAATTTCAAGTAAAATATAGGTAAGGCATAATCCTGAGTTCTGTGTGACCTATTTTTAGGTTATTTCTATGCTGTATTCAAATTCCAACTAGCTATTGGATGGTTCCATTCTATTTACGTCTATGACAAAAACTCATCAGAGTTTTGCCTTGAAAACCTCTTCCAAAGGTCACTATGGTTAAGAACATATTGAATATTGTTTCTTCATTCTATTTTATCAAAGATCTTGAGAGTGCAAACACAAGATGATAACAGGCACCCATGAAGGTATAACCACCTTGAGTACCATGTATAGTTTTGCATGCCTCAACATAAGAAGGACATCAAACCATTAGAGTCCATCCAGAGGAAAGCAACCAAGATAGTGAAAGGCCTGGAGGGCAAGACTTACAGGTTTGTTTTCTTTAGCTTGGAGAAGATACCCTGAGGGATGACCTTAATGTAGTCTAAAACTTCCTGAAGGGGGCCATGGAGAGGGAGGTGCTGCATCAGTGGAGGTTCAAATTGTATATTAGGAAAAATTCTTCACTGAGAGGATGGTCAGTCACTGGAACAGGCTCACTAGGGAGGTCGTCACAGGACCATGCCTGTCAGAGCTCAAGTAGCATCCGGATGATGGTCTTAGTTATATGGTTTATCTTTTGGTAGTTCTATGAGGAGCAGGGACTTGGACTTGATAATCCTAACGGGTTCCTTCCAACTTGAGATATTCTATGAATTGTACATAGGTACTGATCACTGAAGAAATGCATCCTTGAGAGTTGGATAGAAACAGAACAGAAAAAAAAAACAAAAACAAATCAAAAACCCAAGGAAAAAAGAACAACTGTTTATTTTCTGCATATATGTATATTATTCATATTTAGAAAAATTTAAAATATGATAACCAGAAGATATAAAAGACCTCTACAAAATAGAAACAAATGAAGATCAGGGTAAAAGGATCCCCCAGCGTTCCCCCAGTTAACGACATTTACTTAGACATCATCAGGTCTCCCTCTACTTCAGTAGAAATTAGCATTGGTTTTGATTCTCTACACACCACGGTGCAGATGAGTCTGCTGGTGGGTTTCTGGGGTTATTTTTGTTAGCATTTCCTGTACTTGATGGTGCTACTTTATAAAGAACCAAAATTCTGGAACTTTTCCTACCCCCCAAAACCAGGTTTAAAAAGTTACTAAACTCTAGGAATTTGAAACCTTTGTAGTCATATTTAATTTTGCAATTTTAAATTTAAAAACTTTTCTCTAACTTAAATAACAACCTTGTAAGCAAGTAACAAATGTCTAGTTAAATATCACTTGCTTTGTGTATCAAGCAAGCCTAATATGAAATAAACAACATTTTAAGCAAACACAATAACAATGAAAAATAACTCAAATCAATACTGTAGTTAATATAACTATAGGAATATATTTCAGTGACATTTATAGCAGAGATTAATTTGTAAAAACCATTTACTTCTAAAGTTGGAAATTAAAATCATGGTACTAAAAAGAAGAATAATATACAAAGTTTCGTAAAAATCAAAGGCTATATCCATGGTTGGAAGGGTTGACATCATTGAGCCCAACCACAAATTCCCCCACCCAAAAAAACCACCACAACACAAAACAAAACAAACAAAAAAACCCCACCAAACAATAAAACCACCACCACACCCACCCACAGACAGACAAAACCCAACAATCTCACACATTAGAGCATGCCCTGAGAAGTGCCACGTCAACACTTTTCTTAAATACCTGCAGGGATGGTGACTCCACCACCTCCCTGGACAGGATGCTCCAGTGCCTGACCACTCTCTCAGTAAAGTAATTCTTCCTAATATCTAATCTAAACCTTCCCTGCTGCAACTTTAGACCATTTCTTCTGGTCCTGTCATTATTCTCTTGGGAGAATAGGCCAACACCCACCTCTCTACAACCTCCTTTCAGGTATCTGTAGAGGGCAACGAGGTCCCCCCTCAGCCTCCTCTTCTCCAAACTAAACATGCCCAGTTCCCTCAGCCTTTCCTCATAGGACTTGTTCTCTAGACCCCTCACCAGCTTGGTGGCTCTTCTCTGGACACGCCCCAGTAGCTCCATGTCCTTTTTGTAGTGAGGGGCCAAAAACTGAACACAGTACTCAAGGTGAGGCCTCACCAGTGCCGAGTACAGAGGCACAATGAATTCCCTACTCCTGCTAGCCATGCTATTCCTGATACAGGGACAGGATGCCGTCGGCCTTCTTGGCCACCTTGGCACACTGCTGGCTCATGTTAAGCTGGCTGTCCACCAACACCCCCAGGTCCTTTTCTGCCGGGCTTTCCAAGCTTGTAGCATTGCCTGGGGTTGTTGTGATTGAAATGCAGGACCCGGCACTTGGCCTTATTAAAACTCATCCCGTTGGCCTTGGCTCATTGATCCAACCTGTCCAGATCCCTCTGTAGAGCCTTCCGACCCTTAAGCAGATCAACACTCCCACCTAGTTTGGTGTCATCTGGCAACTTAGTGAGGGTGCATTCAATCACCCTTATCTAGATCATCAATGAAAGTATTTAACAAGACTTGCCCCAGAACCGAGCCCTGAGGGACACCACTGGTGACCAGCTGCCAACTAGATTTCACCCCATTAATCACAACTCTCTGGGCATGGCCATCCAGCCAGTTCTTTTACCCAGTGAAGAGTACACTTGTCTATGCCACAATTCACCAGCTTCTCCAGGAGAATGCTCTGGGGGACGGTGTCAAAGGCCTTACCAAAGTCCAGGTAGACAATCGCCACAGTTTTCCCTGCATTGAGGAGGCAGGTCACATGGTCATAGAAAGGGATCAAGTTGGTTAAGAAGGACTTCTCTTTCATAAACACATGCTGGCTGGCTCTGATCCCTTGGCTGTCCTGCACTTGCTGTAAGAACTCACTCAAGATGATCCTCTCTATGATTTTTCCCAGTACCGAGGTCAGGCTGACAGGCCTATAGTTTCCCGGACCTTCCTTTTGGCCCTTCTTGTAGATTGGCATCATGTTGGCCACCCTCCAGGTCATCTGTTACCCCTTCTGTTGACCAGGATTGTTGCTCGATAATGGAGAGAGGCTTGGTGAGCTCTCCCACCAGCTCCCTGAGTACCCTTCAGTGAATCCCATCTGGCCCCATAGACTTATGCATGTCCAGATACGTAAGCAAATCATTAACTACTTCCTCCTGGATTATGGCGGGTTTGTTCTGCTCTCCATCATTATCTTCCAGCCCAGGAGGCTGAACACCCTGGGCGTAGCTGGTCCAACTATTGAAGATGGAGGCAAAGAAGTCATTAAGTATCTCAGCCTTCTCTTTGTCCTTGGATGCAATGTTTCCCTGCACAGCCAGTAAAGGATAGAGATTCTCCCTGACTCTCTTTTTGTTGATGTATTTATAAAAACCTTTTTGTTGTTCCTTATATTAATGGCCATGTTGAGTTCCAGCTGGGCTTTGGTCTTCCTAAATTTTTCTCTGTATATCCTAACAAGATTTCTGTACTCCTCCTGAGGAGGAGTCTGTCCCTTCATCCAAAGGTGGTAAACCCTCCTTTTTTCCCTAAGACTCATCAAAAGCTCTTTGTTCAACATAACATTACATCACAGACATTTCCAGCATTCTGGATTGTCTCCTGGAGAATACTGCAGTTTGAATTATTAAGCTTGTCAAAGCCTAGGATCTGTCTTTCTGTATTTTGTACAGCATCTGGTTTAATAAGTCTGATAGCAAGCAAGGCCTATAAATGTCACCAGGATGAATTACTGGTGGAATTTTAACTTCAGCACCAGTCCTGTAAGATATTGTCTATGAGCTGATAATGAAGATTAAAATCCTTTTATTCTGCTTGAGTGTGAAAAAACTGGAATTTGAATTAGAGACATATTGTGAGCACTATTGAGTACCTGAACTTCTCACTGATCACAGCACTTCTGACAAAAATCAGAGTCAAATACCCATTCTACTGGCGTTAATGAAAGTGTTGCCATTGGGTGCTGTGTTATCAGAATTTGTCCCATAATATAAGTTGACACAGTAGTTCAGTTTAAGAAAAAATACTTTTAAATTGTGGGGGAAATAAAGGCTCATGTAATAGAGCTCCACATAACAAATCTACTGTTTTACTTTATTCAGCCTAATGATTTCCATTATCTCTTTAGTTGATAGAATCCATTTCAAAAACCAATAATCTCTTGAAATCCACTGAGCCACAAATTAGTCATTAGAGAAAATTTTCAGAGATCATTACCTTTCCCATAGATTTTAGCTTTTCATTTCCTGAATACCCACATCTAATGTTATTCATAATAAGGGGAGGGTAGATTATCCAGTTACAAAAGAATGATTCTAATATAATTCAAGCTATTCACTTGTTTATTATTAGAACTGCTGCATTTTTATTTAAGGTCAACTCTATATCACTTTTAACCTTGAATTTATGACCTCAAGTACTATTATGTTGTAATGAAAAGACAAATGCCATCAACACTGAATTGTGTGCCACATTAATGAGGTATATAGTTAACATTTTCTTTAGGAGGAATTTATTGTTTTTCTAAACTAGAAAAACACTCTCTGTGTCACACACACAAACAGAGGCATAATTTGTGACACAGAAGGGAAAGTAACGAGTGCAGTTCCATTCTTTTGTTGTTTTGCTTTGAGTTGGTTGTTTTTTTTCCTAAATTTTACCTTAAAAGTCTAGGCTTTTGGAGTGGTAAGTTGACCTGAGAGCAGTTGGCTTCTGGTTTGGTTGAGAAAACATTAAGTCTACAGTAGGAAATTAAAAGATGACAGAAATCTGAAATATTTCAGGGAAACCCTCATCAAAACAATTTTAAAACAGACATCAACAACAGAAGTTAAAAAGACTTTACAGGAATACAGTTATTACATAATAAGCAGTATTAAGAAAAACTGTTCTGCATAGATCTGAATATACTAAAACTAGTTAGGAAATTATAAGAATAAGACTCCCATACTTGCACCACTACGTTTCCTCCTTCACAGTAGAGTACAAAAGTTTTGCTAAATAAGTTGCCAAAGTACATTCTTCCTATAAGCAATGAAGCAATACCAGTGACAGCTGTGCAATCGCTTGCAATGATTTATGTGCCATGACTACACCACTGTACTGTTTACTATATGATTATACTGTTTAAGTTGACAATTAGTTTCTGAGGATAAGTTTAGAGCAACAAGGAATTGAATACTGGTAAGTCTATCTCCGTAAACTATATAAGGGCAACACAGAGCAATTTGATTTAAAACCTTAGTGTGGTCCTCCACTGAACCTGAAAGACTTTGGTCAGGATAGATTTAGTCCTTGTTAGATGGTAAGACTAAAGCTGTGGCAAGGCTTGACAGTCTTTTGAAGAGAAGTCAGATGGTTAAAGAGGAGAGCTGTAGAGCTGTAGAGCTTGTGTGGAAATTTGCCTAACATTCATCATCGAATAAGGACATGACAGGAGAAATTTTAAATTTTGTATCTGTGTGCATATACATATATATATATATTTTCATATAGATTATTTTTTTGTTGTTTCTGTCATTCTGTGTTTCCACTCTTAATAATTCTTTTAAGAAAACAACTGTGTTCCTGCTGTTTCAAAGGAAAGACCCAAGTATTTTTAATTAATTACATCTCACAAGAAAATGGATGGCGACAGGGCACATGGCCTAGCACTTCTTATATGAATAAAGGAAATGCTTATGTCTCCCTATCAGTATTATGCAGTGGTAACTCAAGTCATTGCTGAGATGGCTTAATTTAGAAATCTAAAGAAAATATCAAAGATACAGTTGTGTATGGCAGTACCTCTTTTAAATAACTAACCAATATCCGAAAACTTATTAAATGTCAGACACACAAAATTCATTTTTGAGCTATGATGCCAGGTAACTAAAATTTGGAAACCTGAGTTTTAATTTTTAGAAATATTCTGAATCTATGTTTAACTTAAACAGATACTCAGAGCTACTGAGTATCAACAATGTATCTCAGTTTGGACATACAAAACAAGAGGTGTCCTGTGAGAAATTTGGACTAAAGGAATATTAAAGTAATCCTGGCAGCCTTTTTCTCAATTTTCCTGCTTGTAGGAGACTGAAATCACAGAGGCAAGTAGTAGTAGCAGTAATAATAATAATAATAATAATAATAATAATAATAATAATAATAATAGCAACAACAATAATAATAGTAATAATAGTCTTTTCAAAAAAAAAGAAAAAAAAAGAAAAAAAAAAAAGAGAGAAGTATCCTGAGAATTTATTTCATTTAAACATAAGCCCTGTTTATTTGTATTCTTCCATATCTGTTGCAAGCCAATAAATATAACCAAGTCGCACAAGCTTCTCATCTCACTTACTGAGAATCTTTTTCACTGAGATTACAAATGTGTCTGTGTGTTATCTTTGGAAATTTGCATGAATCACATTTACATGATAAGCTGTGTTCTACTGATAAGTCAATAGCCCTCCAGAATTTCCAAACCTTATCAAAGCTGCTTTAGAAACTGAATCTCATAAGTATTAAAATAAAATTAAAAATGGAGAAAAAAAAAGGCAACTGGCTGATATTTTGCACCTGGTGCTATATATCATCCAAACTGTGCCTAATGCATGCATTTTGTTTTAGAGTAGTTCTTCCTCTTTGCTTCTTTAGCAGCATTATCATGGTATGTCTCTTCATTTCACAGGGCAAAAATATCATTACATGTTGTCACTCATTAATGACCAGCAGAACTGTAAAAGATTGTAACTTTACAAATAGGATTTTTTGGAGAAAAATCACTGATTCAGTAGAAAAAAACAAACAAACAAACAAAAAAAAAAACACCTGTAGAATTCCTTTTACAGCAGGGTACAATGTTTCTTTAGAACAGGACCAAAATCTTGCTGCAGAGTTACTGGTTTTCCTAGAGGCAAGAGGCATTTACCAAGAGGTAAAAGTGCAATTAATTTCAAAACCATTATCATGGGACATTCATCCTTGCCCTATTTCTTCTAAATGGACAGAGATGTGTAAATCTATATCCGTGCCCGTGATGCAATACACAGGAGCCAACGTTGCACTGTTTGAGGTGATAAAGTGGTAAAAATGGACAGCCTTCCCTTCCTCTGCTAAATCCATCCTTTGCCAGAACTGGCTAGTGGTACCTATAACAAATTCTTGGTCAAGTGACTTGCCATCATACTCACTAATGTCTGTGTTCTATTCTCAAAAGGATACACATGAAAGGAGAACAGCCAAGGGAAGTGTTAGATAGATATGGCTTATTCATTTAATAGCTGTGAGTGGACTTGCTGTCACCAAACATTAGCTGACAGCATTCACTAACAAGGAGCAACAAGATTTTCCAGATAGGTGGATAGTGAATCTCCACATATGAATTGATAGAGACAGTTGTCAAAGGTAAATAAATCTAATTCCAGGAATGCCTATTTATTTCCATAGGCCATCTCTCAAATGACTCAAGAAAGGCGACATGACTCCCACCTGAGTGTGAAGGGTCATTGTCACTGTTAGGTTGCTGGCATTTGAGAGAGTGCTCCAGGAAAAATCATCAGAAGGAATCGTAAGGGGAAAGCTGAGAGAGAACATCAGCTGGTTCAATCTGAGATAGAAAGAGATATCTATGTTGCTCTGGAAATTAATCTTCCTCAGATAACCTGTTTCTCACTGTACTCCTCTTTATTTTAAAAAAGAGGTTTTGAATTCTTAATATATGATGCCATGAAATGGCCATCCTGCCAACTTAGAGAAGTGAAGAAGTGAAGCTACTAGAAAAACTCAAAAGCAACACACTTTTTGTGGTTTTTATTTTATCACTTGCCAAGTTATCATAGTCGTATGTTGTTTAACAAATGATCTATACCTCATACCGTACCCATTAGATAACGGTAATAATTGAATAAGAAGTCTTGAATAAGAATAAGAGAGATACTTTCCAAAAAAAAATAGCTCTCCAGAGAAAGAGCTGTATTGGTCAAAATAAATATGTAGAAGAAATAAGGATATTATACATTTTTTGTTTGTTTGTTTGTTTTTTAGTTTGTTTTTTTAACATCCACTCAGTATGGAGTCATCATTTATGATATATACTTCAGAACTGACATAGCACTGATTTGTCAGTGACAATGCACCAGGAACCATATGACTGAAATGATCATGTTAAAAATAAGACTCCAGGAAATGGGAAGTGCTGTGTTTAAATCTTTCATTTAGATTTTATCACTAAGATGATACTCAGCAGTTATGGCAAACAGCACTGTGCAGGCAAGAATAAGAGGCAAAAGGAATGGAAGCTCCTTAAACTAGCTTTGCTTCCAGGTAAAACCTGTTATTGAATAACTATTTCAAGTAGGTTAATTGTATCACCCTCTGGAGGTGTCTGTCTTTCTCTGCTGAATATAGGAAAAGTTCAGAAGACTAGTATGAGTGTGTAAATTTAAGGGAAATTAATTCCGCTATGGCTGTACTGAATTTGGATAAAAATGTATTTGCTCTCAGCTATGTGTGTATTAGGAGGTAATAACTCCACTGGCTTAGATGGAAAGAAAAGCAATATAAGTAAGCCTAGATTTAGTTTTTTTCCTAAGAAATGCTCACAGCAATGTTGTACTCCTTATTAAGAACTCATATGTACAGGTGAGAAATTCTTACTCGCACTTCAGTACTCTTTAAACTCTATGTAAGCTATATGATGAACTTCCTATATTCCCAAATATTCACATAAAGATAGATATGAAGATAGATACATATATATATAAATGGAATGGTTTGGGGTTTGATTATTACCCAGAAAAGCCCAGACTAACTTTATAAAATGCATATTCTTGCTTTTTTTTGGCAAATTGAATGTAATTTAATATTTACTGCATTCATTGAGCTTAGCTGATGCTTTAATTTATACCACTTTAAAATGAAATATTTGAGTACATCCTCCACAATTCTTTTGATTAGGTTGCAATGTTATGCTTTCAGACTGTTAAATAACCTCTTTATTTTCCTTTTCCAGTGCATAAATGCAGAAGAACATATTAACTCTTGGTCCTTCATTTATTCCCATTAAAAAACCCAATAAAAATAGGGATTATTTTAAAAAGAACAACTGATTTTCATTATTATTTTTTTAAATTTCATGGAGGTTATTTCATTAGTGATTTTTTTGCTATATTATAAAATATTTTTGATTGTGGAAGTGATTTTTTTAAAATCTCTCTGTGATATATTATCACTTTATTGCCAATTAGTCACAGGGTATTTGCACTGTTGTGTAAAATGAAAGAAAAATAATACCAACAAAACTCAGGAATAGCCATCATTTTGGTTTGGGCACTGATTGGAAAGCAAGCTAGCTGGAAGATTACCATGTTTGCTATGTCCTGTAGTTACAGTAAAAAAAAATTGCATTGCTAGTACCCATTATGACATTTACTAATGGGTATCTATTAGCAAAAATATTATTAACCTTTCTCAAAGAACTTTACTAACTTAAATTGTTTGGTACGGTCTTGTGGTCTAATTGAGAAGTCTTTACTCTTCCTTTGAAGTACTTGCTCACCTTGTGAGAAATTGAAGTGGAGATAGAGCAACTCGTCTGTCACTGTCCCAACACCTACATTTAAACAACTAAATTCCTATGGGTTATCATTATTACATAAAGCAATTTTTTCCAAAAACTTTTTTCTGTAGCATCATATGTCTTCTTATAGTTCATGAAGTATAAATTTTAATTTTAGTCTTTCCAAATAAATAATGCCATAGAGGACGCAAGAAGCATCTTTTAGGCCCATACTTTTTTCCAGGTTAATACACTATTTAGTCATGAAAAAAAGCCTGCAATAAAATATTTTGAAATATGAGGAATGATAATTGAAAAACCAGAATAATTTAATGTCTCAAAACATGATATAGGACACAGATTTTTTAAATCAAGCAAATGTTTCTGTGAAAGGAACTCACAAACACTACATCTATACTGCTCAGTGAGTCAGCTCCCAGCTCAAGGAGCAGAATTATTTGTTCTGGAGTTCTGAATGTTTCTGTTCAGGAGTGTGTGGATCTCTAATTGAGGTTACCTCAATGCACTTGGTTTTGTGTCTTCTCTGGGGTTAATATGATGATTTTGTGCCTCAAAGCACAAAAATTATTTTGTTTGTTTATTTATTGATTGTTTCAGTACTAAGAGTCTGAAGTTATGCAGTTCATCAGAAGGGTGCGTTTATATCATGAAATTGAGGATTTGCTTTGTATGCCCTATGTTGCAATGGTATGGAGGGAATGCTGGAAGCTGAAAAACCTGCAGAAGTAGTGTTAAAAGATTATACACGTACAGGGAGCTCAGCCTGAAATGATCTCTTCTTTACTATCTATTGGGAGCAGCTATTAAATAAAAGGGCTTTTGATATATCAACTTTTTTTGTTTTTTATAGCTTTAGTATAAATACAAAATACTTTCTACATACTAACCTATTTCTAAGATTAAAGTAAAAAATAGTTTATGCCTTGGAAGCGATTTCCAAAATTACTTGACCCTTCAGTTAAATTATCTTAACTAAGCACCACCCCTGTGATACGTAAATCGTAAAAGATTCTCTATTCTTACACAATTTCTATGTGTCATAATTACATCTCTATTAACTAATGAAAGTTAATTTGTTTTTTCTTCCTTTTGGATATGAAGGTAATAATTGGTAGTCAACATGCAGATAACAAAATGCAGATTGGTGAGGTAGAAAGTAGTATCCAAAGTGGGGCTTTGTGACTCTGAAATGCCAATGGCAACTGATCAGGATTGACAGATAAATCTCTTTATGAATGTGTAAACATTTTGACAATTTCCAGCTATCAGAGAGTTGTATTTAAATACATTATATAGGTGCTCATTATAAATAGGGGTGTGGTAGTATGGCTGTGATTCTATGAAAGGGAATGTGATTGACATTAAACTTCTTTTTGATTCCATGTCAGTGTGTTTCATGTTTTATAAACCGAAGTTTTATAAATCAAAGGTTTTTTTTACAAGGAATGGAATAAGAATATAGAAACAGCTCCTGTATCTTTGCAACCCAAAAATATGCATGCCTGAGTTAACCCAACAGTAATGTGAATGTCAGGAAAGCTGACATACAGAAGATCTGGCAATACGTGACAATTACAAATGCAACACAGAATTAACACAAAGAAACAAATAAAAAATGCACATGAAAATCTGTAGCCAACAATCTAGCATTCACCTAAAACCTAGTGGTTGCATTATTTAATATTTCGTAGCTCCTTGACTGTTTGTTTAGTACTGAACTTTCTATGCTTATGAATAAAGAGGATAGTAGGACTGCTTGTGCACATGCCACAATTATGCATCATTTCACCTTTCATCATACTTTTCTTCTTAAAACAATTAAATTCTATTTACAGTGTAAGAGAATACTGGAGAAGATGAGAAGGTACAAAAGGATATAAAGACCAATGACCACTTCCATAACATGGCTGAAGGAAGGAATACTCAGCTGATGTGACTTTTTAGTTGTAGTCGGAGGACCTGGAGTTGTTTCAGTATCTATTTATCTGATATTCATTTTGTGTACTCTGCACTAACTATGACTGTCACTCTCCTTTATTATTTATTGGCACAGTTTCTTAACCTCCTCTATTTTCTGAAAGTCTTTTCATTCTTCCTTTTCTTGTTCTGCAGCTCAAGAAATAATTCATCTTCAGTCATTTACTTCCTAAGACTTTTTAAGCACTTGTTTCTCTGCCCTGTCTCTCTGGAATCATAGATTCATACAATCATAGAATGATTTGAGTTGGAAGGGACCTTAAAGATCATTGAGTTCCAACTCTCCTGCCATGGCCAGGGACACCTCCTACTAGACCAGGTTGCTCAAAACCCCATCCAGCCTGACCTTAAACACTTCCAGGGATGGGGCATCCACAACTTCTCTGGGAAACCTGTTCCAGTGTCTCCCCACCCTTACAGTACAGAATTTCCTCCTAATATCTAATCTACATCTCCCCTTTTTCAGTTTAAAACTGATAGACCTCCTCCTGCCACTATGTTCCCCAATAAAGAGTTCCTCCTCATCTTTGCTGTAGGCCCACTTTAGGTACTGGAAGGCAGCTATTTGGTCTCCTTTACCTGCCTGTAGCTATAGGCAGATATAAGGCCTTCCCTTCTCTAGGCCAAACAACCCCAACTCTCTCAGCCTGTATTCCTAGGAGAGGTCATCCAGCCCTCTGAACATCTTTGTGGTCCTGCTCTGTACTCAGTCCAACAGGTCCATGTCCTTCTTATGTTGGGGGATCGAGAGCTGGACGCAATACTCCAGGTGGGGTCTCACCAGGGTGGAGTAGAGTGGAATAATTCTCTCCTTTGACCTACTGGCCATGATTCTTTTCATGCAGCCCAGGACGCAGTTGGATTTTTGGGCTGCAAGTGTACATTGCTGGCTCATGTTGAGCTTTCATCAACCAGCACCCCCAAGTACTTCTCCTCAGGGCTGCTCTCAATCCATTCTCCACCCAGCCTGTATTTCTGTCTGGAATTGCCATGAATGACATGCAGGACCCTGCACTTGGCTTTATTGGGCTTTATTGGGCTTTATTGGGCAGGTGCCCACCTCTCAAGCCTGTCAAGGTACCTCCAGGATGGCATCCTGTCCCTCAAGCTTGTCAAGCACACCACAAAGCTTGGTGTCATTGCTAAACTTGCTGAGAGTGCACTTAATAGCCCTCTGTCCGTATCACCAACAAGATTGAGCTGTTGACTACAACTGTTCAGGTGCAAGTATCCAGCCAATTCCTTGTCCACCAAATGGTCGATGCATCTAATTCATGTCTCTAATTTAGACACAAGGATCTTGTGTGGAACTGTGTCAAATGCTTTGCACAAGTCCAGGTAGATGATGTCAGTTGCTCTTCCCTTACCCACCAATGCTGTAACCCTGTTGTACAAAGCCACCAAATTCATCTGATGCAATTTGCCTTTAGTGAAGCCACGTTGGCTGTCACCAATCACCTCTTTTTCGATGTGCTTTAGCAGAGTTTCCAGGACAATCTATGCTAAGGCACATGGAAAATGGGAGGTGAATAGCAATATCACTGCTCAGATTGGGGGTGACACCTCAGGAGGTAGATTCTGTATTTTGTATACTACTGAGGAAGCAGCAGATAAGAAATTAACATTATAGCTTGCATCTAAAGTTTACGTGTATTGCACTTTTGTAGGGAAGTTATGAAATGTGCAGATGACATTTAAAAGAAAACATTGTTAAGGCCATTCTCATTATGTCATCCATAACATAGTGGTTTTCCCTCTAAGAGCTAATTTATTTTAGATTTTTATTGAACTCCTATGGAAAGAAAACAGCAAGTGATAGCCAAATTAGAGATTTTAAAAATAAATATACTGCCTTTATTCCAATATATTAAGGAAGAAAATCCAAAGTTTGTTGTTTTTTAAAAAATATATTAACATCATAATATTGTTGGTTTTTTATAGCACAGCAAAAGAAGAGTCTGTGTGAAAGAATAAAAGACAATAGAAAAAAAATGTGAGTATTGTATCCTTTAGTGGAGAACATTGTTTTGACATTAAGGAACTGTATCTGGAGTCATAAATTGTTCAATAATGTTAATGGCTGACATTCTATTGCTTCTTTCAATAACACAATGATGCATTATGAAGTTATGCTTTAGCAAAGTGCTTGTAAAAAAGAAGATACATTTACAAAGATTCTTTCTAATAAAACAAGAACTGTTGAACAGAGCTTTATACAGGTCCTTAGGCATTGACTTATTACAAGCTTTATTTTAACAACGAGTAAAGTCTGTTGGGTTTGGTATTACAAAGGAGATCATGGTCCTCATCAGTCTGTGCAATTTAAAAATAAAAAAAAATCCCACAAGATATATGTTATGGAAAATCTTATTCAAATTATTCAGAAGTCATCAAAGGAAACAGCTGGGGGACAAATGCTAGAGTAATATAGGGGGCTTTGGAGTAAGTTACTAAAATTTTTAAAAGGCAATGGGTCTCAATTTTTCACAAGATTTTAAGAATAAATCTACAGATAACTGTATGTGTAAGCTTGCAAAAGAGATTTCAAAACAATTGAGAAAGGTAGACAGATAAATCTTCAGTGAAAGCGGGAGGTAGTCTACTTTCCTCACAACAAAAAAGGAAAAGAAAAAAAACACAAACCCCACAATGAAGAACAAAAAACCTACAAACAGACTGGCGGAACACTGGGTATTAATGTTCACATGCCTATATGATCTGCCTCACTCTAGCATGAAGCCAGATTATCCACAACAACTACAATTATTAACCTGTAGTTTCTGGATAGAAGTTACAGTTCTGATATACCAGAACAGTACTGTTCTGGTATGAAACTAAGTAAAAATTATCACTACTGACACTACAGTAAAAGCAATAAATTAATATTATAAAATTATATTTCATAAGTGCAGATTGTTTTTAAGTAATACAAAAGCTAGAACTAAATAAACCAGTAACTTATATCTCAGTGTTACTTTTAAATGCATTTAATACAATACAAACTCAGTTAAAAATGTCAGTGATATGCACTTTCCTCTATTATGTTTAATAGCTGAACTTATCCAAATATGAAGTTTTAGCTAACTCTAAATTTTTGCATTTCATTTTGTAAATGTGTGCTTTTAGCAGTATTTTCCTTTTTAATTGAAGATATATTAAGATTTAGTTTTGAATAAATGTCTTCCTTCCCAGTTTGAACAGGCCTTTAATCTTATTTTCATTAGAATGACAATAAAAATTCAGACCATTGAAACTACTCTGCTTGTTATTGGTTTCTATTCACAGTATGACAGACAGATGCTAATTAAATCAATGACATTCTCTTTTGATTTTTTGCATCATACAGAAAATGTAATAGTTTTTGTTTGGTGTAAAGTGAATATAGACCATATTTATTACTTTAAACTTTGATTTGCTTTGTGTATTTAAAGTGATCTTTTTGACACTACCTGCATCACAGTTTGCATTGAGATATAAAATTCAAGCATTGCTCAGCAATGGTATGCACTAAGACATAAATACAAAGTTATATTTAATTTGGAACTATGAATGTAAGTCATAGGGGCCAGTATCTAATCAACAAATTCAAATATTTTAACTCAGTTTTAGTTTTGCATAGTCATATGATTATGTGAAGAAACTTTAGAGGAAGCAGAACTCATAACTCTTAGAGAATTTCCAGTAATTTTCTATATTGTTTGCAGGCAGGTAAGCCATAGAAAATATTTAAGTGGTCTACTTATTACTGTTTGTTGCATTTTTTGTTATACTGGTCAAAGATCAATTAGACTAATAAGAAGTTCTTTACTGAGCTTATAAAATGTATTCTCTATTGCTTGTAACAAGGTTTTAAGTGCAGCAAACTGTTCGCTAACACATTCTTAATGGTTCACAACTCCATAGACCTGTTGCACCCGGCTTTTCAAAGGCTTTAGCAGCATGAAAAGGTTAAATTGAATCCAAAGTATCCACAGTGTATGGAGTCAGACAGACATTACACAGGCTTCTTCTGGGTGCTGAGTAGTCAGTGGCTGTCCTCCTCAAAGGCGGCCTCGTGCAATCTCTTTCTAGAGCATACGTAACCAAAATCAAATGAGGTATGTATGTATGTCTCTTATCCTGTCTTCTCAGGGTAGCCTGAAGTCTTACTGGGCATGCACAAAGATAATATGTAACAAAGGGCCTTACTTTCGCAAGCCTGCCTTCAGGGTCAGCATGCCATCAGATATATTCAAGTAAATGGCTGACCTTGGAGCAGTCATGCACAAAGCAGAAAATATTTTTTTGCAGCTGCTTCAGAAAACAATCATTCAAAGTGAGTTGAAAACACAGCCATTGAGACTGGGAACAGGCTGCTAATGTGAAGAAAAAAACTGACAAAACCTTCAGACAGAAAAAAAAATATCAATAAAATAGTGCCATGAAACATAACCAGTTGCTGGGAATATAATTTCCCCCTTAGGAATGGAATTAAATATCTGCATTTCAGTTTTCCAAACACGGCAGGGTTGACCTTGACAAACAATGAGTTGTCTAATGGAGAGAGGATGCCAAAGCTAGATTAAAATCGAGTAACATGATGATTTTACAGTTGTTTTAGCTGAAAAACTTATGACCATCATCTAGTAATTCAGCAACAAACCTTCCAGGTAAAATTCCAGCTGTCTCCAGAAATGGCTTTGTGTTCCTTTACAGATTTGCTTCACTGATTATGTTGCTCTGAATGATTATCTTCACGGTGCCTAATGTAGGTCAAATCTGTATCAGCAAAGCAAACCTTTATCAGCAGAGTTTGTAATGTTTAACTGTAACCGTAATGCACTGCAATGGTTATTATAGGTTTGGAGACGATTATTTTGTCCTGGAGCATTAATAAAACAAAATTACCAGTGGTATCCATAGTAACAAAAACAGAAACAGTGATTGCAGTACTATTCCCAAACAGGCTAAAGTCCTTCTGAAGCTGGGGGTTTGTTCCAGCTCTACCTCTTTTGTACTATAAAAACCCCAACTGTATTCTCTAAATTATTAATCTATTCTGTGATTCTGTGATTCTCAGATTATAATTTTCACTTAAGCAATGATATTGTACTGCATTGTTAATAATGAAAGCATACTTAAACTTTCAAAATATGTCTCCACTCTCGTATTTATCTTTATGTAATAATTAAGTAATGAATCAACGTCCATTTTTATCAGGTGAATCTAAAATGTGGTGTTGTGAAGGTGAAGTTAGATTAAATTTTTACTTAAAACTTAGATAGAAACTTTTTTCCATTGTCAAAGAAATTGACTCAAATTTCATTTTGAAATTACAGTTTGATTTTCCTTTTTTTTTTTTTTTCAGATTTCATTAAAACTGACACCCTAAACTCTGTGTTACGTACTTAGAATATGTCTTCACTTCAACTGAAGTGCAGTTACATATTAAAAGTAAGTACATTTTTTTACTACTTTTTTTTTTTTTTTCTATCTACCAAATTGAAGCATGCTAGTAAATTTCTGATCTGGTAATTTGAGGAAGGATGTAAAAAATGAGTATTCTTAAAGATATGTTGGTCATGTTAATAAAGTAATCATAACTCTTTCTATATTTCAGTTTAGAAAATATCTGATCTTAAATGGATGAAAAAAAATAAAATTTCTTTTTAAAATCAAACCAACCTAAAATTCTACTTTTGCTTTTTCTCTGCAAAGCTGCAAGGAAAAGATTTATAATTCATAAACCTTGATTTTACTTTGCTTTTTCAGAAGACAAAATTTATTCCTTGGCTAACGGTAGGGAATGCTTTATTTCCTGCCCAGAAGATGGAAAGGGATCTGGAAGATTTAGTGTTCTAATGAGGAAGTTAGTGTTAATGTACTATTGTCGTACAGAGTAGAACAGATACTGAAACGTGCCTCTTTACAGAAGAATGCTATGAAAAAGCTAAGTATTTTATTTAATCTTTTCAGAAATTTAGTGCATTCTGTGTTGTTTACAGCAATCCTACATGATACTATATGAAGTGATTTTTTTAATGGAACATTATATGTATAAAAAAATAAGTATCTAAACCCCAAATTGTTTCATCTATATAGATTTACAGGCACAGAGGTGAGACTGACTGGCCTGTAGCTCCCCAGGTCTTCTTTGTTTCCTTTTTTGAATATCGGAGTTATGTTCCCCTTTTTCTAGTCAGTGGGAACTTCACCAGATTGCCATGATTTCTCGAATATGATGGAAAGGGGCTTAGCAACACCAGCTCCCTCAGGACCCATGGATGGTTTTCATCAGGTCCCATGGGCTTATGCACCTTCAGGTTCCTTAAGAGGTCTTGAACCTGATCTTCTTGTACTGTGGGCAGTTCTTCATTCTCAGAGCCCCTGCTCTTGCCTTCCGTGACATGGGCAGTGTGGTTTGAGCCCTTGCCGGTGAAGACTGAAGCAAAAAAGTCATTCAGCAGCTCAGCCTTATCCATATCCTGGGTGACCAGGTCTCCCATTTCCTTCTGGAGGGGACTCACAGCTTCCATCACCTTGCCTTTGTCCCTGATATATATATTAAAATATATATATATAAAATATGTATATGTATACATATATATATGTATATATGTGTATATATATTTATATGTAATATATATATATATATATTACTTTCACATCCCTGGCTAGATTTAATTCTGTCTGGGCTTTCACTTGCCTGATCTCATTTCTGGCCACTCAGACATTTTCTCTGTATTCTTCCTTCCTAGTGTTCCAAGCAGTGTAATTTCAGCCTTAATAGGAAAAAAAAAAACAAAACTCAGAACCAAACAACCCAAACAAAAGTCAAACCCCTGAAATCTAAAACCTACCAGATTTTCCTTTTTTTTTAATTTAAGTTTCTGATAAGCCTTGAGAGAGTAAGTAAACATGCCTTTTAGGATGCAATGAAAAAAGAAGCAAAGCTGAAACAAAGGAAAGATGACAACATGATAGCCCATCCATCAGTACAATTTACTTAGTGATTTCTTATAAACATAGAACTAAAAGGATCATGGTGAAGAGCTCTCAGGTACTCCAGAGTTTCACAACTAAATACTGGAATTATTGCCATTAGCTCTAAATTGCCTAGGTAAACCACTCGTGAATGACACAACTCTATAAATAACAGAAGCTTCAGTTAACCTAAGATGATGACTTTTAAAATGGAGGCATATTTGGAAAGAAAATAACACTTTAGAGGAAAAATTCAAAGAAGAACCTTAGGTTTAGGTGGATAGAATTCTTTTACCTTGATAGACATCCAAATCTTTAATTTTTAGTTGAACTTTTTTATTTTGGTTTCTTTTTTAGTGAATATCAGAAAAAAAAAAATAAAGTGAATAATCAAAATAATATGTTGCAAAATTCTAAAAACAGTATACATCAGTCTCATGGGAGTTTTCTGAGGATTGCTTCCAAATGAAATTCTACAGCAAGTGACCCAATTTTTTGAAGTACTTTTCAGTGGAAGACATATACACTCTGCTGTGGACTAACTAAACTGTCAGAGACACTTTATTCTATTGGTTGCTTTACTGTATATAATCAAATGTAATTTTTTTTTTTTCTAATTTTTGTATGTTTATTTCTGTTTTGTATATTTATTATTCAGGGGTTTGGGCATCTTATGCATTCAAGCTACTGCTCTCTTGTGTTCAGAACTGAAAGAGATCACGAATCATTTCCTAAGTGTTTCTCTTAGCGTCAGATCTCCTACATCATTCATCCTTAAAGTGATTAAGGTTTCCATATAGTTGCATATGCAGCAAGCTTTTTTGGGGTAAAGTCATTCATTACATCCATGAAAGAGCTTTGCTATTAGGTAGCATTGATTTCCTATAAGGTAGGATTAATATTCAGAAAAGTTGTGCCTTGAATTTCATTTTAATTAGAATCATAGAATCACAGAATCATAGAATGACTTGGGTTGGAAGGGACCTTAAAGGCCATCTAGTTTGAACCCCCCTGCCATGGGCAGGGACACCTCCCACTAGACCAGGTTGCTCAAAGCCCCATCCAGCCTGGCCTTGAACAC